>CM053581.1:389659528-389683807 GCA_028627135.1 Pseudochirops cupreus | reverse complement strand
TACCTAGAAGACTACAGTGTTCCTCATCTTGAGGCTAATCAGTACTACCTGCAGAATACTGGCATTAAAGGAGATAGACCTTTGTTTCTGGGGAAGACAAAGTCTACACTCTTCTTTTTAAATTCTGGTCCTAATCAATTAATTAACAAGCATTTATTGTGTGCTTACCAGGTGTTAGGCAATAGGGAAACAAAAATGAAACAGTCTCTGCCTTTGCAGAACTTACACTTTCTAATGCAGATAATATGTACACGTGCAGGTATAGACAAAACATGCAAAATACATAAAAGGTAATGAGGAAGAAGCAGTATCAGCTGATGCTAATCATGAAAGGCTTCCTGTGTGATACAGCACCTGAACACAGCTTTGAAAGAAGCTAGGGATTCTAACAGTAAAGAGAAAACATGATGTTACGTCATGTGTAAAATAGCAAGAAGGCCAGTTTGGCTAAGTTCTCTAACGCATCAAAGGGAATGGTGCATAAGAAGCCTGGAGAGGTAGGCTGGAACGAGGCTGTGAAAGAGCTTTAAATGCAAAGACATTTATATTTGATCCTAAAAAGAAGAGGAAGTCATTGAAGTTTATTGAGTAATGTAATGATAAGTTCAAATTCGCATCTGAGAAAAATCACTTAGGCTGGAAAATAGACTGGTGAGGGGTGAAGCTGGATTGATGGAGCTCAATTAGGAGACCACTGCATAACCTAATTGCCCATATAAGGACCACCACAATAGTCCACACAAAAGGTAATGAAAGCCAAGAGAGCAGAGAGAGGGGAACAGATTAGAGTGATGTTGTGAAGACAGAAATTATAAGATTGGCAACTGATTATATATGTGGGGTGAAGAACTGAAAATGGTGTAAAGCTGCAAATTTGGGTGACTAAAAAGTTGGTAATGCCCTTGACAAGAATAAGGAAGTTTGGAAGTGTGGATTGGGAGGGAAGGATAATGATTTGTTTGGGGCTTGTTGAATTTGAGATGTCTAAAGAATATCTGGTTTGAACTGTCTAACAGGCAGCTGGTGATGCAGGACTACAGCTCAGTAGAAGAGTCCAGGGGCTGGACAGAAAGAATTGAGAGCCATTTGCACAGGGATATTCAAACCTATATGTGCTGTGCAAGGAGAAATAACTACTAGTGTCCTTTGTCACGTGGGCTGATGTAACTGGAGATGGGCAAGGGGCGGGGTGGGGTGGGGGGAGATTAGTCGATGACAACCTGTTCTGGGAGCATGCATTTTAGGTGATCCAGTTTCTAGAAGTGCATGAAAACATAGAATAGTAGAGAAGCCCTGGTCTCTACTTCAGAGCATACTTGGGTATACTGTCTACTTACCACCTGGTGAAAAAAGACCGTCTACTTAGCTGCTGAGCTAGAATTGAGAGCACAAACATACGAGGTCTCTACAGAATTTAAAATGCCCTCTTTCCTTCCTGCTGCATTAAGTTCCAAAGGATTGGTAAGGGGACACTCTTTCCTCCTTCAGGGCAGCTAAGCAAGCCTGTGTCAGGGATGAGGCTATATTGTCCATATATGTGTCTTTGGGTCTTCTGAGATCTCAAAAGGTCAAATGAGCCACTGTATACCCAGAAGCTGAGCCCAGGCAGGAGACAACCCTAAGAAGCAACCAACTTGAACCAGACCAACAGTTTAATAGCCCACTAACAAGATACTGTGTCTTAGCAGCAACTTTATCCATCAACCATGACATATTCAGAAATGAATTTGGAAGGAACAAACGTTTGCAGCAGCTGATCTGAATTTAAGCCCACTATCCCTGAGAACTAAGATGTAGAAGAGAGACTTCATGGAGACGTTACTGTACTTTGATACCTGCTCTATCTTTCAGTAAACAATTATGTAAAAAAATATTTTTTTATAATACTGGAGAGAAAACATCAGAATGGTGGTTCAAGCTATTAACATTAGAAGGCTAACCCCCAAGTCCCTCTGGGGTAGCCCCAGAATTCTGAGGGGCAGATGTAGCCAGGTGTACTCTAGGTATCTGACTTACAAGTGAGGGATTGGGATAAGGATCCCCAAAGCCTTGCTGTGTTCAGAAGTTATTAAAACCATCCTTGAGATTTGGTTGGCTCAGGAGACTAAGGCCCAGGGAATACTGACATGACTTCCTAGTCACTTCCCAGTCACCTAGTCAACCATGAGTAGTTGCAGCCGAACCCTGAGGGTAGACCAGCAAATGATCACAGGCAACACAGAGGCAAGGATGCTGTGCTCAAATGAATCAATGGTGTACCCTCAATTGAATCAGTGCTGTACCCTCAAATGAGCATCTATTCCCTGCTCTGAATTTTCTTTCTCTGCTATAGCTAAGTGAATCTTTTTCGAACTGTTAGATGGACTACACGTGTTTCATTTTGTGACAATCTCAAAAATGACTTCATTAGCCCTGGTCTACTTTATGAACTGATATGGTCACCAACAGAGAGTACAGAGAGAAGAGATCAAGGACAGGATCTTTGGATACACTGACAGATAAGAGGTGTTATATAGATGCTGACCAAGCAAAGGAGAGGGGACAAGAGAACCTATAGAGAATGTTTTCATAAAAACCTAAAGAGGAGACAGTAACTAAGATGAGAGGTTAACAGTATAAAATGCTATGAAGAGGTCAAGAAGAATGAGAACTAAGGTCATCAGATTTGCAATTAAAATATGTTGATAACTTCAAAGATATCAGTTTCATTAAGTGATATAAGAAGAAGTCAGACTTTGCAGTCTCAAATCTTTGCAGGCCTGAGAAGTGAGAGAAGTAGAGACATCAAGAACAGGATTCCTTTTTTAGGTTGTGAAAAGGAGGAGAAATAGCAGAAAAACTTAAAAGGGTGTTAGGATCTAGTGAAGGATTCTTAAGGAGACCTGGACGCATTTATAAGCAACAGAGAAAAAAACTGCAGGCAGGTCCAACTTGTCCATTTGCTCGTCCCAGATATATCTACAGCTGGATAAATAGAGACATAAATAAATATAGATAGATGGAGAAACTCTAGAGGTTGTCCATCTAATTGCACATTGTTTTTTCAGCAATAAACATTCTCAATACATTTGGCTTTTCCTATGTGAATGGTAATGCTAAAATTTTCTAAACTGAGAATACTCTATAATGTTCCAGGACTTAATGTACAATGTCATTTACAGATAAAAGCATCTAGAGAGCTTTTACCCTCCATAATAAATACCTCTTCTACCTGGATTCTGTCAGTAGTTGGTGTTCTCCTGGTTGCCTTTTTGGCGGGGAGGAGGGGAGTAATAGTGTCTAGAAACAAAACTTTTTCTGAACCTTTGGTATCTTCCCCTTCAGATACCTTAACACTCACAACTGTGTTGCTCCTCCACATACAACTGTGTGTAATTTGGTTGCTTTCCTGTATTTGAGCTCTTCTGAGTCCTTTCCTCCATAAGAACACACAGTACCATCATGATGTTAAAGTCCAAGCCTTGCCATCCCTGATGGTGAAGTCTGTAATAAAAGTCTCTGAAGATCTTCTTCATTTTTTCTTTTCTGCTGTTGTTGGCATCCTTCCATTTTCATCTTCGAATGTCCTTCAAATAACTTTCTTTAGCTGGGCCTCTAGCCATATATTTTAAAAACTTTTTATCCTTCTCTGCTTCAAAAACTATTTAAGAGTGGTCCTTGTAAGATTTTTACTAACAAGTTTATAATCTTTGTTTTGCCTTTAACTGTCATATCTTTTTGCTTGGCAAGTAATGAGACAAATGTCTATTAATGAAGGACATTCTGGGGATTTTTTAGTTTCCTTGCTATGGTGCTTCATATTGGTGACAAGACCAGTTTGTTTGTTTTTTTACCAGTTTACCAGTCCTTCCTTGATGCAGCTTCTGCACCACCCTCCCCTTCCAAACAAACAAAAACAACAAAACAAACTCTGGGATAATTTCTCTTTGTCTTAAAAGAAACAGCTTAAAAAAAAGAGGAGCCCAAGCTGTCTGAGGAGCCCGAATGGTTTACCTGACACAAATTTCCTGGTCACTTAAAGGCATAAAAAGTCATTTGAATATTTGCAACCCCTATGATTTGGTGGATTTCTGAAAAGCACGCAAGTCACCATGGCCTTCAACATATACTGCCTTGATAACCAGGGTTACACATATATTTTTGTTAAAATAAAAGTTTGAAGGTTTATTAAAGGTTACCTGTGACATTTATACAGCAGCCCTAATTAAGCCCAGCTAACACCATTTTCACTGTAATTAGTACCTATTCTTTTCTCCCCTAAAAGGGTAATAGCTTGGGGGTGGGACCAAGATGGCAGAGTAAAAGCAACTTGAGGTCACTCCCCAGTCACCTCCAATACCTGTAAAAAAATAACTAAACAAATTCTAGAGCTACAGAACCCACAAAATGACAGAGTGAAACACATCTCCAGCTGAAGACAGCCTGGAAGGCAGACAGGAGGGGTCTATTGCACCAGACTGGGGACAGAGCACAGTCCTGCGTTGGCCACTGGCACAGACCAGCCAGAGCAGACCTCAGGGGACTGAATCACTGGCAGTTGTGGCAGTTTCCAGACTTCTCAACCCACAAATGCCAAGACAAAGCAGAAGGTCAGTGGGGAAACTCTGTTGGACCTGGGTGGGAGAACAGCAAGGTCTAGCGCTAGTCTTGGGGTGGCAGAGGTAGAGGCAGTGGCAGCAGCAGCAGCTGCTTCCAGAGCTCCAGGCCCATAGATGGAGGTGGGGGTAGGAACAAGCAACTGATCATAGGGCAATTGCAGGAATCTCTTTGTTGGCACTGAGGCAGGATTCTCTTGCCCATATAAAAACCCTGCTTGGATATGGGTTGCAGTCTTGCGTGGTGGTCCTGGAGTGAGGAGGAGCACTGGAGTGGCAAAGCTTGTGGCAGCTGTAGAGAGGGAGTCCTCCTCACAGTTCCGACAAACTCACTGAAGAAAATAATTCCTTCAAAATTAAAATGGAGCAAATGGAAGCTAATGACTTTATGAGAAAATCAACATCTTATAAATAATAAACAAAACCAAAAGAATGGAAAAATAGAAGACAAAAAATGTGAAATATCTCATTGGAAAAATCATTGATCTGGAAAACAGATCCAGGAGAAATAATTTTAAAATTATTGGACTACCTGAAAGCCATGATCAAAAAAAGAGCCTAGACTTCATCTTTCAAGAAATTATCAAGGAAAACTGCCTCACAGTCTAGAACAGCGGTTCTCAACCTGTGGGTTATGTTCAATTTGTAACAATGAAAATACATCCTGCATATCCAATAGATTCATAACAGTAGCAAAATTACAGTTACAGAGCAGCAACGAAAATAATTTTATGGTTGGGGGTCACCACAAGATGAGGAATTGTATTAAAGGGTTGTAGCATTAGGAAGGTTGAGAACCACTAGTCTAGAACCAGAGGGTAAAATAGAAATTGAAAGAATCCACCAATTGCCTCTTGTATTCTGTGACAACTCTAACCAAGTCCTTTAAATCCAACCCTCAAAAACTATTGTAGGAATTCCCTATTGCAGTTTCTGGAGGGATCAGAGTGTTAATGGATCTTACAACTGTGGAACCTGAAAGTCATGGGTTCACTGTGTCTATAGAACCTAATTTTGGTCAGGGACATGATTTCTCTATAGTAAGCGGCATCTCCATGTGGAGATGATGGGGAGGTAGTATGTGTCTAGATAAGTTAAATGGCACTATATGCTTGTTGTATAATCTTACTGTGTTAGGGCAAAGTAAACCTTTATTTTGTTAACTGTTCAATGACTTTCAAATGCCTCATTTCATCCAAACATAGCACCTGAACCTGAAGAACGGTGAATTTAGAGACATCTCTGACAAATGAATGAGATGTTTCTTTGAAATCCTCATAATTCATGTTAATGTCCTTTCCTTTATCCATTGCACATTTTTCATTATCAGTAACTCAAATGTCAAGTCTTAAGTTGTTTCAAATCTCTTTTCCTCACTTTTTTCCTTTGGGATGATAGATTTAGAACTGGAAGGGACCATATAGACTGAATCCAACCCCTTCACTTTACAAATGAAAAAACTGAGGCCCAGAGAAGTTCAGTGCCTTGCCCAAGATCACAAAGACAATGACAGGATTGGGATTTGAATCTATGTCCACTAAGTCCCATGCCCTTTCTAGGTTTTTGTTTTTCATCTTTTCTCTGACAAATCAGTAGTCTGATTATATGCAGACATCTAATTCAAGAATGATTCAAATATCGACAATCCATGTCATTTCACTGTTATTTAGTGTCTGCATGGTCTAGCACGTACTGATTTTTCTCAAAGAAAGAACTCAAGATACCGAGAAAAGGTTTCTGTGTCATCTCCAATTCTATCTCATTTCTTATTCCTCACTCATGATTTCAAATATATTTTTCACCGCCCTCATCTCTTCCCATCTTTGTACTAAAAAGTGTTTATTGATTTAACTGGAATAGTATTACAAAGCTCTTTGTAAACACAACACAGGACTGAGGAACAGTTCTATTTTTTTGTTTGTTTGTTTGTTTGAAAGGTTTCCAAGGTCAAAGAATCCATCATCCAATGAAGAACCTATCAGTGACGAGCCTCTTAGAATTTCATGAGGCTGATCCTCAGAAACTTGGTGTGATACTAGGATAATTTTTTAAGCCTTTCCAGCATGGAAGAACCTGGTAGAGCTACTTAATTGCATGCCTGTAGTCCTTAATGCTACAAAAGCTGGGACTGATGAGGCAGTTGAGTTTGCGAGTTGTGAAAGGCAGTAAAGCTAAAGCCAACTGGGTATCCACATTAGGCCCAGCTCCAATATGATGACTCCCCAGGAGTCAAGAGCCATGAAGCTGACTAATGAAGGATGAAGTGGACCAGGTCAGAAAAAACAGAGCAGGTTAATGAGTGGCTGCCACATTTCCAGCTTGCACAAGATAGGGAGATACAGTCTCTTTCAAGAAACCCCCCAAAAAGGCACATTTACACACTAAGATAAGGAAAAGGAATGGGACTTGTAATAAGACTCTTACCCATTAAAGGAGGAAAATAAACACCATGAACTAGGAACCACTGTTCATTATTAATTATAAATTACCAAGGTTAAAACCAGGTTAAACTGTTTCTCCAATAGCTATTCTTTCATAGACCCTAAAAAAAAAAAAAAGGAATAAAGAATGCTGCTAGACACATATAATATTCATATTTATTCTAAGTTGACCTGGTCCAGTCAAAAAATTCTGTTTTAGGCAAAGGAAAAAAATACTTATATGACATCTAATATTCAACAATTCAAAAGGTTGGCTGATGATTTTTGTAAATAAAATTGTTTCTTATCTAAGGAGAAGTACATTTGTTCATGTTTTAGTTCACAAGGGCATAACGAAAGATAGACAGTTCATGTAAGGTATTTTGCCTGTTACCTATAACATATAATTCCTGTCTTGCTACTTGACACTGATCAATTTCTTCTCTAAGGTGGCGTACATAAAAGGGAAAAAAAACCCACCTCTTGGATGAATAAAGTTCTAGAGAATAATGGTCTGCCTCCAGTCTTAACAATGGGCATAACCACACAATTACAGAAAATCACTAGCTTCAGGCTAACTCTGGGAGGGAAGGAAAAGCAAAGTTAGTAATTATAACTGTGAACATGAATGGGATGAGCTCACCCATAAAATGGAAGCAGATAGCAGAACAGATAAGAAACCAGAATCTAACAATGTTGTTTACAAGAGACACACTTGAAAAACAGAAAGATACACAAAGAGTTAAAATAAAAGGCTGGAACATAATCAAATATGCTTTAGCTAAACTAAAAAAAGGCAGGGGTAACAATCATGATCTTAGACAAAGCAAAAGCAAAAACAGACATTTTGCTAAAAAGTACCAGAGACAATGAATATTAAAAAAATTTTACAGCAAGTTTCTACACAGAACTGAACCGAATTTATAAAAATGAGAACCACTGCCCAACTGATAAATGGTCAAAGGATATAAACAGGGAGTTTTCAGAAGAAGAACCTAAATAGAATTTCAGAAAAGTTATACATGATAGATCTCCGCCAATTACCAAATAGAAAGCAATACACTAATTCTTGGTAGTGTACTGTCACCTTTACAAAAAAATAACCATATGCCTCAAAAAACAAAAGAAATATTAAATATTTCTTATACTGATTATAATGCAATAACAATTATATTCAAAGAACCTCTGGAAAATGGATTCAAACTTAAAGTAACTAATCATAACAAACTGGTAGTTCATAGAGCAAATCAAAGATGCAACAGATAATTGCATTAAAGAAAATGACAAGAACAAAATAACCAAAATTTTTGAGACTTAACCAAAGAAATCTCAGGGGAAAATGTATAACTTTTAAACACTTTCTTCAACAAGAAAAAGAACATATGAATGAAATGAGCATTCAAGTTTTAAAAATAAGAAAACCAACAAATCAAAAAAATCCCAAACACAGAAACAGAAATTTTGCAAATCAAAGAGAAAAACTTGAAAACACAAAAACCATTGAGCAATAAATTTAGCAGTTAAAAAAATATATAAATCATTACTTCATCTCAACAAAAAAGGGGAAACCCAATCTGCCATTATTGAAAATTAAAAAGAATTCATAATAAATGAAAATTATCATAAACTATTTTGTCCCAGGATTCCAAAGAAACCAACTTACTGACCTCCTGCCAGGTGCACAATGGACTCAGAATACATAAATGAAGCACATATATTTTGACATGGCCATTGTGAAAATTTGTTTTGCTTGACTAACGTGTCTGTTACAAGGATTGTTTTTTTTCCAATGGATTTTTAAAATGAATATAACCAGTTTTAGAATGTGTATAATCAACCCTCCAAAGACTAAATCAGAAGTCAATAACATTTTAAAGATTAAGTGAATAAAATATTTTAAACACACTGCTACATTCAAGATCAATACATGAAGAAAAAGTACATATCAATGTTCAAAACCTTCTTGATAAACCAAACACAAAACTGAAAACACTTCTTAATACTACTGTTCCATGTGGAATCCTGGGTTACGCAAGGAAGCTTTTGTCCAGTATCAGCTTAATGCCTCAATGCTATCAGGAAAAGGATAAAATTATGTTACCAACAATCTCTAAACTCAGGATTCATTCAGATCCTTCCAAACCTTTCTCAGGCTTTTCTCATTACATATGAATACTTCTCAAGCAGGTAATTATTTTGTATAAAAGCAAATTGACAACTCAGATGCAGAGATAATTTGCTGTCTCTATCTTCCAAAAATTCATACTACCGTACGTACTATCATTATGCTTTCAATAAATGCATTATGCAAGCAGCATATAATGCATTAAAATATTCTAAAAGACATTGTACTTTTCACAGTCTCTAGTAGTGGGAGAGGAATAAAATATTATCAGAATTGAGACCATGAAAATATTGCTCTACTCGCTCAGCCCCTTCCAGACATGTATAATGCATCATTTTGGGGTGAGGCATTCTGGGAAGAGCAAACTGGGGGGAAAAATGTCCATTTGCAAGAATATCAATTGTCTTGTTTCCAGAAAACATTTTTAAAGGTCACCTGATCAGAGTCAATGCTGGAAAATCATCTAGTCAAAGCCCCTTATTCTATAGAAAGAGAAGCTTCAGAGAAATTAGGAGACTTATCTAAGGGCTAATTAAAAAAACCTTTAGGGGCAGTGAACAGAACACTGGCCCTGGAGTCAGGAGGACCTGAGTTCAAATGTGACCCGACACACTTAACACTTACTAGCCATGTGAACTTTGGCAAGTCACTTAACGCCAACTGCCCTGCCTTCCCCCTCCAAAAAGCAAAAAAAAAAAAAAAAAAAAAGTTAAAAAATAAACTTTAGGAGAAATTCTTCACCATTTTCAATACATCTAGGCAATTATAGTTTGGTTCCAGAAACAGTAATTCCAAAAAAATTGTTCCTGGTTCTTCCCAGTGTCCCTTTAAACCACTATAAAGTCAGTCTATAAATATTGCTTAAGCACCTACTATGTGCAAGGTATTTATCTCCAACACTGGAAATTCAAAAACAGACAAAAGATAGCCCCTGCCCTCAGGAGTACAGTCTAATGGGGGTAGGAGGGTAGTGGTAATATGCAAACAACTATGTATAAACAATAGACATAGAGAGAGAGAGAGAGAGACAGACAGACAGACAAAAAGATAGATGGATGGATGATAAATTGAAAATAATCAACAGAAAGAGAAAGGATGAGGATAAGCATTTATATAATGCCTACCAGATGCCAGAAATTGTATGAAATACTTTTTACAAATATTATTTCTTTTGATCCTAGAACAAATAGATTTGATTTAGACAGCAGAATTAAGGGGATCAAGAAAGGCTTAATAAAGGTGGGATTTTAGTTGGGACTTGTAAGAAGTCAAGAGGGAAGGAATTCCAGGTATGAGGAAGAGCCAGTAAAAATATGCAGTCAAGAGATGGAGTGTGTTGGATTCAAAGAACAAAGAGGCCAGTGTCACTGAATCACAGAGTTCTGGGGGGTGGAGAAAGTTATGAAAGGCTCTGAAGACTAAACAGAAGACTTTATATTTGATTCTGAAGGTGAAAGGGAAACACTGAAGTTTATTTAATGTGGGGGAAGAGGGGAGAGACATGGTCAGACCTGAACTTTAGCAAGATCTCTGGCAGCATCACTCTGGAGTGAAGAATGGACTACACTGTTTTGTACACTATAGTGGAGAAAGACTTCTTGTGGCATGGAGATCAACCAACAAGTTACTGTGTTAGTCCAGGTGTGAGGTGATGTGGGCCTGCACTGGGGTGGTGGTATGAGAAGAGAGAAGGCAGTATTTTGCATAATTTTATTTAAAAGTTCTGCTATTATATTTGTATGGAGACTTTTCCAATATCGAATCAAAAAGAACTAGGATATAAGACAGACAGGCAATGGGGTAAATAAATCTCTCTTGCTGTACAGGAAAATAGAAGGGAAGGGATTAAGAGAGAAAGGTGGTGGGGGGGAGGGAGATAGAAGGGAGTACAGATTGGGGGAAGGGGTAATCAGAATGCATGCCATCTTGGGACTGGGGGAGAGGAGAGATGGGGAGAAAATGTGGAATGCAAAATCTTGTGTAAGTGAATGTTAAAAACTACAAATAAATTATTTTTTTAAAAAACTGGGATTAATTTTAAGTCAGCCACAAAGCTTCTTCAATTGCCCTAAACTAAAGGATGTTGCAGGAATACTGAGAAAAATAAAACCACCACAGAAAAATATTCACCATTACAAAATAAACTTTTTCAGAGTGGGAGGAAGCAATGCATCAGTGAACTATAACTTTTCATAGTATAAGCTACTATCTAATTTTCCATGTTATCAAGAGGCTCTGTGGGCTGACAATCTGAAATGTATACCTCCACATATATATAATCTACTAGGAAAGATAAAAATAGTTCCCACCACCACTATCTCTATTCCTTCACGTGAAAGTAGAAAAGAGAGGAAACAAAACGGCAGGCAAGTAAAGAACGCAAAAATAAAACAAGGCAAAGAAACCAAGTGAGAACTATAGACATTGCTGGAAACACAAACATAATTGATACCAAAATTTGGGTATCAAAGGAAGTTTACTGAGAAGTTCAGAGGAACTGAACACCCCTGGCCAGAAGCAGACCCCACCCTTTTTTTCTTTTTTGCTTTTTGGAGGGGGGAAGGCAAGGCAATTGGGGTTAAGTGACTTGCCCAAGGTCACACAGCTAATAAGTGTAAGTGTCTGAGGCTGGATTTGAACTCAGATCCTCCTGACTCCATGGCCGGTGCTCTATTCACTGCACCACCTACTCACCCCAGACTCTGCCCTTCTTTAGGAAGGAAGAGTCCTGAATGCAAAAAGCAAGTCTGAAAACCTCCCTTCATCAAAGTCCTTATCCTGGTCTGAAGGTCCCTCAAGGCAAAGGCCTTTTGATTGGTCGAGTCATCTGTTGCCTGCTAACTCCCTTTATCTTACTTCAGTAATGTCTAGCAATTCCATGGAAACTTAACTCATTGTTTCTCATAATTTATTATCTGTAGTTTTTACTTCACTAATTTTTAGCAGCTCTGTGGAAACTTAACTCTTTGCCATCTCACACATTATGTACAAACCTGAGTTTCTCTACCAAATAAAACTACATTAAGTTACTGAACCTTCCTCTATTTCCCCACCCCTCCTACTAAATTCTAAGCTCCTTGAGGACACAGACTATATATTGCTTCTACTAGTACAGTGTAATGGCCCAGTAATTGCTTAATCAATATTTGCTGAATAGAATTCCTCTTCATCTCTCCTGGATAAGGAAGGAGAAAACCAAAGGTTCCTAGGAGGATGAGCAAGATGAATATCGTATCTGTGTCACTCACATTTTGCCAGAGCCATGACATGGCAGATGAGGAAGAGGAGTAATGAAGAGGGAATGGCCCCCAAGTGGGATTAGGAAGCTGATCTGAGGATAGGAAAAAAAGAGAACTACCCTCATTAGAAGTAGAGGGAAGCAGGTTGGGAAGTTCAAAGTGATGGACCCAAAAAAATTGGACCTCACTTTACCAACCTAGCCTTGTGGAATACCCAGCTTCCTTCAGAGCTAGGTCCAAATACCAGCTTCTATAGAAAGTCTACTTTGATTTGCCTATGCAGAGGTTCCAAACCTGGAGTATGTGTACTCCAAGTGAATTTGAGAAGCTTGTCAAAGTATACCAAGGATTATCTGAAAAAGTTATATTATCTTATTAAAATTAACATTTTTATTTTATATGGATATGCATGATAAATATCAGAATTTATTTCCTTTCATCCTGAATGGAAGTAAAGTTTGCTGAAATCCAAGGAATATAGGGACCATAAAAGGTTGGCAACCTTTGCCCTAGTTGCTAGTGACCTTTCATAAAAAAACTGTTTCGTGTATGTATATTTTGCACACAATTTTCTTCACACATACTATTTTCTCCTAATTTGATGGTAAACCCTTCAAGGCAAGGACTGTTCTTTTCATAATTCTTCATACACCTTGATTTCTTATCCATTTGTGAATGGCTCTTGGTCTCATTTTTATGTGATATATGTATATTAAAATACACTTGTACATATATACTTACACATATTTTAACTATCAGACTCTGACTTGAGATATTTGATACAAAGATGTTTTTCCTAACAGATTGTGCAGCATAGAGATGGTGATGGGTCTACTTTGTGGGAGGCAGAGCCAAGATGGTGGAGGAAGAGCAGGGACTTGCTTGAGTTCTCCCCCAAACCCCTCCAAAATACCTGTAAAAAATGACTATAAGCTACAAAACCCACAAAATGACAGAGTGAAACACATCTTCAGCCCAAGATGGCCTGAAAGGCCAACAGAAAGGGTCTATAGCACTAGGCTAGGAACAGAAAGCAGTCTGGCATGGGCCGTATCAGCACAGACAGGGCCAGAGGAAACCCTCCTGGGATTGAATCACTGGCAGCTGTGGTGGTTTCCAGGATTCTCAACCAACAAATGCTAAAGACAGTATATATAGTCTGTGGGAAAACTGTAGGACCTGGGTGAACAAGGAGCATGGGATGGGGTCCAGTCCCAACCCCTGGGTAGTGGTGGTGGTGGCGGCAGCAGCAGGACCAGTGGCAGCAGTGGCTGCTTCTGGAGCTCTGGGCCCACAGACAGTGGGGGATCAAGTGGCTGATACAAAACCCCTGAAGCCTAGAACAATATACCCATCCCCACCCTCACTGGAAGTAGGGTCCTACCTTGACAAAGAGTTAGAAAGTCAAGTATTTGGCTAGGCAGATGAGAAAACAGATTAAAAAAACTCAGACTATGGAATCTTACTTTGGTGACAAAAGAGATCAAAACATACAACCAAAAGAAGACAATAAAATCAAAGCTCCTGCATCAAAAGCCTCCAAGAAAAATATGAATTGATCCCAGGCCATGGAAGAGCTCAAAAAGGATTTTGAAAATCAAGTAACAGAAGTGGAGGAAAAACTGGGAAGAGAAATGAGAATGATGTGCAAAAGTCATGAAAAACGAGTCAACAGCTTGCTAAAGGAGACCCAAAAAATTGGTGAAGAAAATAACACCTTAAAAAACAGACTAGACCAAATGGCAAAGGAGGTCCAAAAAGCCAATGAGGAGAAGAATGCTTTAAAAAGCAGAATTGGACAAACAGAAAAGGAAGTCCAAAAGTTCACTGAAGAAAAAGATTTCCTTCAAAATCAGAATGAAGCATATGGAAGCTAACGACTTTATGAAAAATCAACATATTATAAGTAATAAACAGAACCAAAAGAATGAAAAAATAGAAGAAAATTCGAAATATCTCACTGGTAAAAGCACTGACCTGGAAGATAGATCCAGGAGAGATAATTTTAAAATTATTGGACTACCTGAAAGCCATGATCAAAAAAAGAGCCTAGACATCATCTTTCAAGAAATTATCAAGGAAAACTGCCCTGGTAGTCCAGAACCAGAGGGTAAAACAGAAATGGAAAGAATGCACTGATCACCTCTTAAAAGAGATCCCCCAAAGAAAACTCCTAGGAATATTGCAGCTCCCAGATCAAGGAGAAAAGATTACAAGCAGTCAGAAAGAAATAATTTGAGTATTGTGGAAATACAATCAGGATAACACAAAATCTAGTGGATTCGATATTAAGGGATCAAAGGGCTTAGAATATGATATTCTGGAGGTCAAAGTAGTTAGGATTAAAACCAAGAATCACCCTACTCAGCAAAACTGAGCATAACACTTCAGGGGGAAAAAATCAACATTCAATGAAACAGAGGACTTTTAAGCATACCTGCTAAAAAAAATCAGAGCTGAACAGAAAATCTGACTTTCAAATACAAGAATCAAAGAGAAGCATGAAAAGGTAAACAGGAAAGAGAATCGTAAGAGACTTATTAAAGTTAAACTGTTTACGTTCCTACATGAAAAGATGACATTTGTAACTCATGAGACTTCCCAGTATTAGTTTAGTTGAAAGGAATATATGTGTGTGTGTGTGTTTGTGTGTGTGTGTGTGTGTGTGTGTGTGTGTGTGTGTGTACACACACGTGTATATATAGACAGAGGGCACAGGGTGAATTGAATATAAAGGGATGATATCTAAAAAATAAAATTAAGGAGTGAGAAGAATGTATTAGGAGGAGAAAGGGAGAGATAAAATGGGGTAAATTATCTCACATAAAAGATGAAAGAAAAGAGTTTCACAATGGAGGGGAAGAATGGAGAGGTGAGATGGAATGAATGAACCTTACTTTCATCAGATCTGGCTTCAGAAGGGAATAACATACACACTCAATTGGGTATCTTACCCTACAAGAAAGTAAGGAGGAAGGGGATAGGAGTGGTGGGGGATGATAGAAGGGAGGGAAAATTGGGGGAGGGAGTGGTCAGAAGCAAACACTTTTGAAAAAGGACAAGGTCAAAAGAGAAAACAGAATAAGTAGGGGGCAGGACAGGATGGAGGGAAATAGTTAAATCGTTCATAACATGACTATAATGGAAGTGTTCTGCATAACTGAACATATGTAACCTATACTGAATTGCTTGCCTTCTCAGTGACGGTGAGTGGGGAGGGAAGGGAAAGAATTTGGAACTTAAAATTTTAAAAACAAATGTTAAAAATTGTTTTTATATACAACTAGGAAACAAGATATATAGGCAATGGGGTTTAGAAATATATCTTGCCCTACAAGAAAGTAAAGGGGAAGAGGATATGGGGTGGGGTGTGATAGAAGGGAGGGCAGACTGGGGGAAGGGGTAATCAGAATGCATGACCTTTTGTGGTAGGGGAAGGGGAGAAATTTGGAACTCAATTTCATGGGAATGAATGTTAAAAACTAAAGATAAATTAATAATAAAAAAAATAACGATGGTGATGCTGAGAATGCTGCCTATATAGGCTACCTAGGTGTGGTGAAATACATGTGTACATGTGTCAACATTCTTTTAACATGCAGTGACTATCTTTTGATTTATGGCAATACCATGTATCTACAGGTAGAATTTGTCAACAATAGGGAGCTTACAGAGTTTAGCTAAATTAGCATGCCATTTCCTAGCATACACAGTAATGCTTCATTCTTTCAAGCTGAGTTTCAGTGTACCAGTTTCTTCTACTCAACCTCCTTATGAGCATGCTAATTGATCCTTCAGCAGCAGATTACTCCTCCATGATTCTGTAAAGTAGAACTTTAACACCAAGGTAGAACAGTATGCACCAATTCAGTGCTGGTAGGCTAAGTGTATTTTAAAACAATAAGAATGTAATAGCTAATATTTCTAGAGTGTTTTAAGGATTATAAAATATATTATTTCATTTGATTATCACAACAGGTAAGTACTATTACTATCCCATTTTACAGCTGAGGAAACTGAGACTGAAAAAGATTAAGTAGCTTGGCCAAGGTCACATGGCTTATGTCTGAGTAAGTATTCAAGTTCACATCTTCCTTACTTGAGATCTAGCACTCTATGTTCTACTCCACTTGGAGGGGTTTCTTGTTACTGAACAGTGACTATTGGTCAAAAGTGATTTAACTGAAACTGTGCAACAAAATAAGGCAGGGCTATCTAACAGGTCCAATGTTATTCAACCTATTTTTTTGCAAACGTAACCAAGGAATTTGGAAGTTCAATAAATTATAGATACAATCAGCGAAACCCTCTGAAACAATTACCTAGGAAGTTCTGAATACTGATAAACCCTCTGGCAGCACACAGAAGACAACATAAAAAAAGGCAGTTTTACAGAACTGGAACTTGAAATTAATCTGGAAACCAAAGCCTCAAATCAATCTACCCAAGGAAACCCTATCTTGGCCAAAAACTTATATCAGCAATGCACAACTAAATTATTCTTCCTGGAGAGCATACCATCTAACAAATGGTACAGATAGAAGCAGAAAAATAAACTAGCATGCCTTCTAGGAGAGGGTTAGAGTATGGTGCTGTCACAGGATCAAAGTCAAACTCAAATAATAGTATATGCGACAGTCCTCTTTATGAAATTTTGACATGTGACATAAACGAAATTTTTCCCCTTTCCAAACTTCCCTAGTACTACAGAAGACAGCATGATCCCTCCCAGTCATTCAGGCTTGCAACCTAGGAGTCATCCTGGATTTCTCTCAAACCCTCCCCCCACCTAATCTGTTGCCTAGGCCTGTCAATTTCACCTTTGCACCTTCTTTAAGATGCCCCCCCCCTTTTCTCCTCTTACAAGTTCTTATCACCCCTGCCTGGACAGGTGTAATATCCTGCTGGTGGCTGTCTGGCCCAAGTCTCTCCCCACTCCAAACCATCCTCCATTCAGCCACTGAAGCGATTGTCTTAATTCACAGACTCAACTATTTCACAACTCTATTCAGTAAAGTCTAGGGGCTCCATATGAAATAAAAATCCTCTGTTTGGGAATCAAAGCCATTTATAATCCAGACCTACCCTCCACCCACATTTCTAGTCTTCTTTATACCACCCAAGTATGTGGTGACACTCAGTGACATTGGCCTCCTTGCTGTTCCATGAACAAGATACTTTCATCTGTTGGCTCAGGGCATTTTCTCTGGCAGTCCCTCATCCCTGGAATGCTGTCCCTTATCTCCATCTCCTGGTTTCCCCAGCTTCCTTTAAACTTCAACTAAAATTCCATTTTCTACAAAAAGCTTTTCCCAATCCTTCCTAAGACAAGCAATTTGATATGTTATGCAAGCGCAGTCATGCAAAACATTTCCATATTAATCATGTCATAAAGAAGACGCAGACCCCCCACTCAAAAAATGAAAAAAATAAAAAATAGTATGCTTCAATCTGCATTGACTCCATCAGTTCTCTCTGGAGATGAATGCATTTTTCATCCTAAATCCTTCAGAATTATCTTGGATTTTTGTATTGCTGAAAATTGCTGAGTTATTCAGAGTTGATCATCATACAATATGATGAAAGTAGGGTATTGCCCTTATTGATTTGTTTCAATTTCTTGGGCTCAGATACTCAAATGGATCCGCAGTCTCACTGATTTAGTTCCTTCAATAATAAAGATCATAACCCACCCATGATGGCTAATCTCATGTGACCTGACATCTATGTCCTTCTATAAATTTGCCTCAAGGGGTTTTTATGTGGCTTCTGCTATGAAAACATATATGTCATGCTGATAGAGAAGCTTGATATAAAGAGCTGATTGTAAACTGTGCCTGTAATAAAAATCAACAGCATAGAATTTATTGTCTGAATTTTTCTCACATTTTACTTAAGTTTAGTTGCATAAGGAAGGCATATCACCACTGAATGGTAATACTAAAGAAAGACTAAGTCTTAGGAAGGGAACACAATAAGGAGAATCATTTCCCTGCATTTACACATCCACATTCATTACAAATATTATCTATGTATTAGAATGTTTTAGGTGTGCCAAGTACCATGTAGCAGAACATGTGAAAGCTATGTTCCCTAGTACCTGCTACTACATATAATCTAACCAGACAACACAGAGCATTCATTCACACACAAAATGATTTATAGTATGTACCAAGCAGGTAGATGGCGCAGTGGATAGAGTGCCAGGTGTGAAATAAGGAAGACCTGAATTAAAATCCAACCTCAGATACGTAGTAGCTATGTGACCCTGGGTAAGTCATTTAGCCTTGTTTGCCTCAGTTTCCTCACCCATAAAATGAGCTGCAGAAGGAAATGGCAAACCACGCCAGTATCTTTGCCAAGAAAACCCCAAAAGGGCCACAAAGAGTCAGACATGGCTGAAAAATCGCTAAACAAAAACAACCAAGCACAAAGGTAGCATCCGGGTTCTGTCATTTATTCTACATATGACCTTGGGTAAGTCATTTACTGTCTCTGTCTCAGGTTTTTCATTTGTAAAATAAAGGGACTGGCCTAGGTGTGACCTCAGGTTCCTTCCAGTTTTCAGCTTCTAATTCCATGAAAAAAGGAATTCAGAAAAACATGGAAAGATATATATGAACAAACACTGTGAAATAAGCAGAACCAGAATAAACATAATAATCACCAGAATAGGAACAATAAGAGCACAAATGAAAAAATCACTTAAAAGAAGTCACACTCTGAGAAATGGGGAGAAAAACAGTCCCAGAGAACAAATAATGAAACACACCCCCCTCTTGGCAGAAAAGATACTAAGGAGTGGGTTTCCAAAAAGGAGCATTCCAGAAGGAAGGAGTAACATGGATAAAAGCACAGAGACAGGGCATTTTGCAGAGATACTGAAGAATTTGGATAGCATGTGGAACAATAAGGGAAGGATAAAAAATGCAGAGTCAGATTATGCAAGGCAGGCAGTGAGGAAGCATTCAAATTTTTGAGTAAAGAATATGATGAAAACAAGTTCTAGGAAGATTAATCTAGCAATGGTGTCCAGGGAATACAGGAAGGACAAAAGAACAAAGGCAGAGACAAAGTAGAAAGTAATGACTCAAGACTGAAATAAGAGTCTAAAGAAGCAATAGTAGAAAGCAAACAAAGGGATGACATTAAGAGAAAGGGTGACATGTTAATTAAGGCATAGTACTGGCTATGTCACTCTCCTGCTTAAAATAGATAAGTGATTTATCACTCTAGGATAAAACTCTATCTCCTCAGCCTGGTATTTAAAGGACTCCACAATGTGGCTCCCACCCACCTTTCCAGATGTATCTCTTATCACTCCCTTGGATGTAACTCAATATTCTACTAATTTGGCCTACTAGCCATTCTTCAAACTCTACAATCGAATGATTTTACATAAGCTGCACCTATGATTCCTAGAATGAACTTTCTCCCCACTTAAAACTCTTCCTTCAAAGTTTAGCTCAGGAACCACTCCCTACACAGTCTACTCTGAACCACTATGCTCTCCCACCCCAGAGTGGTTACTCCTTTCTCCCTCTTCAAAATATAACATATTTACTTAAGTAGGTGCATGGTTTGGCTCCCCAGTAGAACATAAACTCCTAAGACTTTTGGGATACCCATATTTTAAAATTATTACATAAAAACAAAAAGCATCAATAAAAAATATGTGTCTTACAGTTAACTGGAAATGAAAGATAGGATATGGGAGAAAGGTCAGCACAAGTGATATGGATTGGAGACTCATAAGAGTGTAGAACTTTGACATTAAGGTATAAAGAATAACTTAAGTAGAAGTCAAAACCTTGGGAAATGCTCACTCTTAGAGGTCAAAATAAGGAGCCACTGAAGAAAATAAAGAAACCAGTCAGAATAGTCAGGGGAGTATCACAGACTCAAAGTAACCAAAGGAGTTTCAAGTAAAAGGCCTACAATATAAAATACTACAAATGTAGTTAAAGGAAGATAAAAATTGAGAAAGTAGCAATAGCTTCTCCTATTTTCCAATGTAAAAATGAAGAGATGGTCTCAAAGCAATCTAGAAAGACTTGTATGTAGTGACACAAAGTGAAATGAGCAGAACCCAGAGAATAATTTATTAATAACATTATTGAAATAAAATACAATTAATAACCTTACTATAATAATTCATAATAACACTGTAAAGAAAAACAACTTTAAAAGACTTAAGAATTCTGATCAATGTACACCAGTGGTGTCAAACTCAAGAGAAAGCAATTCCTGATTGACTCAGAAAACCACAAATTAACATTATCTGTATTATACTGTATTTTTAAACACTGTTAAATATTTCCCAATTACGTTTCATTGTGGCTCCACTCAAGTTTTCTTGACAGCCCCAACCAAGTTTAACACCTTTGAAGTACACAACCACAATTCCAAAAAAAAAAATTTTAATTAAAATTAATTTTTAAAATTTTCCAAAAATTCTGTCCACCTTCTAACAGAAAGTTGATGGACTAAAGGTACAGAATGAGTCATACAATATAGGAAGTTTTTCTGTTTGACTATGCACACTTGTTACTTTTTTAATTGCGAAGGGAAGGTGAAAGGGAATGGGACAGGAGGGGCCAGAAAAGGTTACCGAAAGAAAAGAGTATCATTGAATCTTTTTAAATGCATGGAAGAAAATAGAAGAAAACACAAACAAGTAGGGCAACTTTGAAATTATGTTAAAGTTATTGTGTTGTGTTCTTCCCTGTTTTCTGAAGAGGACCAATGACATCCAGGGTGATGTCTTGACTTGGGAACTGGAGTTTAAGTGAGGCAGAATTGCAGAAAGTCATCAGCCTGGCTCTTTCTGTCTTAAAGTCCTAAGGCCAGTAGCAAAACAAAACTCAAGAAGATTGGTGATGCATGGGATGCAGTGGATGAATTTGGTATCCTCCATGTCTGACCAAGCTGCAAGTGCTCCACAGCACCTGCCTTCAGCTGCCTTCATTGCCACTGAAACAAACTCATTTGCCCGTTCTGCCAGGGGAAGACTTTACATGCTTGGGGTACACACATCTCTCTAACTCACCAACAGGTTTGAGGCCAACTGTTGGTTACCCTCAACCTTGGTTAGCCAGTCTTCTGGCCACTGTACATGCTATAGCTTCTTGGAGCCACAGGAGAGATCTGGGTGACAGATGGACACCAAAGGTGGATGAGCAGTCAAGCCCTCAATGTATAAATATACAAAGTTATTGTACATGTACAAGGAAAAGCAAGCTGTGTAAGAGGGACCTGTGGTTTCTGTGCAGATCTATACAACCCTCTTTGTATGCTTTGTATGTTATACTCTCTATATGAAAATGTTCATATTATTTGTTAAGTTCAATATTTTTAAAATATACAAAATAATTTCTTAATGACAGTGCTGATAATTCCTGGAGGTAAAATGGGTATCAAGACTATTTCTTTATAGGCTTCATGACAACTGATTCTATCAAAAAGATTAAGAATAACTGACCCAAAGTTTAGTTGGAACTTTTGGAAATAAGTCTTCCAGTAAGTAGCTATTCCGTATCAAAAGCTTCCTGAAATCATTTATGATTTAAATCACAAGACGACATACAAATACAATTTTTCCCAACCTACTTTTAATAACATTAACCAATTAAATATCTAGGGCAATCCACATAACATTAAGTTTCAGAAGAATAATGCACCCACAAATAGCTTTGCCATAACATAACAGAAGCTGCTCTTGAAAGCACAGTGTGCTAAAGGCACGAAAGCGAGTCAGAGTCACAGCTCTAACACCTCTTTAAGCACCAGTTATATCCTAGATTAATCATTCCACTTTTCTGTGCCTCAGTCTTATCATCTGTAAAATAGGGATAATAATTCCTGCATAACCTCTGAGTACGAAATACCTGGGTTCAAATCCTACCTGACACATACTAGTTGTGTGACTATAAACACATCACTTAACCTCTCAATGCCACAGGCAACTTTTAAAGAAGTTTCCACACTAGGAGTTCCACAGAGTAATGAAATCACAGGTTTAGCTCTTCCTCCAAAAATATTTGTTATTACCCATTGTACAAGGTTCTTATGAAGAAGGCATTTCACAAATTTTAAAGAACTATAGAAACATGAATTATCATTTCTGTGATCCTGCTAGGTTGGCTTTTAACATAACAAATGAACATTATAACAGTCTGCAAGGTTGCTTTGAGCACTTAAACCCCTACAACAGATTATTTCCAACATATATCTATATCTACATAATCTATCTCCCTATTAATACCAAATAACATTCTGCCATTCTCACTGTAACAAAGAGAAAATACAGTAGCAACTGGGCTTATGTTACCAATAAAAATAAGGATTGTGAAACTGGGGGTAGGTGCAACATCTCCTAAGACCCTGCCAGGAAGGATAAGCTGCTTTTCCCCTAAAAGGCAAAGAGGCTATCTCCAAGATAAGATTGGTCCAGAGGGTCATGTATGATCCAAGCTACCAAAACAGCTTTCCCAGAAGCCAAAGGCATAAAAAAGCCTGCTCTTGAGTTAAGTGCCCTTCAGACTTGATAGTCTGACTCTAAAGTCAAATATTCTACCCTGGCCACACACATTTCTACATGTAAATAAGGAGAGGCTTTCCCTATCTGAACCAGCACTGTATCCTGGCTGACTATCTTTTTCATCACTTAAAAAAACATTTTCGTGGGGGCAGAGCCAAGATGGCAGAGTAAAAGCACAAACTTGGCATGGGCTCCCACTCCAAACAATTCCAATACCTGCAAAAAAATGACTCTAAACAAATTTTAAAGCTACAGAACCCACAAAATGACAGAGAAAACAAATCTCCCACTGAAGACAGCCTAGTAGGTGGATAGGAAAGGTCTACTGTAGCATCCTGGGAGCTGAGCACAGTCCCCCATGAGCCCAGCCGCGCTTCTGGCCCCAGGGTAGCCCAACCAGCAGCAGCCAGAGCAGACTTCAAGAGAGTGAATCACCAGCAGCTGTGGCGGCTTCCAGACTTCTCAATTCATAAATGCCAAAGACAAAGTAAAAGGTCAGTGTGGAATTCTGTTGGAACAGGGGGACATAAGAGCTGGGTCCGGCCCCTGCCCGTGAGAAGCTGTGGAGGTGTGCCGCTGCCTTAGGAGCTCCCCACCTGCAGATCACAGGGGGACCAAGCGCCCATTCAGAGGGTAATCACTCTTACTTTAACCTGCTTGGATCTGGATTGCAGTCTTAGGTGGTGATCATAGGATGTGTGGCCTGTGAGCCAGAGCTTGTGGGGGCTGTAGAGATGCGCACTCCTAATAGCTCTGCTAGCTGCAAAAAACCCAGTGATTTGGGTCAAAGCTCTCTCCATTCAAGAAGCAGAGTTCAAAAATCAAGTAATTGCCTGACAATATGAGCAAACAGAGGAAGCACAAACAGACCACAGAATCCTTTTCTGGGGACAAAAAGGATCAAAGCATGGAATGGGAAGAAGACAACAAAGTCAGAACTCCCTCATCAAAAGCTTCCAAGAAAAATATGAACTGGTTACAGACCATGGAGGAGCTAAAGAAGGATTCTGAAAATCAAGTAAGAGAAGTGGGGGAAAAACTGGGAAGAGAAATGAGAAAGATACACGAAAATCATGAAAAGAGTCAACAACCTGACTGAAGAAAATAACACCTTAAAAAATAGAGTAACTCAAATGGCAAAAGAGGCTCAAAAAGCCAATGAGGAGAAGAATGCCTTAAAGAGTCGAATCTGTCAGATGGAAAAGGAATTTCAAAGGTTCACTAAAGAGAATAATTCCTTCAGAATTAGACTGGGGCAAATGGAAGCAAATGACTTTATGAAAAATCAAGATACTATAAAACAGATCCAAACAAATGAAAAAATAGAAGGCAATGTGAAATATCTCATTGAAAAAAACCA
>CM053581.1:389636524-389659028 GCA_028627135.1 Pseudochirops cupreus | reverse complement strand
CAATGAAATAGAGGACTTTCAAGCTTTCTTGATGAAAAAACCAGAGTTGAATAGAAAATCTGACATTCAGATACAAGAATCAAGAGAAGCATGAAAAGGTAAACAGGGAAAAGAAATCATAAGGAACTTATTAAAGTTGAACGATTTACACTCCTACATGGAAAAACGATAATTGTAACTCATGAGACTTTTCTCAGGATGATGATAATTGAATGGAATGTATATGTATATATGTATACATACATATAATATGTTTGTATAGGAGGGTGTATGTATATATACATATATATGTGAGTGTGGGCATATGTATGTTCATGTATACAAAGACAGAGGGCACAGGAGGAGCTGAATATGAAAGGATGATATCTAAAAAATAAAATTAAGAGGTGACAGAAATTTATTGGGAGGAGAAAGGGATAGATAGATTAGGGTAAACTATCTCATATAAAAGACGCAAAAGAAAACTGTTACAATGAAGGGGAAGAGCAGGAAGGTGAAGGGGAATGTGATAACCTTATTCTCACTGAATTTGGCTTAAGGAGAGAATAACATACACACTCAATCGGGTATCTTATCCTATAGGAAAACAGGGGGGAAGGGTTAAGAGGGGCAATGACAGAAGGGAGGGCAGATTGGGGGAGAGAGTAGTCAGAGGCAAACACTTCTGAAAAGGGATAGGGTCAAAGGAGAAAATAGAATAAGTAGGGAACGGGATAGGATAGAGGGAAATATAGCCTTCAATATAACAATTATGGAAATGATTTGGGTAACTACACATGTACAACCTATATTGAACTGCTTATCTTCCCACTGGGGGCAGGTGAGGAGGGAAGAAGGGAAAAAATCTGGAAATCAAAAATTTAAAAAGAAATATTAAAAAAAAATTTGTTTTTTATGTGCAACTGGGAAATAAGATATACAGGCACTGGGATATAGAAATCCATCGTGCCCTATTAGAAAGTTAGGGGGGAGTGACAGAGGAGGATATAAGACAGAACAGATTTGGAGAAGGGGTGTTCAGTAGGCTTGCTATTTTGGGGTGGGGGTAGGGGAAAAATGGGGAGAAAAAATTCTAACTCAAAATCTTATGGAAATGAATGTTGAAAATTAAAAATTAATTAATTAATTTTTAAAAAAAACCTTTTGTTAACTGGATGATATGTAATTCTCATTTCCTTACAATCCCAAACTTGAACCACAAGACCAATGTGAGTCAGGCTTGGTCCATGGTCCATAACATCAAGAGGTACCTATACCAGTTTATATGAATGCAAATGCCAAGTCAATGCTAATTAACTCAACCTATTCATTGTTTGCGCTTCCCTTTAAAGATAATCTACCACCTGTTAAAATTCTTTGCTGTTACTGTCTACTGCTCCCCAGACCTACCTCTAACTCCCAAGACTTATAGCCATGGAATCTTAAAAAAGCTAGCAAAGCCCTTAAAGGTCATCTAGTCCAACATCTTTATTCAATGCATTAAGCCTGATAACATCCCCCAAAATGATCATTCAGCCTCTGTTTTACCAGATAAAGCAGTCCTGTATTTGAGAACTCAAAAATACTAGAAAGTTTTTCTTTACGATGACCAAAAATATCCATCTATAATTTCTACTAACTCCTTCTAATTTTTACTTCAAGTTAACCATACTCCATATGACATTCCTTCTAATGTTTAAAGAGAATAGTAAGATTTCCTCATCTTCAATATCAGGGAGTTGAACTATATTACCTCTAGCTTTAAATCTATGTTCCTATGTCCCATCTAAATTCTCCAGGAAGAAGAAAGATAATTTAAGAATCATCGGAAAGAAGAGTGGGTTAGGAATAGCAATGCCAAAAAAAAAAAAAAAGGCAGACCACTGAAACATGCACCAAGGATAAACAAAAAGATATTCAGTGGAAAAGTATAAAAAAACAGACCAGAGAGAAGAAAAATAATCTCAGAAACTCAGTATAAAAAAGAACTTAAAGGTCATCCAATCAAGCCTACTTTCGAAAATTATTAACGTTTATTTTCCCCAATTAGAAGTTAAAACAACTTTAAAACATTATTTCAAAAAAAGTTTTGAGTTTCAAATTCTATTCCTCCCTGAGACAGAGCAATCTGATGTAATTTATAAATGTGCAATCACGTAAAACACTTTCATATGAGTCATTTTGTACAAGAAGATCTGAATGAAAAAAAGGATGAAAGAAAATAAAAAATAGCATGCTTCAGTCTGTATTCAGATAGTATCGGTTCTTTCTCTGGAGGCGAATAGTATGCTTCATCATTAGTCCTTTGGAATTGTTTTGGATCAGTGTATTGCGGAGAATAGATAAGTCATTCACAGTTCTTCATCACACAATATTAGTGTGTACAACATTCTCCTGGTTCTACTTAGTTTGCTGTGTATTAGTTCATTTAAGTCTTTCCAGATTTTTCTGAAATCATCCTGATCCCTCACAATCATATACCATAGCTTGTTTAGCCATTTCCCAACTGATGGGCATCATCTCAATCTCAAATTTTTAGCCACCACAAAAAGAGCTGCTATAAATATTTTTGTACAAATAGGTCCCCCCTTTTTTAGACATCCTTGGGATATAGACCTAACAGTAATATTGAGCAATCAAAGGGTATGCACAGTTTTATAGTCCCAAATTGCAGCTGAGCCCATTCTCAACCAGGAATCCTATCTATAACATTCCCAAGTGGCTATAGGCTTCCAGGGATAGGGAACCTTGTACCTCCTGAGGTATTCCATTCCATTCTGTTAGAAAGGTTTTCCCTCAGAGTGAGCAAAAGTTTTCCTTTCTGAAATGTTCCTTATTGCCTCTACCTGTGTTCTCTATAACCAAAAAAACCCAAACTCTAATCTTTCTTCAAAACAAAAGACCTTTGCATACATAAAGACAGGTATGTCCCTACTGTCTTCACTTTTCCAAGCTACACTTGTCCAGTTTTTTCAACTTATCCTCACATGGCATGGTCTCTAGCCCTTTCACTAACCTGGTTGCCCTTCTCTGGACATGCACCAGTTTGTCCATATTCTTCTTGGTATGAGGCTCCTAGAAGTAAATGTAATTCACTTTTTTTTTTGGAGGGGGGGAAGGTAGGGTAATTAAGGTTAAGTAACTTGCCCAAGGTCACATGGCTAGTTTTTTGTGTTAAGTGTCTGAGGCCGCATTTGAACTGGGGGCCTCCTGACTCCAGGGCCGGTGCTATATTCACTGCGCCCCCTAGCTGCCCCTGAATGTAATACTCCCGATGCCGTTAAGAGTGGGACTACAATTTTCTTTTTTCTAGACTCTATGTCTCTATTTAGGCAATTGAAAATAAAGGGAAAGGGGAAGATGAGAAGAGGGATGAAAAATGAAAATGAGAGGGAGGAGTTACATATATAAATATATACGCGAATATAGGAATATGTGTATATAAGTACATACATATGTATATATTTTATCTATAACAGCTTTGGTCTCTACCAGTCATAATGCTCTAAAAGAAAAGACAATCTTAGTCATGGGGCACTCTGCCTAACATTTGTTGACTGAAAAAAGTGGCTAAGACTATAAGGCTTGTTGGCCTGGCCTACTCTTATCAAGGAAAGGTTTTAGCCACTAGACCCTCACAAACTGAAGTTGACATGTTTTATCTGGCCCTAAAGGTATGAGCCCAAAAGCTAGTGACAGGAAGATAACCTAGCAGCCATTAGAACAACACAGCTGAGACTACATGCCCAGCAGTTACCAGAGGACCACTGGGGACAAGCAAAGCAGTTTGCCCAAAGACACCAAAGAAATAGCAGAACATACCAATAGAGACAACATTCCCAACAATCATTTTAAGACTAGGAACCAACAGAGATACCAAGAGACCAGCAGAGCACAGACTATGTGCACAGAAGTCACCAAGGGACCAAAGGAATAATGTGCACAGCAGAAATGTGGCACACCTGAAGAGTGAGCAGGCTCAGTAAAAGCAGTACAATGACATCACCAGAAAAAAAATCAATGATCCTATAGCATTAAAGGTGCTTCTTCCTATAAGACTGAGGACCTAACAAGTACCTAGAACTTAGGGTAGCTGTTCTGGAGGCCCCAAGTTGCTATACATTGTTTACATATTTTTGTCAGTGAGTGACAGTCTATCTATATGGGAATTTTACACCACTTTTTCTCATTAAGGATCCACTTCTGGTTGTTCTACATTAGTATGCTGTTGTTGCCATTTCCAGTCAAATAACTATCCTACTATATACTTTTAAAGTTTTCTCTACAGTCTTCTGCTTAAAGCTGCTGCCTCATATTTTAGTTTATAGTGAAATGTGTGGGTCTAAAAGTAGGACATATGGTCTGGGTGCAATTCTCTGAAGAGAGAGTGGGTGACATTGCATGATTCTCATTATTTTGGTCTCATCCATCCTCTTCAGTTGATCACCCCAGGAGAGCCAAGGTACAATAAGAAGAATAAAAGACAATACTACATCAACTGCACAAGAATTATGTGATATAACATATATATATATATATATATGCATGCATACATACATACATACGTTTAACATGTGTTAAATACAGGAAGTAGACTTCCACAATAAAGTTTTCTAAAAAAGAGACTGTGGTATTTATAGAAAAATACTTTCTTATGAGGGCAAAACAGAAAAGATCTAAATCTTTCAGCTATATGACACCACTAATCTAGAGACTTTTAACTTGGAATAAATGGCATGGAAAAACGACAAACCAACCTTTTCAATATGACTTTCTGGTTTTAGGCGTATCATTTGATAGCATACTATCAACATTAACAGAATTCAAAGAAAAAGAAATTTTGATTCCATCTTCTCTTTCCACTGCTTTTAAATATGGGCCAAAGAATCCTTCTATCAGCTGTCCAGTAACAATATTAATTGGAACTCTGCAAGACAGATTATAGTTATATGTAGCTATCAAGTCTTTTTAAAATTAAATGCAAGAATAATGTAGTCCATGGAAGCAAAATGTAAATATACCATTAATACTGAGCATATTTCAAGAGCTGAGGAGAAACTGATCATCCTAATGCTATCTCACAATGGAGCAGTTGGTCAATTTAGTTATGTTTGGATTGTCTCACCAATTTCATTTTCTGTCCCCAGTGGGGTAAATCAAGAATTTTAATCTAATTCTGCTTAACTTTCTAAAATTATTTTTGAAATTCCAAGGAACCAAGAGGCATCAAATATTTCTTTAAGGGTCTTTTCTACTTATGTGGACTTGAAGCCTCCTAGAGTATCCTATAGCAAGACCCCATTTCTGCTGTTGTTGCGTCCAATTCTTTGTGACCCAGTAGACCATTCTTGGCAAAGCTACTGGAGTGGTCTGCCATTTCCTTCTCTAGTGGATTAAGGCAAAAGGAAATTAAGTGACCTGCCCAGGCTCACACTGCTAGCATGTGTCTCAGGCCAGATTTGAACTCAGGTCTTCCAGACTTCAGGCAGTGCTCTACCACCAGGCCACCTAGCCACCTCCTATGCGCAAGGCAACACTTACAAATGACAGGTTGTGTTTTCTGTGTCTGGAGAACACTAACACATGGTACATCATATTAAATGGATTTGCAGTATCAGTATATTATAGGCTCTCAGACTACAAACAAAAGCTACATGTTATTGTGAATCCCTCAGACCTAAATAAATATTTACCTCATGCTGTCAACTTAGAAAGATTATCAGAGCAGTAAGGAACTAAAAAACAGCATAACAAAACCTGGGCATGTGTTTGACAAACTAGTAAATACAAGTCATCAAACCTTAAGAAAATCAAAGGAATAATTCAGCTATGAGACGCAGGTCTTTCAGCTGCATAGAACGTTTAAGAAAGTTCTATGAAACCTATTAAGGGCTTTTAAGAAAGAGGTCTCATCCCATTGCTAAGGTCTTTTTGCAACTGACCTAGCAAAGCTTGTCACATGAAGAAAGCGCACCAGAGGGTAACAAGGCAATATGTTCAAGAGCTGAAAATGGGTAACTGGACACAACAAATATTTGAATAAAACAATAATACACACTCAAAATCAATATAACACAGAAGAAGATAAATGGGAAAACAGCAGTGGGCTAACTATTGTGACAAGCGGGAGCTTGAAAACAACAAAAACAAAAAAAATAGGTTTTATAAACTGGTCTTTTCAGACACATCCTATAGTAAATAATAGTGGCATCTTCAAGTCAAAAGGGAAATAATATATTCACCTATCTACTCTGATTCATTTCATGATTAACTGATATGCTATTACCATAAGTCTTACTGGTCAAAGATTAGGTTTTTTCCTCTAATATACTTATAATTAAATCATTTTTATAATCATTCTTCTATATTCAAGCTTCCCAAAACTACCATATCCTTTCCCTTCCCAATAATTTAGGGATACTATTTAAGGTTCTGTTCCAGTAAAATGGCTCACCTGGCTCTGCAGACAACAGACACTCCTATTCACCTTGTTAAAATTAGTACAGCTGGGGCGGCTAGGTGGCCCAGTGAATATAGCACTAGCCCTGGAGTCAGGAGGCCCTGAGTTCAAATGTGACCTCAGACACAACACAAAAAACTAGCTGTGTGACCTTGGGCAAGTCACTTAACCCCAATTGCCCTACCTTCCCCTCTCCAAAAAGCAAAAAATAAATAAACAAATAAAATTAGTATAGTCAACCAGAAACTGGTTTAACAGTCTAAATTAACTGCTTAATTTAAGTCACTGGGCACCCAAGCTACACCCACAAACCCACAGATAGTTGCTAGGACCCAGCATTACATCAGGGATTTGTGTCAGAATCAAATAAATTCTAATTCTCTAGTCACCTGGGAGGACATGCTGGCCTAAAGTCAGTCCTAGGAATCCAGAAAACTGGTTAGAATCTTAATGGGTATTTCAGAACCAACCTACCTTTAAAGGATCACACTGCCTCAAAATGAGGCAAAGTTCAAAGATAATTTCACTTGGATAACTGGGGGGTTCCAAGATCTACTCTGTGAGATCCCAACTAAAAAGCTCAGAACAACTAACTTTAGGACACCCCAGAGGCAAGAAAAACACTGTAAAATGTGGAAGACACGTTGGGAAGTCTTTTTATTTGTCTCAATAAAAGACAATTATTTTTATAGCATTTGGAAAAAATCAAGTAGGAGGCCAGGCACAACTTGAGACCGTTTTTTGTCACTCTGCAGTGACAGTATATTTCAGCATATTTCACACTTGCCAATGTGTGATAACTCATTTTAGCTATACAGATGACAGGGCCAAACAAGTGATTTCAGCAATGAGTTACTGGCCCAGTACAGACCAAGTTAACATACCCAAAATTCCCTTCCTGTTCTTCCCACAGTTGGAAACCATCTGCCTAGAACATAAGAAAAGGTAGCCAGCAAACAAATGAATTTTTTTCAAGTGAAAAAGGATAAAAGACTCTGATTTTCCTCAAAGGCAGATAACTGGCACAGACTGCTCCACACTGGCAATGCAGTTTTCAACTACATACATATATACACACATACAGACATACGTACACAGAAGATTTTGTGAAGATAATTATCTGTGTTTGCAAGTGTGGCTGAAAAGCTCAATGTGCAATAAACAATATCTTCCATACCATAAACATGTAAAGACAATATATTTGTTAAAATATTTATTTATATCTTTTGTTTTTACATTATGTACATTTCCCAATGTATCCCACCAACTTCTCCCTCCCAAGGGAGCATTCCTTATAAAAGGAATTTAAAGGAGCTCAGCTAACTAACATATCAAAAAATTCTGATATTATTTGCCATTTTCTACACACACAGTACCACACATTGGGACCAGCCTGATCACTATCATTTCAAAGCATCATTCCATTATTCTGCCACTGTTCTTTTCATTTACGCTGTGGGTATTTTTTTATCTGGTTCTGACTACTTTAATGCATTTCAGTTCATACAAGTCTTCTCATGCTTCTGAATTCATATTCTTCAGGAAAGACCAGTAATACCCTATTACATTCACATCTCCAAATGATGGGGATTTGCTTTGTTTCCTGCTCTTCAATATTACAAAAAGTGCTGCTTATAAATATTTTGGTGCATGTGGGACCTTTCTTTTTGTAACTGACCTCCTTGGCAGTGCGATCTCTGGGTCAAAAGATAAAGACATTTTAAACACATTCACTGCACTGCTTTCTTGAATGGCTGAACCAACAATACATTAGTGTGTTCATCTTTCCATAAGTGCTCCAACACCGGCCATTTACATCTTTTAACATTTTTGCCGATTTGCTGGGTATGAAGTGAAACCTCAGAGCTAAAAGACAACATATTTAACAGAAATTTCCATTTCCTACTCCAGCTGAATTTTTCAACTGATTAATAAGGAGACTCAAGTCAAAATGAAATTTAACCCCTGCCAGATGACACATGCTCATACACATGGCTAGGGACCAGACCTGTGATTTAATTGGCAGAGAACTCCTACACAAGTAAACTCCCTCTATCAAAAGCTGGTACCTTTCCTGCAATTTAGTCTTAGTTACCCAGAGCAGTGAGGCAGTATATGTCAGAGCCAGTACTTGACCCAGGTCTTCCTGGCTCCAAGGGGAGCTTTCTAACCAACTATACCATGATGCCTTATATTCTACATAAGATAATATATGGAAAGTGCTTTGCAAACCTCAAGTTGCTATACAAATGTAGTAGTCATTACTGTTATTAAAACAGCACTTGAATAATTTATGTAAAGATAGTGCAACTGCTAGTAGTTTCTGAGTTCTGTCAGGATTTGAGTTTAAGATTTACCTAGTGATATATCCTGCCTAAAAAACGCTATTTTATACACACATCTGCACACATCAGCATATAACTTGAAGTTTGAAATGCATTATTATTATTCACATTTTATAGATGAGGAAACTGAAGCTCAGAAGAGTTAAGCAACTTCCCAGAGTTATACAACAAGTGTCAGAGATTCAAATTTCTTGACTCCAAGTCCAGTACACTTTCATAATAAAAGTCATATCTAAAAGTGACCAAGCATGATAATCACAAACTGTTGTCAAAACATTAAATAAAAACAAGTTTGTAAATGGCATCACTAACAGGTGTAGTTCCTCCTCGAGGACCCCAATTTGCTATCTGGGTAGTCACAATATAAGAGTAAAAATAGGAAGCATGAAATTTCATTACACACCCTCAAGATGCCTTAGAGGCCAGAAGCTATTCAATAGGAGTTGCAAAGGAGGGATCCACCCTTCTAAAAGGTAAAACCAGTCCCCTGAGACGGAGAGAAACCAAATCTCCAGTTGCTTCTCTTGTTCATTTCTTGATAACTACAGCAGCTACCTGACTTCTTTCTGTGAAACAGGGTAAGAATAGGAAACTTTATGCTCTTCAAATAAAATGGCTCCCACAGAATGGCCCAGCGCTGTTTAAGGTAGTGCTTGCTTCCAATAGAATATCATAAGCAGCAACACAGAGCTATTAAGTGTTCGCCTTTCTTGTCCACCATAACCTGCAGCTTCCTAATCCACTACGATCACGCTTTTCCCAAGTTGTTCTGTCCCGTCACATACCGTTATTTCCTCAGTCCCCAGCTGTTTCTCTCTACTCTGACCATCTCTTTCCTTCACAATTTCCAAGTTACTACCTACATTTAGGGTGAATGCCCTTATTGAGTTGTTCCAGCAGGTCCGACTCTTTGTGACCCCATTTTGGGGTTTTCTTGGCAGAAGTACTAGAGTGGTTTGCCTTTTCTTTCTTCAGTTCATTTTACAGAGAAAACTAAGGCAGAGTTAAGTGACAGTATCTGAGACTGAATTTCCCAATTCCAAATATATCATATAATACCAAATATAAAGTTAAAAAATGCCATGAAGAACACTTGGACACTCTGTGGATTTTCTCTGGTTTTCTGAGGTTTTGGCCCCACTGAAGAGTGCCACGTATACTGTGTACAGTGGTATACAAGGCTAACAAAGCAATAGGTGTGTCTAACTGAGGCAAAGTGCTATGGTAGATAAGAGTTGACCTCAGAAGTCAGGAAGACTTGGGGCGTCAGTCCCACCTCTGCCATACTAGCTGTGTTTACAGTCAAGTCTCTTAACCTCTCAATGTCCCAAACAACTTTCTAAGAGTGAAAGTTGCAGAACAGCTTATAATCTGAATTGGTAGAGTCAGTGTCTACCCCAAGAATCTCCCAACGCCAATAAAATCATAGGTTGCCCTAGAAAGAAAGGGGGGAGAAAATGAACCTCCCTTCCTTCTTCACAAAGTTAGGGACTGACCAGTAATACAGAACACTTCATATGCTATTAGATTTTGCTGATGTGTTGGTCAGTTTTGCTTAACTGACTTTTTTTCCTTTTTTAAATTCTTTGTTACAAGGTACATCCTGAAGGATAAGAGAGGAAGGATATATTTGGAAATGAAGTTCAGGTAAAAACAAAAGGAATCAATAAAAAAAATTTAAGGCATACCAAAAAAAAACACAAATATAGGCCAAAAATTCTGGGACCACAGACATGCTCTCAAACAAAAAAAAAAGCAGGATACCTGCTCAGTAAATTGTCCAGATGTGTCCCTAATGTACCAGAATCAGTATCTCATCTGGCTTGAATTTCCACTAGTTCACTTTATTTACTATCGCAACTTTGTTAGAGCCTAGGAAAATAAGAAACCAAGCAAGCAAGCAAGATTTAGCAACAAGCAAGTCTGTACTGTCATTAATGAAGCCACTGCAAATTAAATTCTCAATTCCCAACTGGATTCACTTTTCACAACATGCCAAGAAAGGAGACAGTTCAGAACACTTAATGGCCCACAAAACAAAAGGACTTTAGGACAGTTGAAAAGTAGCTACTAGCTTGGTCCCTAAGATATAAACTTATACTCTTCCAGCAATCTTAAGAAAGCAAATCTTAAAAGAGGAAAAGCTTTAAACTGGATTTATGAAGATCTGACCACAGGCAGTATTTCAAGAAACAATATTAACCATTCAATCTAACTGTAGGAGGTATTTTTCTTAAAATATCAGAATTGTTTCCTCATAATCTCTTCAAACCATTCTGAAAAAGGAGAATAGATAAGAGCATCACTATCACAAAACAATCGGGAGAAGTGGTATTACTATCATGAAATTAACCAATTTTGTATATAAAACAAATGGGCAATTGCTAAGGGAGAAAACAATTTTAAAAAACAGAACCGGTTTAGTTTTTTATCAGAACTGCTTAATATAGTTCCAAGGAGGTGGTAGCTAAAACAAATATAACAAAGGAAACAAACTCCTGGCCTTCACCGAAGCCACACCAAATGCCTATCAGTAACTCTCTTCCCTCCTCTCCAGCTCCCTAGCCAAGGGTAATTTATATGGAGTAATAATTTACCTATTGAGCAGAGGGAAAACAAATGTTATGCATAAGCTGTATCATCAGAATGAATAATTACCAAATCACTTAAAAAAAAAGAGTTCCCCACAGAAGAGAGGTGAGGCCGGAAAAAGATCTGGATTCCAAATAAATTCAATCATCCTGAAAAACCCAGGAAAAAAAAAAGGAGCCAGAGTCCACAGACTACCTACACCGTCTTGTCTCACGTCTGCTTTAATTCACTTCTCCACTACACTCATGATTTTCTTTGCACCCCGTCATTTATTCTGTTTCCCCCATTCCCCCCTTCCTCTATTTTAAAATGCTGTCACTGATTTCTTCCAATTCTCTGATAGCCCCAGCTCATCTCACCCCTGCCCGGTTACCTTCCGTATGCACTCTATACAACCCAACCTCTCAACGAACCCTGGCTTTCCCATTTCCATGGGTCTTCCCTCCTTATCTTACAGGGCATTACTATTAGGACCTACTCCACTGGCTTCCCAACCCTCGAAGTCCCCCTTGTACTCCATTGTTCCTCTGCCCGGTGCCCCTCAGAAACCTCTCGGACAGCCCCTAACCGTCTCTTCCTCCTCCTCCCTCCCCCCCCGCCCCCATCCCCCGCCATCCCTGCCTGCAGGGGCCTCCCATCCTCCCAGGGGCCGCATCCCAAGGCGCCCATTTTCTTACAAGCTCGGGACTACCCCCGCCCCCCCAACCACTCCTGGCCCCTCCCCCACCTGGGTCGCTCAACCAGCTTCTCCCCTCCGCCCCCCCCCCCGGTTTCCTTCCCCCAGCCTCTTCCCTTCCTCCCTCCCCTCCCCCAAACTCACCTCATCCCTCCCCTAGACTCACCTCACCCCTCCCCCGCGGTCGCTTTCCTTGGGCAGCCTCCCGGCTCTGGGCTCCGCTTCCGGGATGCCCCGGGGGTCCGACAAGAGGCTAGGGGACCTCTTCTTCCCTTCCCACCCCCGTCCTCCTCCTCAGCCGCCGCGCTCTTCCCCCGCTCTCCGCGTAACCGCCGCCGCCGCCTCCCGCACTTCCCAGCTCAGCAAGGCCCCGGGGAGCCTGGGCAGGGAATCACCTCCTCGGCCGAGGGGGCAGGAGCTCCGGCGTATTCAACCCGACCCCCTCTGGGGGGATATCTGCCCGCCCCACCCGAGAGCCTCAATCAGCGCGTGCGCCCGAAGCGCTTAGCGAGCCGGGCGCGTGCCCGCGTCGGCGCGAGTCCGGGCGCCGAGCTCGAGGCCGTTGGGGAGGTGGGAAGCAGCGGGCAACAGGCTGCTTTAGGTACGCGGGAGTCCGGAGGCGGCACGCGCGGAGAGACCCTCTGGGGCGGAGAAGGGGGGGAGGGGCTCCTGCTTGCCCCGCCTCCTTCCTCAGCCCTACTTCACCCCAGCACTTGGCACCAACACTTCGAGCGCCACCCTGACCCCCATCCGCCACGCTGGGGGTACACCGGTCTAGCCGAGGCGGAGAGTGAAGTACAAGGTAGCAGAAACGGAGAGGGGAGGGGTCGCGAGCGCACGCGCAGAACCGTCCTTGCCCTGAAAAGGGGGCGGTAGCGGCGCGCGCCGCCTGGCGCGGAGAGCCGGGTTCCAGCGGCGGAAAGAGCCGAACTTTTTCCGGAGCTTGCCGAAGAGGAGAGCCGGGGAGAAAAGGGATGGCTTAGCTCCGCTCCTATCTCTACGGCCGACAGACCTCTCCTCCCTGCCGACCCCAAAGGTTCCGCCCCCTTGCTTCATGAAGTTCCATTCTCTCTCTCTAGCCTATTTGCTTCCCCAAATTTAAACCCTGAAAACCCCCGTCGCCGCGGGGGTGGGGGTAGGGTAGCATGTTTGGTAACCCAGAGCAACCTCCAGCTGTGGGCGTGGCTTCAGCGCTGCCTGCGGTGCTTCCACTGTCCTGGCCTAGGGGACCCCAGGCGTGCCAGGTACCGCTACCATCAGCCTACGGGTCACCCCTTGCCGTCTTCTCTACTGCTCCGGTTCTGGGATGTGCACAGCCAGGCGTCATGCCAAAGGGGAATTTCCAAGTCCATTAGCTGGATCCACCTGTAATGAACTCTGTTCCTTAATTTAATTTAAGCCGATCAATAAACATTTCTCAAGCATCTACAAAAATGTGCCAGGCACCGTGCTAAGCGGTGGGCATACAAAAAGAGGCAGAGAGAGCGCCTACCTCAAGAAGCTTACAGTCTAATGGGGAAACAATATGCAAACATATGTGCACATATATGTAACTGTGTACAGGATAATTAAGAAATAATTAAGAGAAGGCACTAGAATTAAAAGGGGTTGAGGAAGGCTTCCAGTACAAGATGGGAGTTTAGTTGGGACTTAAAGGAAGCCAGAGAGGCTAGTAGTGGAACTGAGGGAGAGCATTGTATGTTTCTACTCCTTGTGTGTTTCCTGTAGTAATCCTGGGTTCCCTCTAAGTCTAAGTCGAAGGACTGTATGTAAACTTCCAGGCTGCAGGAACTTTGTGGGGAGGGGTGGAGGAAGGGGAGAAGATAAAGTAGTACAATACATTATATAATATTATAGTTTACATTTTCCTTTGCCCCACCCTGTGCCTAGGATTCTGCTCTGAGAACTTACAGTCTCCAGAAACGCATATTAGGAGGGGGCTTCTAGGGCTGAGAGGTGAGAAGTTCGGTTTGAGGAGATTAGCCAGAAACTTCCTCACTTTTTGTTAGTTTCTGAAATCTTAGCATCTCAGAACCTCAGAGGTGATCCATCTAAATAAAACCAGCACCTTAAACAGAATCTCTCTCCTACACCCTCTAAACCATGACAAAGTGGGTATTCTACCTTTGTTTGAAGACCTCAGGTGATGATTCCATTTCTGAATAGCTGTAATTGTTGGAAGTTTTTTTCTTCTATCTAGCCTAAATTTCCCTCTCTGTGATTTCCTTCCATTGCTCCTTTACAGATTAGGAAACCAAGGCATAAGCTTAAACAAAGTGGCAGAACTATGCAGGAACCCAAGTGTCCTTTGCTGTCCTCTGGAATGTACTCCAGCTTATCAATGACTTTCCTAACATGTGGCATGCAGGACTTAAATGCTCCAGATATGGTCTGATTGAATGGAACATAAAGCCTAACTACTACTTCCACATAATTTGGAATCCAAACTTTAGCCCTGGGTTGAATCCCATATGATGGGGATTAATAGGGATACTTAGATGGGGGGAAAAAATCAATTTCATAAGGAAAAAGATGAGGGAGTGTAAAGCTAGCTAGCAGTTTGAATGATCTCAAGGTTTTAGTGAACTGCAAGATCAGTCCATATGAGTGAAAACTGTTCCATTGAAAGACATAGAATCCCAGGATATGGAAGAAGTATGTGAGAACCTAAGTCTCCTGTGTCCTTTGCTGTCCTCAAGCCTGAAATTGCCTCTTTGTAACTTCCATCCATTGTACATGTGGGCATTAAAAGTCCCAGCCATGTGGAGTTTGTGTCTCTCTGACTTAGCAGGTGCCTAAGATCATGAGTCACCATACCCTGAAGATTACTAACAAGATGCATTTCCAGGTGGATCTAAAGGTGCCATCTCCGGAGAAGATAAATGCCCCTGTAATCTTGTTGCATATTCTTGTTGTGTTAGTTCAAAGTAAATCTTCTTTGTTAAATGTTCAGTGATTAGAGTGCCTCGTTTCATCCCAAAATCAAACCTGAAAAAGAAGGTGCTGACATTAGAACCATAACTACTATAATAACCAATAATAATCCCTCAAACTTCCAGGTCACCCTAGAGGTCTTTGCTTATTTTCTATTTTTTTCTGTTGTTTGTTTTCACCCCAACTTTATTTTGTACCTCAGTTCAACTGATCCTATTTCATTGTAGGCTTGAATAATGTCTGAAAATACTTGGCATACCCTTATCAACGTCCATTACAATCTCAGTAATAGTCACTGAAGTGTGCTCTATAGGAGCTACAACTTTTGCGTATGTCCTTGGAGTAATATCCATCCTTTAAAAACATAACACAGGAGGAAATGAAACATGTATGTGGCCTGAAATCAACTGACAGAGAACTAACTAAAGTTCTGGCATGTATGGGGTGTTCAAAGAGCAGTAGCATCTCTGGTATGAGAGCTTGCCGAGTCCTTTTCAGGGCAATTCATCCACCTTTGGCATCCACCTTCACCAGCTCTCACCTGTGGCTCCAAGAAGCTGTAGCATATAGCATGTGCAGTGGCCACTCCCCAGTAAATTGTCTCAGCAGACAGGCTAAACCAGGTTGAGGATACCTGACAGGCCTCAAACCCATTGGTGAGTTAGGGGTACGTCTATGAATGTGAAGACCTCTGCCAGAGGATGAGAACAGTTTGTTCCAGCAGCCATGAAGCATGCATTGTGAGCACTTTGAACTTGGTCAGACACTGAAGACATCAAGGTCATCAACTGCATCTTGGGCCACCACCAGTCATCTTGACTTTTGTCTTGCCACTGGACTTCCATGACTTAGGAAAAGAGAATAGGGTTGATAATTTTGTGCGACTCTGCCTCACTAAAATCCAATTCATTTTTAAGTCAAGACATCCTGTGATGTCATTGGTCCTCTTCAAAAACAAAGGATGAAGAAAGAACAACTGAAGTTCTAGAAACCAGCTCAGTTTGGGTTTTTCTGGTCAATGTTAGACATTCTGAGGCAGACCAGTGTCAGTTGAAGCACACATGCATAAGCATCACTGTCACAAAATAAAAACATATCAAAATGATTACTATCCCCAGTAATTAGCATGTCACTAGGCTATCAGGCAGTGTGCCAGGTGCTAGAATTCAAAGACAAGTAAAACAGTCCCTGCTGCTCAGGCTTATATTCTATCAAAAAATATACACAGAAAAAGAGATAAAAATATAAACAAATAAATACAGGGAAATACACTGATAGAAAACCTTCTGTACAAATAACCATATAATTGGGACCTGTGAGGGATAGATTCAAGTCAATAAGCATTTATTAATTACCTACTATGGGTCAGATGTGCAGTTAGGTGGCACAGTGGATATAGCACTGGGCCTGGAAGACTCATCTTCCTGAGTTCAAATGTGGCCTCAGACATTCCCTAACTGTGTGACCCTGGACAGTTCACTTAACCCTATTTGCCTCAGTTTCCTCCTCTGTAAAATGAGCTGGAGAAAGAGATGGCAAATCACTCCAGTATCTTTGCCAAGAAAACCCTAAATAAGGTCACAGAGTCAGAACTGAAATAATTGAACAAACATCCCAGTCACTGTGCTTAGCTCTGGAGAAAAGTAGAGACAAGGTCAGTATCCTTGATCTGAAATGGGAGACAGTGCCCAGCCTCACGAAGTACATCATACGGACATGGTCTTGACACTTGGGGAGCTCTAGTCTACTGAGGGACAATATTTTATATATAGGCCCACAAAGAAGGAATTTACCCTAGTGACACAATTTGGTGGCAGAACCAAGATACCTAAGATACATAAGCAGTAATGTAATCTCCATTGACCCCCAGACACTTTGTACCAACTTCAGTATGTCTTTTTATTATACAAAATAATGCAAAACTTTAAAAAATTAGAATGATTTTACATGTTCATTTCAATTATGTAAAAAGTATATACAATCATAGGGATTCAAAGAGGTAATTCATTTGTTACATCTGTTGCAGCTGTTTGTGTGTGTGTGTGTGGTGTGTATTTTATTGGAAAACTGATTAAATATACAAATTTTAAAGATCCTCAAAACTCTGGTTTGCCCAACTTTTCTTTTTCTTTCTTTTTTTTGCCAAGGCTACATGCCTAGGTCAACAAGGATGGTATTATTTCACTTGATCTGCCTCAGATTTTATTATATAAGTGTACCTCATTTTATTGTTTCACTTTATTGAACTTCACAGATATCATGCTTTTTACAAATTGAAGGTTTGTAGAAACCCTTGTCCATTGGTACCTTTTTTCCAACAGCATATGCTCACATCATGTCTCTGTGTCATATTTTGGTAGTTCTCACAATATTTCAAACTCTTTCATTATTATGATATGTTATTATCTGTGATCATGATCTTTGATGTTACTAATCTAATTGTTTGGGGGCACTACCAACTGCACCCATATAATACAGTGAACTTAATAAATGTTATAAGTGTTCTGACTGCTCCATGGAACAGCTATTCCCTATCTCCCTCTCCTCCAGCCTCCCTATTTCCCGAGACACAACAATATTGAAATTAGGCCAATTAATAACCCTACAATGACCTCTAATTGTTCAAGTGAAAGGAAGAGTCAGTCAATGTGGCAAATTTCATTGTTGTCTTACTTTAAGAAATCACCGCAGCACTCCCAACCTTTAGCAGCCACCATCCTGATCAGTCAGTGGCCATCAACATCAAGGCAAGACCCTCCATGAGATTACGATTTGCTGAAGGCTCAGATCATGGTTAGCATTTTTTAACAATGAAGTATTATTTAAAGTACATGCATTGTTTTTGTAGATATATTGTTACCCTAAATTCTAACACTTAGATGATAGCCTATGTGTATATGTATATATATGTATATATATATATATATAATACATATATAAACATAATTTTTATATGTGCTGCAAAACCAAAAAATTCCTGTGACTTGCTTTATTGGCATATACATTTTATTGCAATGGTCTGGAACTGAATCCACAATGTCTCTGAGGCATGTCTATATATACAGCCTTTGACTATGTGGATCACAACAAAATGTGGCAAGTCCTCAAAGAAATGGAGTACTGGATCATCTTACTTGTCTCCTAAAGAACCTATATTCAGGCCAAGAAGCAATAGTTAGAACCAAACAGAACAACTGATTAAGATTGAAAAAGGAACATGATAGGGCTGTATATTATCACCTCATTTATTTAATTTACATGCAAAGTACATCATACAAAATGCCAGGCTGAATGAATCAAAAACTGGAATTAAGGCAGTTAGGAATCTCAGATATGGAGATGATACCACTCTGATGGCAGAAAATGAACAGGAATTAAGAAGCTTCTTGATGAGGGTGAAAGAGGAAAGTGTAAAAGCTGGCTTGAAGCTTAATATAAAAAAACACCTAAGATCTTTGCAATTGGTCCCATAAATTCCTGGCAAAAAGAGGAAGTAGAAATGGAAACAACGTCAGATTTTATATTCTTGGGCTCAAAAATCACTACAGATGGAGACTGCAGCCATGAAATTAAAAGATACTTGCTCCTTGTAAGGAAAGCGATGGCAAATCTGGACAGCATACTAAAAAGTGAAGATATCACCTTGCCAATAAAGTTCTGTATAGTCAAAACAATGGTTTTTCCAGTAGCAATGTATGCCTGTATAAGGAAAGCCAAGCACTGAAAAATAGATGCTTTCAAATTGTGGTGCTAGAGACTTTTGAGAGTCCCTTGAGGAGATCAAATTAATCAATACGTTAAGAAATTAATTCAGACTATTCACTTAGAAGGTCAAATACTGAAGCTAAAGCTTAAATACTTTGGCCGAATAATGAGAAGATGGAACTCACTGGAAAAGACCCTGATGTTGGGAAAGATTGAAGGAAAAAGGAATGGCAGAGGGTGGTGTAGATAGATGGTGTCATAGAAAACAGTGAACATAAACTTGGACAGAATTCACAAGATAGTGGAGGACAGAAGGGCCTGGTGTGCAGGATGAGTTGGACTAAAATACCTATATACAGACAGGGCTCTCTTCAATGAAAGATGTATGATTGCAGAACCATTGCATATTAAGGCTGAGAGACAATTTACATGTCATGTTATCCACCTCTTCATTTTATATATAAGCTCTTTAGAGTTTCTAAGGGGATGAAGGTGCTGAAAATGGCTTCCTGTAGGTCAGGACAGAAATTCCCTGTGTTCTTCTCTTTGACTGCTCAGAGATTTAGTGTTGCCCCAGCAACATTTGACTGAAAAACCTACCCTCCAATCCTAAGAAAGGAGTATAGGAGCAAGCATGCTGGTAAAGGAACAATTGAAGACACAATGCATCAGAAGTGTCGCCTCAGACTGAAAGTCAAGGGTAGTAGCAAATGACAGGATACCAGTGCAAAAACTGCATGGTCAGCTACATAGGAACCCCAGAGAGCAGACAAGCTAAATGAAATGGTTCATGCTACTGCAAACAGATTCTCCCTATAAAAGTGTACATGTTCTGCCATCTCTGTTCCTTAAGAGTTTGCTTCATGTTTCTTTTTGGCTTTAAAATTAATTTGTAAGATTAAAAATTGTAGTATTCAAATTCAGCAGAAGAAAGGCAGAAAGGGTGGGGTGCCTAGAAGAAAGAGAAATTTCACAACTATGGTATAAAAAAAATTTCTAGAAAAAAAATCTTGGCTCAAGATGAATCAAAGAGAATTATTGATTCAAATGGTTTAATCTCCCATAACAGGGAGAAAATGTGGACCTGGATCAATCCTAGACAATGAGTCAGCAGTTTCAGTGGGAATATGACTGTGATGAGCTAGAGTTGGTATGAGAGGTGGCCTTTTGACCACCTTCTCTTCCCATTGTCTTCCCAAGGTAGCCTTGAAAGGAAAACCATTCCTCAGGAGAACTGGAATGGAGAAGGTGGGGAGGGGTTCTAGAAAAAAAGCCTCATATGTGAAAAGAATTTGAAGGAGTACCTGGAAAAAAATTATGCCTCTCACAGAAGAACTGGAGCCAGAAGGAGGAAAAAACTATCCCTCCTTACCAGAACAACACTGTTACCTTAAATAGTACTGCTATATGCAGAGGAAAAAACAAACTCAGAGAAATTAAATGGTTTCTCTCTGTGTACAAGCACAACTAGGACTAGCAATATCCTATTCTCTATCATTTGACCTTTGCTAAAATATTACTAATGGCTGAGAAGGATGTATTAGTGTTGTGATTATATTTCCGATAGAATTGCAGCTTGCACATATATTTACTCATTTATTCATTAAGTGATGAGTTATAAAGGGCTTCTGTGATACTCATGGAAGACATAAGACAAGATAAGTCACCCTCCCGAAGCTTACAAGATGTGCTTGACAAGACAACTAAAGAACAACTCTGAGTCAACATAAGAAAGTGTAAGTGAAAAAAGAAAGTGTAAGTTAATGGGAGTAGAAAGGGGATTCACAGAAGACTGGTGAATCAATTGCTTCAGGGATGAGTTGATCAGAAAGGGGCTTCAGTAAAATTGGACCTTTAAGTATAAAATATGAATGGGCAGAAAGGAAAGGGAAGGGCATTTTAGGTAGGAAAAATAGCTTCAGCAAAGCTTCTATACCATATGAGAAGGAAGTTGGGACTAAGCTGAGAAATGATAAAATGAGTCTGACAGTTAACCAAAGATTCTCGGAAATGTTTAGTCCCTTTAGCTGCACTACCTCTGAGAAGTCTGTCTACCAACCATTTAGTGCTGTTGTCCTACCACAGTGCCATCTCTTCTTAGAAGAGGTTAGCTCCTCTGATTTCGGGCAAAATATGTTTATGATGCTATTTCTAGGGACTAAGCCAACTTGCTGCCAGTGCCCAGCAGTCTAGACTTCCATAGTCTATTACAATTCTGAAATGGAATCAAGGTCCTGCACGAAAGGGGTTAAACTTATCGAAGTCACATCTTAATTAGAATTCTATTTTATTCTGGGTAAACCAGTCAGTGATTGTTAGAACCAGGGGGTTCTAACTCTGCTTATGGCCACAATAGGGATCATCAGCTACAACAAAAGGACTTTGAGAAGTATGGGGAATATGGGGAAAAGTGATCGAAGAGGAAAATAAGGAGATTAAATAATGGGATAAAACTCACTTTTGTTTCATATAAAAGTTTCTTTCCAGCTCAGAAAGAAAAAAACATGGGGGGATAGAGGGAAAAGGGAAGGAACATGGAGTTGGGTAGAAAATCAAGTCCAACCCAAGGAGCAAAAGTCATCATATGACAGAGTAGAAAGAATCTAAGACATCATGTGTCACCAAAATATCTCATACTATCCTTAGGTTCCCAAGAAGAGAGCTTCATGGGTGGCATCATCTGATCAAATGACAGCTAATAAACATGCACTGGAAACTCGCTCTGGCTGAAAGACTACATGTAAATCTTGTTCACAATAACACCCCTCTCTCCTCTCGCCAACTAGAGAGAAGCAACACATTTTACAGTTTGTGGCAGCCTTATGGTGCCACCTTCAGGTCTTCCCTAGAAATGCCACTCAGTCTACATGATTACCTTTTCCTTGCACACCCGGTATCAACCAAAGTAAATGATGAATGATCAAGGATATCAAGTGAAAACAACAGATCCACACTGACATTTATAAAACCAAGTTAGGTGCAGAAGAAGGGACCAGCATCCTTTATTTCCATCGTACAGTTGTATATCTCTTTAATTGGACTCTGCTTCACAGAACAGGACAATTTCCATTTTGGGAATGTTCTCAGGGGATGTCCTACAGATTTTTAATTTCCCTTATTACAAAAAATAAATAAATGAAGCTAACACGGGCAGCACGGTGCAGTGGGAGGAGCTTAAATAGAAAACTCGGAAGACACGGCTCTGGACCTTGTTCTACCATAAGCTAAGTTTGAGCTCAGACGTCAGGCCTCAGTTTCCTCTTCCGCACCCTGAGGAGGGCCTTTCCAGGTCTAGCATTCTAGGTTTCTAAGAAGAAAGTTAACAGAAATTCCTTCTAAGCTCTCAAATGATTTGAGGATGAACTGTTTTCTTACCTTACGGAAGTGATCAGTCTGTTTCACAGGACACCAGATTTACGTACAATTGCCTTTTGAGAGGGTAGTGTAACTATGGTAACGATTCCATTTCAGAGTAAGCAAGAGGGCCAGTGCAAGCAGAGAGGGAAAACAGGGCGTAGGGTAAATTAGAGCTACAGGGGACCTGAGGATCCTATCCAGTCCAGTCTACACATTTTGCAAATGAAGAAACAGACCAACTTGAAGACCATAAAAGTATAAGCTGTTTTATGCAAAAATGTATTCTAAACCAATATGGACAGAGTTTTACAATCTTTAAAAAAAGTCTTTTTTGCCATGATAGGTCATCAGCTAATAAATATATGACTAGCTGGCATTTATGTAGCATTTAGAGGTCTAGTCATGAATATTCCATATATTATTTTATTTTATCCACATGACACTCTGAGATGATCA
>CM053581.1:389597878-389636024 GCA_028627135.1 Pseudochirops cupreus | reverse complement strand
TATAACTCCTTTTGAAATGACAAAGAATGGTAATCTGATAGAATACTATTGTGCTTTAAGAAATGATGAAGGGTTTATATGAACTGATGCAGGGTGAAATGAACAAAAACAAGAGACCAAGTTATACAGTGACTGTAATAAGGTAAAAGTATACAACTTTGAAAGAATTAAGAAACTAATCTGTGTAATGACGAACCATGATTCCAGAGAACTAACAATAAAACATGCTAACTACTTTTGATATGAGAAGGGTTGTCTTGGATATGGCCAATGCAAAAATTTGTTTTGCTTAAGTATATATGTTTGTAATGGAGTCTTTGCTTTTCTTCTGTTCTCAAATGGGAGGGGAAGACTTGGAAGAAGAGAATGTAGGTTTTGGACTACTTAAAAACAAATAATTAAAAAAAGGAATAAAAATGTACATAAGAAACACCAAACACAACAAGATATTTAGAGAGGGAGAGAATTAGCAGTTGTTGGGGAAGGAGAATGGAACAGCAAAGGTATAAAAAGCAGTCTTAAACTACACCTCGAAAGAAGTGAGGAATTCTATAAGGCAGAGATGAAGAGTGAATACATTCTAAGTATGGTGGAGAAGGGGGGGTGACCACCGAAAAGGCACAGAGATGGGAAACAGGATACTACATGGTAAATTTGGCTGAACCGGTAGTATGGGAAGAGGAATAATATATAATAAGACTGGAAATACAGGTTGGGTGAGGTAACTAAAAGCTTTAAAAGTCCAAAGAAGTTTATATTTTATTCTAGAAGGAAATAAAATGCATTAATTGGAACAATTTACATATTTCTTAATTTCTCAAATATTACATAATAGTACACATCAGTCCTAATTAAGAGGTAACATTTATACCCCAAGAGGTAGTTTAAAACTAGGTTGATTTCTTGTCATTCTTATAATTATAAAACAATCCCTAGTACTCAGGAGGGTAAAAGATTTAACAGGGGTAAGGCAAATACAATGAGCTTGACTTAAGGCATTTTTGAGTTCTAAAATCCTTAACTGCATAGCGTCCATTTCAGCACACTAAAAACTTGGAGAGAGACAGATTCTCAGTGAGTCTGCAGAAATATTTCCAGAAGCTTTTAAGCCACACAGGAGGAGAAATAGATGAAGCCTTGCCAGAGCCAGATTTTCTTATCTATTCAATTACAAGGAAGTTTCCATCTTCTACCAGAGAACTGAATGGGACTGATCTGTATAAATGAGTAGGAGATTTTTTGCAAAATTTGCACTGTGGTTTTAGTTACACAGGAAAAGGTACAAAATTAAGTTAATTTCAGTCAGAAGTAGGACTGGATAAGTAGTCACATCATAGCACTAATTTCCTGAGAAACAAGATGAACTTTCATACCCAGACTACTACTTTGTATTTCAATTTATAGAGGCCGTTCCAAAGTCTCCAGAGCAATAATCCTCCTTTTGAATATTTCAATAAATCTAAAGGGCTGGGAGAGAGCACAGGGAAAAAGTCAAACCACACTATCTCTATGTTCTATGACTGGTTGTTCTCATTATTGCCACAGAGTTATTTAGAGAGCTTGTCTCTACAATGAGCCAGGAACCTTCAACAAGCTTTCTTAGAACTCTTGATACCTAAACTGAGAAGGACTGTTCTGTTTAAGGAACTAAAAGAGGAAGAAGCCCAAACATCAGACTTTTTTTTCAATGATAATCAATGTAAAATATTAGTTTTCCCCATGAAATTGAAACTAAAAACTCTACAAAATATAGCACATATTTCTGCATAATATTTGAGGCAGCTAGATGGCAGAGTGGATAGAAAGCTGCAGCACAAGAGTCAGGAATACGTGTTCAAATCCTGCCACTTTCACTTCTCAACCTCAGTCTCCTCACTCATAACACAGGGATAACATGGTTAACACCCACCTCACAGGGGTGTTGTGAAGATCAAATCCGGTAATACATGTAAAGGGGCGCTGTAAACAGCATACTACAGAAATGCTAGCTGTTATTATTATGAATAATAAATCAAAGACAGTCATGAGATGGGTAGAAAGGAGAAGCGTGCCTTTACCTTGATGTCAGCTCTGAGCTCTACCAGCTGTTCCTCTGACATGCGAACAGCCACATCAGTCATCTTCTTGAGCATCTCAGCTTTTTTTTGTCGACTGAGTAATATTTCCACTGAAGAGAAAATGGTAGGCTGCTAAGAGACTGAACCCTGAAAATTTTATTCTTTGCAATACAATATCAGTTGGCTTAGTCCCCATCTAGATTAAAACACTGGTATCAAAGGGTCTGAAGCCCCCAATACTTCTGAAGGGCCATTAATGGAAGAAGTTTTAACTTCTTGGTCTTTAGAAGTGATTCTATATAAACATAAACCAGAATTCTGTCCTAAATCTTGCTCAGAGCCAAATTTAAAGGAATTTCACTGGCACCTGAGAGTGAAATTAGACTATGAGGGAGATATAGCACAGCATGTGTGTGTTAAAATAGTGCTAAGGTAATGTTAAGACACCTACAGGAAGGTCATCAATAAGTCAGGTGAATGAATAAAAAAGAAAAGCATTTATTATTACTTACTATGTGTCAAGCACTATGTTGGAGATGCAAAGAGAAAAAGCAAGATGGTGCTTGCTCTCAAGAAGCATTCTTAACATTTCATACTCAAATTGGGGGAGATAACATGAAATACAGGTCAAATGCTGGGTAGATGGGAAGGTCTGGGTTCAGCAGCAGAGTAGAAGACAAGGTCTAGGGGTCCTAAGTGGACCTGCCCCTGTTAAGGATTTGTAAGATGAAATGGATATGAGCTGTCTAGGCTGAGAAGGTATGAATGGTTTGGGACTTACGCTCTTAGAAGGAGTATTCTTATCAATGAGATCGTAGATCCACTGAGGCTTATGAAACCTCAATGCAAAATTTTAATCAACTTCTGTATAGTAAGTATGTAACTTCTACTTGTTATTAACAGTTTTCAAAAGTTTAATTAAAATTACTTACTTGCTTCAGCTTTTACTTTGTCCATTTCAGCTAGCAATGCCACTTCCCGGTCCATTAGACTAAGTGATAAAAGAACAGAGAAAAAGGTACGATTAGGAATCTAAACATGAAAATGCTGCGCTGTTTTTACCCTACTGGACAAAAGCTGATAGATCTCACAGGGTATGATACCTGGAAGGTGTCTCAGTGACCAAGCCTTACACAAAAGGAATTCCTATTGTAATCCAATAGCCTCTGCTTAAAAACCTACATGGAGAGGCAGCCCACTCTACTTTTTAGATAGTGTTAAATAAAATCCTTTAGGGTACAACACAATCCTTTAGGGTACAATGGTGACTCTGAACCATTACCAACTCTTCTCCTAGCCTAGACATCCAAACAGTTCTGAATTCTAATTGGATTCTTGTCTAATTCAAAACTCTCCATTTCCCCATAAGAATAATATGACATACTTTATCAAAAGCTTTGCTAAAATCTAGGTAAATTATATCCACAGCATTTCACTTATCTACTACCTTAATAATCCCATCACAAAAGAAAATGAAGTTAGTCTGGCATCATCTGCTTCTGATGAAGCTATGCTGGCTAATGGTAATCACTGCTTCCCTTTCTCTGTCTTCACCAACTATCTCTTTAATGATCTGTTCTAGAATTTCCCCAGGAACTGAAGGCAGACTCACTTGCCTCTATCTTGCAGACTCTGTTCTTTGTTTTGCTTTGTTTTTGGGGGCTGGGAGGGAAGGAGAATTAGGACATTTGTTCTTCTCTAATTGTTTGGTGCCTCTTCCATTTTTCAAAATTACTGACTGGCTCTGCGATCACATAAGAGCCAGGTGACTCACAGGTGGTTTCTTACTATATCCTTACTTATCTTGCACATCAACTAACTCTCTATTAGTTATTTTTGTTCTTTCATCTCTAGTTCAAAGGTCATTCTCCTTGACTGAAGAAACAGAAGCAAGTAAGAAACGAGCAGCTCTACCTTCCTTCTGTTGCCAGTTCCCATCATCTTATCCATCAAAAGCAAAGATCCCACCTCCTTTGTGATCTTCCTTTTTTCTATCAAAACTGACTGGGATAGGGGGTCTGGACCTGTAATGTCATTGGTATACACAACTTTGGGGTACAGAAATTCACTCTACCAATGCTAGTCAGCATCTTTTCTGCCACTCAGGCATTAGAGAATAGCCCAGAGCACAAGAGATACTCAGGATTGTCCAGGATCAGAATGACAGAATGTGTCATAGAAGGTACTTGAATTCAAGTCTTCCTGGCTCTGAAGCCAGCTCTTTATCTACTAGATCATACTTCCTTTCCCAGTAGTACTTAAAAACAAAACAAAACAAAAAAAACCCCAACTCTTTTAGCTGTTTTAGCTTCCCTTACCAACCTCAGTTTATTCTGATCTTTAGCATTCCTACTATTATTTTTACAGGACCATGTCATGCTCTTAAATTTATCTTCTGTTACCTGGTCTTGTTTCTACATCTGTACATTCCTTTTTGCAAACAAAATTCTGAGTTTGTTGTCATGCTTCCCATCCACAGAGATCTCTTCAGACAAATCCTAATTTCCCTCCTCATTAGAATTATTTCCTTTGTGTCTTCAAAATTTCATTCTTTAACTTCTCCCATTATTCCTGAGTTGCCTTCCTCTTAAGCATTTTACTCTGGAATCCTGTCTATCTTTTCCCCTGAACCTTCTGAAATTTGCTTTCTCCAAATCTACAATACATGTCAAACTATACTCAAATTCTTTTTTCCTTTCCTGTGACAAGTTCTAGGAGGAAGTGGCTACTTCTCCCCCTAGGGTTCCCATCACTTCCAATTCCACAACATGTTGTGCCATGTTACTGAGAACCAAAATTTTCCCTTTGTTGGTTCTTCTACCTTTTGATGGATGAAATTATTATCAGAGCAAGTCAAAAAGTTATTAACTACTCTACTTTTGGCAGAGAGTGAGGGAGCTCTAAGATATGTCCAGGTAATTGAAATCTCCCAATACTATTATATAGCGCCTCTGTGATGACAGGCTAGTGATGTTTCCTAAGTGACTGTTCTTCTCTATCTGTGCAGGTGGTCTTTAGTATAGGCCAGCAAGATAACTTCTATTCCTCTCTCCACTGACCTTTACCCAAATATTCTACATCATACTTTCTGTCTATGGTTCTGGGTTTCCTGACATGATTTCTTTAATAGCTAATCCGTGTGTGTGTGTGTGTGTGTGTGTGTGTGTGTGTGTGTGTGTGTGTGTGTGTGTGTGTGTGTGTGTGTGTGTGTTCTGAATACGGTTTACCCATCCAGAGCTATGGTCCTGTCATGGATTTCATCCCACCAAGTTTTGGTAATACCTATGGAATCAAATCTGTTCCAATGCATCAGAAGCTCTGGTATTTTTTGTCTGTTGCCTAAACTTTGGGTATTTCAACATTTGAGGCCAGGGATTTTACTATTGACTCTTTTCTTGCATTTTGGGTATGTGAACTTCTGGGTATCTCAACTCCTATTTTATCTATCTATCTATACACACACACACACACACACACACACACACACACATATACACACACACATTTTCTTTATGGTATCAAGCTTGGGGGACATATGTAGATAGTCATTTCTCTCCCACATCCTTTTTAAAGTTCTTTTGATTAGATATTTCAGGGTACCTGACAAACATATTTTTACAAGCCTTTCTATGGTGTACTCCTTTCTGGTCAGGAAACTGTCACCCCTACATTTTAAGTTATGCTCCTGAAATCCAAATCCCATTTTCAGATATCACATTCTTATCCAACTTTCCGTTCCCAGATTAACTTTTCTCTTCTTCATCCCTTGCCTTCAATGAATGGGTAACAGTGAGGAAAATATGACTTGACTGATTTCATTCTAACATTGACGGAATGCTCACCATGTACTTAACACCATACAGAATACATTAAAGATTCAGCCTTACTCCTTTAACAAAGGAGGAATTTTAAAAAGAATTTTTAAATTAACTAATGAAATTGTTCCTTCTAAGTACTGAAACAGCAAAAGAAATTTAGGAATCTTATCCTATCCCTAAGTCCTATAGCTTTAATACCAAAAGTCACTGCTACCAGCAGATGGCAGCACAAAACTTCAAAATACATGAAAAGCTATGCTCAAATGCAAAGTCTTTGTGGAAATTGAACATGCACCTCACATATTTTTCATCTTATATTTTGGTCTAGAAACTTGACAGCTTTGCTTCTAATAAATATTCGGCAGCCAATACCCCCACCAGGACATGGAAAATTCAACTACGATTAGGTTTGCATTTGTGAAACACACTACAGCTTCACCAAACCCAAAGATTTGGTAAAAGACACTTTGGCTCTTAGAAATCAGATGAGTCAAAGAAATATACATCATGCTGATTTCATGCTAAGCTCTTAACAGCCACCTAGAAGGGATGGTGTCAAAGAAGTTTATCTTGATAACGAGGTGTGTGTGTGTGTGTGTGTGTGTGTGTGAAATTAATCAGGAAACTCTCCCCCCACATTGCTAAAATTACAGTATATAAAGGGAAAGTAAAAAAGATAGGTTTACGTCTTCAATGAAGTCAACATCCCTTTATTTCTTTTGTCAGGTATGAAGAAGTTCTTTGACCAAACTTGACAGATTTAAAAGGGCAGCTAGTCACTGACCTTCTAAAGGCTCAGCCATGCTCCTGGTGGTCTTTAAAAAGCAAGACAGTATGTAGGGGACAAGACAGGAGGAACTTGGTGAGCTGAGGGAGATGTGGAAAAAAAGACTCATGAAGCCCAGATGACTAACCTGGGAGTAGCATAAGAACACCACGGGAGAAGGGACATTAGGGTCCTGCAGCACAGGGGGTACTGTCAGTTGGCTGGGCCTCTATTAGTGTACTTTCTTTGTGTCAATTCTTCTCACTGACACTGTGTGTAGTTGTAGGGTTTTTTTGGGAGGAGTGGGGGGAAGACTGTTATAATTGTTCTGACATCTTAGTAAATGCCTTTATTCTGGGCTACATGTGTTTACTGGATGTTAAAGGTAAGAATCACAGATAAACAGAGAACCTGACAATAGTCATCCCTCCTCCCACTCCCCTCAAGGAAGCCAATCTACATGTGTGAGTTGAGGGGGATAGCTCAGAGCTATGAAACATAGGCACTCCATTTGGGACGTACCTGGGGAGTTCTATGTATTTGTACAGATCCATCAGGGACTCTCTAACCAGGATCTTCATTTGCAATATTCTGGTTTTACAGAGAACCATGAGAGAAACCACAAAGTGGTTTTTATTTGTTTTGTTTTCAGACTATAATGATTTTTTTTTAGTATGCTTCCTTTACAAGAATTGCTTTGAACTGATTTTGCATGAAAAGTTGAGGATGCTCATAGATTTAGAGCTGGCACGGAACTAAGAGGTCATCTGGTCAAACTCCCTTTCATTTTACAGAAGAGGAAACTGAATCCCAGGGAAGCCAAGTGACTTGCTTAGTGACCCGCAAGGAAGACAAGGAGACAATGAAGACAAGATTCCAATCTAGGTCCTGTGGGTCCTAAATGCAGAATTCTTCCCATTATTCCACAGTTTAGCTAACTGAGGCAAAGAAATTAAGTCTTACAATAAATCCAGTTTCCTTTGGGAAGATGCTCAAAGGAATTAGGGAGCATCAACAATCTGAATTTTTCTATTTACTACCTATGTGGTCAAGGCATTCCATTCCCTGGAATTCACCTGTAAAATGAGAAGGGAGAAAGTTGAAATGGATGGTCTCTAGGCCACGATAGGTCTAAATCTATTATGCTATGGATCTAATCCCTACTGGGACCAGGAAAGGTGTGCACTTTGGATTTAAATAACAGTGTAAACCTAATGATCATTAAGGAAGTTGTTGCGGTCAACAGGAAAATGGTATTTAGGCTCTGGTTATATTCAGATGAAAAAATATTTTTGGCATATCCATGCTGATTGGAACCAACTTTGGCTTATTCAAAATTTTAGCAACATGCTGTAAACAACAAATTGAGCCTTGGTGAACTTGGCCATTCTGATTATCAATAAAGAGGAGCAGAGAAGGCCTTCCGAGTGCGTATTTCTCCAACAATGGAACAGATCCAGAGAAATCTGACTTTGGCAATTCTCCAGTAGCCTAAGAATGGAAGCAGGAGAAGTATGGTAAGAGATAAAGATGTTCTCATTGCAAGAATGGATGTGCCACTGAATCCTTCTGGCTTGAATACTGACTTTCAAAAATAGTCAAGAAAGATTGTCCAATTTGTAATGGAAGATGATCTTAGAAACTATCCGAAAGAAGCAGTAGTCAACATTATTACCAAGTACAGCAATCCCTGTATACACTGCCTACAGTGGCAGTATGGAAGAAGATCGGAAAAATCTGGACTTTGAATGAGAACTAAAGTGGATCAGTATACCATGCTAAATCATCCTCGATTGCTTGCTAGGTGGCCAGTGATTTTTACTCTTGGAATTACATCAGTAACACTGTGAGATTCTGATAGGCAAGGAAGACAAAATAAAAACCGTTTTTATGTGCACAGTGAGATGTTACCAGTTTGAACATATGTTCAAAGGCATCTTGGGAGTTTTATAACACTTTTCACCACCTTTTAAAAAAGGTGATATGAATTCGGTACACTTAAATGACCTCAATGTTTTCAGAAGGGTATTGGAAGAACATGGGAGAAAGACTGAGTTAAACGGTAAATTGGTTATAGAAAGCTGGCCTGAACAAATACCAGCTTTTTCAAGTATGTGGGTCACATACAGTTTTTCAGCAAAAAGTGAGATGATCCAGAGAAAGAACTCTTCAGCTGATCATATTTAAACAATATTTGAGACTCTGCTAGGATTTAGTCACACAAGTTTGCAAAGAACTATACTCCTATTGCCAAACTACTCAATAGTCTCAATAATCAGTAAGAATCAATCAACAAGAAAGATCAGCTTGGCCTAAAGCCATCGGAGACTACTGGGAGGGGAAATGCAAATAAACTTTTAAGGATTTGGCAGTAACCTTACTCACCAGAGCTGGTGCTATGTTAGCTTAAGGAGGCTTCAGGAGGCTTTTTGTGCTTAACACTCATGCTAGCCCAAAGATCTGGGAGCAGTGCTGGATCAAGAGAATGATGGTCAACTAGAAACCTACTATACTCACCAGCAGAGGACTTAATGAAAGAGAGACAAGATATCTTATACACAAACTGGAATTCTTGGCTCTAAAACAGGCTCTTTTTTTTCCTCTCCGTTTTTAATTGGGGGTCAGGGGCTGAGGATGGCAACAGTGATGCAAGAAAAAAAGATCATTGTGACTTTTTTTTAAAATCACAGATGATAACAGGAAGGAATTCAGAAGGAAACAGATAATAAGCAAGACAGTTTTGAAAGGAATGTGTAGAATTTATTAAATAATTTTAAAAGATGAAATAGACTTGTGGTTTTAGATAGAATCTTCTTTTGTGTTCTGTTATGTGTATGAAAATAGTCTTTTTAAAGTCCAGAATTTTAAAAAATTTTCAAAAAAAAAACCAACTAGGTTGCCACTGATTAAGTTCAAAGTTCAGGTGACTGGAGCTAAATTACAAGTATGGATATAATAGATTATTAGTTATTGACCTATCTTGGCCAATGCCAAGTTGGATCCTGCCTGCTAGGGATGGGTAGTTAACTATAAGTACACTATATGCTATCATCCAGAAAAGACCAAAATGGATGCAGATGTTCTTGTCCTATAGATCACACAGTACCAAAGCCAAAGTGATACTTGTTGAAGGTGTGGTGGCTACCACAAAGCTGGGTTGCAATTAAATGTAAATTCAGTAGATATAGCATGGGGTTTCCATCAGAAGGCATCCTGTCAGCATATGTTAACTCCATTGCATTAAACATACTCTCTGTCTCAGCTTTCCTTATATGACTAGCAAAGACTACTGACAGATGCAAGATGAAGGGGCAGTATCAACTTGGAGAACGGCTGAAGAAGTTATGAATGTGATAAAATAGTATTGTGCAATGAGAAATAATGAAGGGAATGGTTTCAGAAAAACCTGGAAAAACTTATATGAACCGATGCAAAGTGAAGTGAGCTGAATGAGAAGTTTACAAAGTAACAATGACATTATAAAGATAATCAAATCTGAAGACTTAAGAACTCTGATCCGTGGCAAAGAACAATCACAATTATAAAGAACTCATGATGAAACATTCCATCTACCTCCAGAGAGAGAGAGAGAGAGAGAGGGAGAAGGAGAGAAGAGCAAGAGAGAAAGAGAGGGGAGAGGGGGAGGAGGAGAGAAAGGGGGAGGGGGAGGGAGAGAGAGAGAGAGAGAGAGAGAGAGAGAGAGAGAGAGAGAGAGAGCGCACATTAAAGTGAATTTTCTTCTCTTTTTCTTTTCTGGACATGGCTAAGGCAGGTACTTATCTTTCATGGCTATACATATGTGTAATGGATTTTCTTTTTCTTCCCTTCCAAATGAATGGGAAATGAGGAAGAATGAGGGAACTTGGAATTGAAAATAAAACTGAATTAAAAAACGAAATGAAGGGGTTGACCCTTAGAAACTCAAATTTCATTCCTTGTAGAAGTATGGAGTCCTGGACTGTACATGGTAAAAGGAAGCAACAGGTGCTGCTCCAAGAATTTTTTCTATGTCCATGAAGATGCTATATAACGACTTCTGAAATGTGGGTTTCTCCCTCTTTGTGAAATAATTAATCACTATCTACTTATCTATCTACAAACATCAACTCCCATTTTTTCCTCCCCTATCCTTTTCAACCAAACTCCACCCCATGTTCTATTCTAACCCTGCCCATCCCCTTCCACTGTGACCTCTGAAGATCCTGTTCCCTAAAGAATAAACTTCCCTTCATTTTGGGCCTCTTCCTCTCAAACTTCTTCCACCTATTTGTTTTCATTGTGATGTGGCATCCCCTGGACAACACTGCAGCCCTGATGATCTTTTCCACATCTGACTCTACCTTCCCTCATACTCACACTGGTCTTGCAGGGGGATCCAGAATATTCCTTGCTTCCTTACACTTTAAGACTCTCCCTTCGCACCATCACACATAGCTTCCTCTTCTTCCCAAATCCTGCCTCTAACTAAAAGACTTCAACATTTGTGTTGTGTTCTTTTAAGTTCCCTAACCTACCATTTCATCAGTCTCTTCATATCTAATGACCCCATCCTTCACTCTACCTCTGCTACACTTAGTGATGGTCAAAATCACTGATATGACAATTACCTCAAAGTAGTCTTCTTAATAAAAAACTGACATTCCTCTATTTGACTGTAACTCCTATCATTCCATTTTCCCTTATTACTCTTAAGCCTATTCTTTGCCTTCATCTGTGAACCTCTAATCCCTCTACTCCTCTGAATTTTCTCAGACTTCACTTTGCTCTGACTTTGTTGTCCTTCCTTCCCAAATTTCAACCCTATGGTTAACCAAGTCAACTCCACATTACCATCTACTTTTGAAACCTTCAGGTATTTGTCATATTGTGGTTCATTCCTTGCCAAATCTCAACTGAAGTAATCCCACCATCTATCTCACCTGGTTCTCCTCATATGCTCTTGGAACACGGAGCTAGAAGAAACCATACAACTGTGCTGACTGGGTACACCACAAATTTATGTTATTCAACTTCAACTGGGCCTTCTCTGCAACAAGGAAATTCTTTTATTCCTTCCTAACCGCTTCCTTATCTCACTCCCCAAAAAAGACGTTCCAAATCCAAGCCTCTGTTGATTTTTTTCTGAAGCCTCCTATACCTCTCTCTCTCCTATATTTTCTTACTTTACTGAGAACACTGAGGTCACTCACCATGAGTTTCCTTTTCTTTCCTCCAGTTCACTCCTTTATCCTTGCAATCTGGATTCTAACCTCATCATATAACCAAAACTTCTTTTTCTTTCTTCTGGTTTTTCCCTTTTGTTCAGATTTTTCTTTCAGAATACAAAACTTCTCTTTCAAAAATTACCAAAGATCTCTTAATTGCCAAATCCAATGCTCATCTTAGTTTCCTTTGCTGGCTGATTATAACTCCTAACTGTGGTTTTCCCCCTCAAGGATCTGCTCTAGGCCTTTTTCTCTTTTCCCTCTATACATGCTCTCTTAGTAATTTCATTGGCCACTACGTGTTTAACTATCTCTATGCAGATGGGGCAGTCATGTGGTGTAGTGGATGGAGTGTTGGACCTAAGAGTCAGGAAGGCCTGTGTCAGAATCCTATCTCAGACATTTACTTGCTGTGTGACTCTGGGCAAGTCATTTAACCCTGTTTGCTTTAGTTCCTCATCTGTAAAATGAGCCAAAGAAGGAATCGACAAACCACTTCAGCTTCTTTGCCAAAAAAAACCGAAACGGGTTTACAAAGAATTGGATACAACTGAAATGAATGAACAACATGCAGATGACTGTGTATGTGCATGCGTGTGTGTGTGTGCGTGCGTGTATTTTTTAGCCCCAGTTTCTTTCTTGAGATCCAAACTTGCATCACCAGTTGCTCACTGGACATTTCAAAGTGGAAATGCCAGGGATATCTCAAAATCAATTGCCCTCATCTGGCTCTCTAACCCAGACGGTTGCTAAGGTATTATCGTGATAACATTTCTTAGTAAAGGGTTTTAAACCCGCTAAGAAACTACTCTGACCAAGACAGAAACTCTGAAAGCAATCTACTTGAGATGATATAGGCCATGGTAGGAATGATAAAGTCTAGAACTACAGCCACATTCTGTTGATTATGCTCAGAAAGTCAGAGCAGAAATGTAAGTGGAGGGGCAGTTAGGTGGTGCAGTAAATAGAGCACTGTCCCTGGAGTCAGGAGGACCTGAGTTCAAATCCAGCCTCAGACACCTAACACTTATTAGCTGCATGACCGCGGGCAAGTCACTTAACCCCAACTACCCTGCCTTCCCCCCTCCAAAAAAAAGCAAAAGAAAAAAACTCCTAAAAAACAACAAAAAAAGAAACGTTAAGTGGAGTCAGCATGTGGCATTTCCAAAGTATGCATACAATGATGCCACAAGCTTCAGCCCACACTTGCCTATGTTTGGGTGAGAATTACACTTGCCTACTGATTTATGCTTTAGAGTTTCAGAGAAGAAAGAAGATATGTAGACTAATAAGCAGGATGTGTTTCAGCTAGGAGATAGATTAAAGGATGCTTACCAACTATTTATATCCTCAGCTTTGAAAACCTCTGATAGAAATAAGCTGCACTGCGGTGCTGGAGTTTGTTGCCAGGATTTCCATCCAGGTGGTTCTGCTAAGAAACCTTAGTGTGCAGGGAATTCATAAGATAGTAGAGTAATTAAAGTCTACCCCACACCAGAGCTTGCCCTTTTAAAAATAAGCCCAGATAATAGTCAGAGTCCTACAAAAACAATGTTTTGAAACCACCTACTGTCTACTTGGAAAGTGGTTAAACTTGCTGATACAGTAAATTAGCTAAGTAGGCTCTGTGAAAAAGTCTGCTTGCCTGCTATGAAGAGAGTGCCAGAACTTAGATAAAGTATTCAGAATATGATGAATCTGAGCATTGCATAATTGGGTACTGGTATCTACCAAGGAGTCAGGAAGCTCAATCAAATCTATTTTCAAAACCTATGTAGATGATGGGGAAAGGATGAACATGGAAGCCCAATTTAAGACTCTAGTTGTAGAGATTCCTAGGTATCAGAAGACTGCCAAGGAATTAGTAGTTCTGAACCTGTGGGTCATGACCCCTTTGGGGGTTGAACGACCCTTTCACAGGGGTCACCTAAGACCATCGGAAAACACATATTTCCAATGGTCTTAGGAATTGAGACACGGCTTCCCTATCTGTCTCCAGGCGGGTCCGCCCACATGCGTATATGCCCACATGTGAGTATTAAAGGGTCGCGGCATTAAGAAAGTTGAGAACCACTGAATTAGAGAATGTAATGGTGAGTCTGGGCCATTCATAACCTAAAGTTGAGGCTGCAGGTTGCAGGTCACTGAATATTGATGGTCAGGCACCCACAAACTTAGGGAATGTGGCAGGACTACATAACCAGGGAATAGACTTACTTCTGATGATTCAAGAAAAATAGGGGAGACGATTACTCAAATGGCCAGACAACACCTGTTGGTGGACTTAATACTATACCATGAGAAGCACATATAATTTTGCATATACTATTAGGAATTCATGTTAGAATGTGATGTTGTACATGTACTAATACATTTCTGTGACATTCTAATTAGCAGCATTTTGCAAGTACTATTATGGTTAAGTGCATTACTGTGTCTCTACACATGACCCTTACATGCAGTTAATGAGGCAAGTTGGTGGTGCAGTGGACAGGGTTGATCTTGCATTCAAATCCTGCCTCAGGTACCAACCAAGCTGTGTGATTCTCAGTAAGTCACTCAACCTGTCTTAGCCTTACCTATGAAAAGGCTGATAAATAGCACCTACTTCATTAGCTACCATGCACTTTAACTATCTTTAAGCAGATGGGGGCTTGCTGCTAAGATCAAATGAGGTAACATATAAAGTGCTTTCTGAATCTTAAAAGTACTATATAAATGATGATAATGTGATTATAAACCCACAAGTTTGGAATATAGAGCCCAAAAGAACTGGGCTCCAATGGACTTGCTGGTGCAAAGGCAATCAGGAGAACCCTCATCAACTGAACTGGCAAAAGCACTAAATTTATGGTCCTATGATCAGCCTTGTAATATTTAGCCAAGTTGGCATCAGAAAGGAGATTTGGTCTGTTTCCAGGGTCATACTTGAAGCTTTTCTAACATGGCAAAAACGGAATGAGCTTATATTAAAAATACTTTAAATAGCATGAGAAGTATCAAAGAGATTAAGGCACGATCTCTGTCATCAAGGAGCTAAATCTTTCTTTTTTGCAGAGAAGATACCAGATCATCAATAAATATGGAAAAACAAATGAACAAACCAAAAAACAAACCCCTGTCATGATGCACAGGTAATTCTCTACTCTAACCCAAACTGGAGAGAAAGTTGATTACTTTGAGGTTAGTCATACCTTACAAAATGATAAGAACTCTCAAGATCATCTATTCCACAAAAGAATTAATTATAAAGAATTCTACCATAACCCAGAAGGTGTAACTAGAGCACCACCTCAGCAGCCACGACACCCATCTGTTGCTTCTATTCCTCTTGCTGAATCGCCTCAGAATGCAGACACTGTTTCCACCAAAAGACAAGTTTTGCCTCTCAGAGGCAAATATTAGAGGACTTCAACAAACAAGTGAGCTTCTCAGCTTAATGTCATCTCTTCCAGGAAGAAAGCTAAGCTACAGAATATCATAACATATTTTCAATAAAGACAGGGGGGCATATAAACATATTTATAGCAGTTTTCTGGAAGCAAAAATTGGAAATTGAGGGGCTGTCTATCAACTGGAGAATGGATGAACAAGTTGTGGTATATGATTGTGACGGAACGCTACTGTGCTTTAAGAAATTATAAGCTGGGGGCAGCTAGATGGCACAGTGAATAGAACACCAGCCCTAGAGTCAGGAGGACCTGATTGTTCAAATCCGGCCTCAGACACTTAACACTTACTAGCCGTGTGACCTTGGGCAAGTTGTTTAACCCCCGCTGCCCTCTGAAAAGCAAAAAAATAATAATGAAAAGAAGAAATGATGAGCTAGATGCCCTCAGAAAATCCTGGACTTAAATGAACTGATGCAATGTGAAATGAGTAGAACCAGGAAAACATCATACCCAGTAACAGCAGTACTGTAAGATTATCAACTGTGAATGACTTAGCTATTCTCAGCAATACAGTGATCCAAGATAACTCTGAAGTATTTATGATGAAAAATGCTATCCATATCCAGAAAAAGAACTGATTAAATCTGAGACTGAAGAATATTTTTTTTACTTTCTTTATTTTTCTTAGGTTTTTATTTTGGTCTATGTCTTCTTTTAGAATATGACTAATATGGAAATGTTTTGCATGACTATACATACATAACCTATATCAAATTGCTTGCCTTCTCAACGAGGGAGGTGGGAAGGGAGTGAGAATTCAGAACTCAATTTTAAAAAGGAATGTTAAAAACTGCTTTTACATGTAACTGGTGAAAAATAAAATACTAAATAAGAAAAATAAAGATAGGAGAGAAAGTCAATAAGTCAATCAACAAGCATTTATTAAGTGCTTACAACATGTGCAGGCACTGTGCTAAGTATCCAAAAGAAAGTTCATATTTAAAAGTTCATATTCTAAAGGAGCAAACAACTAGGTACCTACAAAATATATATCTATACCTTTATCTATCTATCTATCTATCTATCTATATCTTTATAGAGTAAATGGGAGGTAGTACTCCTAGAGGGAAGGCACTGCCAGTGAAGGAGACCCTGAAAGACCTCTTTCAGAAGACAGGACTTGAGCCTAGTCTTGCAGGAAGCCAAGGAAGCCAGGAGAAGGTGGAAGGAAAGCAATCTTGGCACAAAGGAGTGTCAATGAAAAAGCAGAGTGTATCATAACCCAGTGTCTCTCTTGAATAGCAGTTATAGAGTTCTAATTGTTTACTAGATATTCCAACCAGAATGTCTCACAGGCATCTCAAACTTACCATGTCCAAAATAAAACTCCTCTTTTCCCCTATGACGCATCCTTCCTATTTCTGTCATGGTCACTATAATCCTTCTAGTCACTCAGGTTCATAGCCTCTCTTGTTTCCTTTGACTCTTCACTCTTCTTTACCCCATATATTCAATCAGCTGCCAAATCTTGTCACTTCTATCTCGTCCCTTTTTCTCTACTCACAAGGCCAACTCATCAGTTCGTGTTCTTAGAGTTTCTAAAATGAACAACTGCAAAAGACTACTACTAATTGGTCTCCTAGGCTCAAGTTTGACCTTACTCCAAGACATCACACAGCTGCAAAAGTGATCTTTATAAAACACATCATTTATTTATTTATTGCTTTTCTGGAGGGGGGAAGGCAGGGCAATTGGAGTTCTTTGACCTTTGTACTTTGTTTCCCTAAGAGTCAGTCTCCTTCCTTGGCTTTTTCCATCACCTCTATTTCTGTTCTTTGTTCTTCTAAGTTTGGTTGTTGACTGAATCTTGCCTCAAAGCATGCAATCATGCTCTCCTTATATGAGGTGATTTGCTTTTAATTTAGGGTAAGAAACTAAAATTCACATTTCTGTCATACCTGCCTCAAAGAGGCAATATACAATTGCCCCATAGTTTAAAAAAAGGTACAAGTCCATTTTTATATGACATTAAAGAAAAATCAGTAAGCTATGCAATTTTCCCAATGTCCTGTTAGATGAGAAATACTTCTGCTAATTCAGTCCTGGAATCTACTGCCTTCTTTTTAGACAAACCATTGTATAAAGGTAGCTTGCTAAGTGACATTAACAAAGGAGTTAATTCACCTGTCAGGCAGCAAGGGCAAAGGGCACTGAAACAAGGCAGTTTAAAACTCTCCTCAACCATACAAAAGAGTTATGCATTGACAGAACAGGGCAGTTAATATATTTTCTCACGTTAAACTGACCTGGTAGTTGTACCTGCTAATCTACTCCAAATACAAAGTTCCCCAACAGGAAACCATTACTTGTGGCATTTACTGAAGGAGGTTCCCCTGTCTGGGTTCCAAGTTAGTTGTAAGCAGGAACTCACATGCTTACCTCACAGACCTGTATTTCCTGATTCATAAAGGTTTTTAATTGAACTGAAACCTATAATCATGTACCCTACAGACTTTTCAATGCAAACATTGAACTACACTTAAGTCTGTAAACTTTTCCAAAAGTGATGCCAGGATCTAATGTGATAATTCTGACCAAAGGGTCTATAATAATTACTCCTAAAGAAAAAAATACTTTAAACAAAAGAGCTTTCAAATACTTGAAGAGACATTCTTTGAATGTTGTATTCAGGAAAAAAAAGAGGAGACATTAGGGAGTGAAATTAAACTGATTTTATCAGCTAGGCTAATGCAAAGAAACCAAATGATACACATTTGTACCTCAGAAGAAACAGCAACATTGGTACATTTTTCTAGTAGCTTAGAGGCAGTTCTCACACAACAACTAAGGAATCTGCAAACCACCCCAGGGGCTTTAAAATGCATAGGACACTTGCAGTGAAAAAAAAAAGTAAGTCATGCTCTATTTCCTTTGTATGTTTGGGAGAAAATTAGATTCCTTGAGGGGTGAATATATACTTCTCTACAAAGTGCCTTTTTCATTTTTGGAGAAAATATTTTTAAAGTGTTACTGATGCCTTTAAAAAAAATCATTGTCATTTCCAGAAATGCCCTTCCCTTCCCTCTCACTTTCATTACTCTTTCCCTTGTAACAAAGAAACAAAAATCATAAAGCAAAACCAAGTGACCCGTGTAGCCAGTCTGAAGCATAGGCAACATTTTGCTTCCACAACGCCTCAGCTCACCAATGAAAGGAGCAAGACCAATTCTCTCATCTTTTCTTGGGTCATTATAATTATGCAGCATCCAGTTTCATTCTGTTGTTCTTTATACTTACATTGTTGTAATTATCACAAATAACACCTCCCTGGTTCTGCCTGTTTCACTGTCTCGATTCATAATGTCTGTATTTCTCTTAATCCCTCTTACTAACTGTTTCTCACAGCTCAGTAATATTCCATTACATTTACACACCACAAATTTTTTAGCCATTTCCTAATCAATGGGAACCCCCTTTTATTTCCAGTTTTTTCTTTTACTTCTTTTAGATCAAAAACCCATAAACATGCCAGTGTATAGATGAAATAAAGGAGAGACTTTGGGGAAAATATTAATTCTAAAGTTTTCTAAAGTAAGCGGAAAGTAAAGCTATAATATAAACAAGGTCTAATACTAGGGGTAGAGAAGCTGTGGCCTCAAGGTCACGCGTGGCCCTCTGGGTCCGCAAGTTCAGCCCTGATTGAATCCAAACTTCACAGCACAAATCCTTTTATAACAACTTAAACCTAGTACAAAACACTGCATCATTTGCATAAATTTAAAACACAAATATCAGTCAAGACACTAGATGAGGTGTAGGCCACACACAGCCCACAACATTCCCAAGGCCCAAATCAGAACGAAATGCAATTGGGAAATATTTAAGCGAAATAAATAAAAATGCTGTAAAACACACATAATACAACATTTTAAAACTAAGCACCAGCAATAAGGTAAGAGAAAGAAATTAAAGGCAGAAAGATGCATAAAGAAGATTTAAAACTAACCCTATTTGCTGAGGATGTGATGGTTTATTTGAACCAGCAAAGATACTAAATAAGACAATAAAGAGCTTCAGGAAAGTTGCAGGCTACAAAACAAAATCCTCCAAAACCAACACCATTTCTATATAATAATAAACCCAAAGAAGCAATAACGAGAAAATCCCATTCCAAATAATTACAAAATGCATAAAATATCTGGGGGTCAGCTTAATGAAGGACACAAAAAACTCATATGGATTCAGTTACATAATGCTCCTTACTGAAATAAAGAGCAACTCAAAATAGCGAGAGGAATATGCAACACTGCTCCAACGTGATACAAATAACGCCACCAAAATTAATTTACACTTTTAACGCCGGACCGACCAAATCACCAAGGGGATTCTTTCTGGAACCTGGTAACCAATAATAAAGTTAATCTGGAAAATCAAGAGAAATGATAGAAAGAAACAGGGAAGAAGGAGAGATAGCACTGCTAGTCCTCAAACTACATTCGAGGCAGCAGTGCTCAACAACCACCCGGTACTGGGCCGAAGAATAAAGAGAGGGAGCGATCGATGGAGAAGACCGGACGAGGGGAGACTCAGAAGCAGCAGAACCCAATAATCCAGTGTTTGACAAAGTAAAGAACATAAGGTTACCTACAGAAAAACTCCTTATTTCATAAAAACTACTGGAAAAACTGGAAAGCATTCTGGCAGAAATTAGGCTTAGAACTATACTCCTCAACACACTCTAAAGACACGCCACCTCAATACAGAAGACCATACTATAGAAAACTAGAAGAGAAACAGACCGCCTCTCACAGCCATGGGTAGGGTTTGATTCTTAATCAAACAGGAGAGGCAATTATAAAAGGTCATGTAAAGCTTCTTCACAGACAAAATTAATGCATGTAGAATAAGAGAAGTGGCTAAATGGGGAAAAAAATCTTCATATCAAATTTCCCTTATAAGGATTTGGTATCCAAGATATATCAACAGTTAATAAATACACATAGGATTAATTAACCATTCCCCAACAGATAAGTGGTCAAAGGATATGAACAAACAATTCTCAAAAGAATCATAAAATATTCACAACCACATGAAAGAATGCTCCAAGTCACTAATTAGAGAAATACAACTCAAAACAACCTTGGGGTTTCACCTTGCACCCTGCAAATTGGCAGATATGACCAAAAATGGAGGGACTGTGAAATGATTGGCACACTAATACATTGTTGGTGGAACTGTGAAATGACATGACCATTTTAGAAAGAAATTGGAATTATGCAAGTAAAGTGACTAGAATGTCCATACCCTTTGAACCAGAGACTCCATGACTGGGCTTATATTCCAAGGAAGCCATTGATAAGAAGGAAGTCCTCATATACTCCAAAATACTTAAAGCAGCACATTTTGTGATAGCTAAGCATTAGAAACAAATTAGATGTCCATCAACTGGGGAATGGCTTAACAAACTGTGGTCCGTGAATATAATGGGACATCACTGTGCTGTAAGAAATGATATGATGAATACAAAAAAGCATGGAAAGACCCGTGTAAACTGATGCAGAGTGAAGATAACAATGTACGCGGCGACTGCTACAACGCAGATGGGAAGAACTACACGCTCAAAAATCAAAAGTAAATTTAATAAAATTATAAGCATCAAACGTGACTTGAATGAGAAGATAATGAGAAGACAGCCACGACCTAACCTTTGGTGGAGGTGGGAGGTCTACAGGTGTCACATACTGCACACCCTTTGGGACTTTTTCAATGTAATGAATAGTAAGTGGATTTTTTTTCCTCTCTAAAAACACCATTTGTCATATAGAATGATGCTCTGGGAGGGGCAAGAGGATGGGTAAATGAGATACCATGGTGATGTAAAAAAACCAGATACCAAAAAAACTTATTTAAAACAAAAAGCAACAAGGGACATTAATTTTTTTTAAATGGGAAGTCTTCTAAGAACTGATGTGGAGCCACCTGACAGTAGAACCAAAGAACAACGGTTACAATAATGCAAACGAAAACAACACTAAAGGGAAGCTAAACACAGACCTGATCCTGGAAAAAAGGTAATGAAACATAGAGGTGTGGCAGTAGACACGGGTATGGTGTTTGGCGTGTACTGGCAGGGGTTGGTGGGTTTGGACGGAGTGTTTGTTGCAAGGTGGAGTATTCACTTACATATGTGTATATATTAGGAAACAACTGTGGTGTGAAAAACAAAAAAGCCATCAATAAAACTTAAGAAAAAAAGAAAAATTTAAAAATAACACAAGTGTGCTACTTTCTGATTTAGAGGATGCATACAAAAAGAGCAGTGCAAGTCTGAGAGCCACATGGGATCTATTCCACAATCATTCCCTAACATTCCTTCTTTCTAACAGAAGTCCAGACTTACGCAGCAGACAAGACAGACTCTAAGCCATCTTTAACTCTTAAAAGGCATTCAATCCTGAGGTAGTGCAATAGGAACCCAAATGAGCATTCAGCCTTTTCTCCCCACAGGTACACAGTGTACTTAGACCATTGGTATGTGTGATACAATTTAATTTACCAACTCTGAAGCTCAGCAAAGGCTTGCTTCATTTTCTTAATGGAAGCATCCATTTCTTCTTTAACCACAACCCGATATCGTGCAAGAGAAACTGTACAACGCTGTAGGTCTTTAACGGATTTTTCAATATTGGAACCTAGGAAAAGAAGCAACAAGAAATGATAAGGAGAGGTTCGTAAGTCTCTTGAAAGTGAATCTGTAAACCTAAACATGACAAATCACATGGAACTAAGAATCTTTCCCAAGTGGTCACCACTTCCCCCCTCAAAAGGAAAAACCGCTGGCGTTTCAATCTGTAGGATGAAAACAAACTAGAGTCTTTAAATGTCCATAATCCCAATCACTCCAAAATGACTGAATTTAGATTGGACAGTTTACCAACTGAAGAGCTGGCTATACATAGATCTGCCAAGTGTGTATAAAAATGAAGTAAAGTAAATATGCCTGAGACATTTTAAAAATAATCATTAGCTCTTCCTGTGTTCACCAGCAGAGTTTTAGTGTATTTAATGATGAGACTCACGTGCCTACAGAAATAGTGCAGTGCCGTGCTACAGATTTTTAAATTTCTATTTAAATTCTTCCTTGTCATACGTCTCACTTTTCTTTTAGTGCCTATCTAGATTTCTCTAAGGCTTTGGGCATATGAAATCTATGTTAATTTGCCTGACTGGTTTTATATATAAGGAAAAAATAAATCAGGCATATTATTTGCAGCAGATGAAGAGAAACTCCATTAAAAAGAAACACCTTCAAACAACAAAAAACAAATCCCTATCTAATATAAATGCACATAAAGGTAAGAGAGATTCTGAGCTCCACCGAGCTAGGCCAGGTTAAAGGCCAGATAAGAAAAAGGAAAACACTTTTAATTAAATGAGGGTCCTTTTTACACTTCTGTCTTTGAGATGAAGTAGCCCAGAGGTGTCAAACACAGGTCACCTTGCGATACGCCTGAATATAGTCTGAACCAGATTAAAATATAATTGTGGAATATTTAGCAAAATAAATAAAAATACAATAGAACATACCTAATACATAATTTTCTAAGTCAATATGAGGCTAGCTGGGATTATTGTATACACAGTTTGGTGCTCCTTGTTTGTTTTTGAGCTTGATATCCCTGAAATAGACAACTACGCACCAAAACGTGTGATCACTGTTACTAATAAAATGTTTCTATTACAGAGACTGAACAGCATTGGGGTCTACCTTCCCTGTGCAGCTCTTGTCAGCGTCCTCCCATGAGCTCCCTGCTCAGAAGGACCACTCGCTGAGCTAGGGACCTTCCTCGCTTCCCCGTCACATACTTAGGATACCAGTGGAACAGTCAGGCGGTTCATCTGTTATTTCTCACCCTTGCTGACATTTCTTACTCCTGTTCTTAAAAGCTCCTTATTCGTTATAGGCTCTCGCCCATTCACATTGATCACGCGCTTTTCTAATGCCCCCCTTTGAGATACTCATTGTCAGTTCTTTAGTGATTTGTTTTCTATATCTAACAGCCACTTAATGACACTACCATATTGAATTAATGGCTGCTTGTTGTAAAGCTCCTTATAGTAAAAAATGTAAAAGAGCCATCATTGCTAAATGTCTGCTTCTCAGAAAACATTCTCTAAAGCTAAAATCTTTGAGCTAGGGGTCTTAAGTCTATTAAAAGGAGGTAAAACTAGATTTTGAAGAGATTGTAAGGTTCTCTTTAAAAACAGTATTATACTATTTTATAGCTTTTTTGCCTTTTTTACTTTTTAACTTTCTGGTCAACCAAAAGATGTAATGTAAATGCAATGTAAAGGAAATAGCCTGTGAGCTGAGAAGTCTTTGTAGTTAGGTTATTTTAAAAGGAGCTGCTGAATGTTAGCATATAAGACATCCTGGAAGCGGAGCCTGACTGCTTTTCAGAAAAGGGATCACTGTCATTTCAACAAGACTACTGTGTGAAGCACCACATCTGAACTGCTGTCAGATTCCCACTGTGCACAGGGAGGCAGAGAAAAAAATCCCTAGTAGTAACTGACTAAAGAACAGAAAAGAGAGCCAGGTTTGTACTGCTAACTATTCTTTTAGATTACTGAAATCCTATCAGTAAAACCATAAAGGTAATTTTCCATCTTTTGCTCAAGGCATTGTTTTTATCTCCTTCTTAAGGAAAAGCTCTGCTTTACCTAGTTTTTTGTTGGTAGAGGAGAGTGGAATGTCTTCTATTGTGGAGAGAGAGCCCAGGCTTGAAAACTGAGTGCCTGGGATGGGTCTGGACAGAGATTTGGTGGGATTCCTGGACTCATGTTTCAGAGACTGTTGAGAAGTTTGAGTGGCATTCATGATCAGAGACTTGGACTCAAAATCTGAAACACCATTCTCCAGCATTGACACTGCCAAAGAAAAGGAAGAAAGTTACAACATCAAGTTGGGGGAAAATTAAGCTAAATTGTTCTAAGAAAAAACAAGAAAGGTCAAAATATTATGGGAAAAACACTGTGCCTCAAATGGCTATGAACAAAATGATCCAATCAAAAAGAACAAACGCAGGCTCAGGTAGAGAAAGTTATTAGTTGCGCCTATCTGACTTTCCCCATTTATCCTGATGAGGCAGGTGAATGGGGTGCCCTCTTTCTAACTACTTTATCCCCTTGGCTTTGGGACAAGGAAGTAAATAAAAGCCAATAGGTTACCAGTTCCTTTCAACTTTCAGGTCTGCATTGAACCAGAAAAGTAGGAACCACATTTGCTAGTTGAAGGTGAGTCCAAATTTGGTTTTTAAAAAGAAAAGGAAACCCAAGGAAATTAAAAACCTTTTATGACCATGTAGTTTAGTAAGGGTAAATAAAAGCACAATTTTCTTTAAGTTTTTTCATGTGTTAATAAAGAAGCAACAAAGGATATGATCATATAAAACTTAATTCTTATATTTTTATTACATTGGCAAATCACTGACAGGAGGGAAAGCAGAAGTCAGTTAACAAAGAAGTGATAAAAATTAAACTATTCAATGAAGAATTCAGAGAAGCTTAGAAGATAGAGTAAGTAGAATCAGGACAACAATATATACAATGACTACAACAATGTAACTGGAAAAGAACAAAAACAGAAACTCAACAGGGTGGGGGCCTATAGCATACATACTAAACTTGGTTGATACGCTGGTTAGTTTTACTAAACTATTAAAAAAATGTTTTTCTTGTTACAAGGGATGGTTCTGTGGGTAGGGGAAGAGGGAGGGAATCTATTTGGAAATGAGGGTGACATAAATAAATAATATTATTAATTAAAAAATTTTAAAGCTAAATCATTCAAAAAGTAAGACCACTAGCTCTGAATTCTATTTAAGAAAAATATGAGGTTTATGAAAACCAAGAATGTCATTCAAATGAAAAAGAAAATTAGTAGGAACTCACATTTATAACATCTATAAAATGCTCTAAGGCCGACAAAATGCCTGCTTCAAAACAACTCAGTAAGGCAGAGCTAATGGAAATGTAATCTATTTCACAGAGAACTGAGCTTAATGAGCTTAAATGATTTGACTATGGTCCCATAGCTAGTGTCAAAACTTAATTCAAATTTAACCTTCTGACTCCATGTTCTGACTCCTACTACATGATTTTGTCTCAGGGTCACACTCATCTATATATTCTATACTGTGCATTAAGCATAGATGAAAAAGCATGCATGCCTGTATAAGTGAACATACATAAGTACAGACAAAGCTTTTCCCTTATTCCCTTCTATCAATTTAATCGGTTTTCAAAGCTACTTTATTTCAATTATACTTTACACAACCTCCTCCACTCCCACTACTCAGCATCATCATCCAGGAACTAAGCTAATATCATGTGCTATGAAACCAGGAGAGAACGGAAGGGAGAACAGTTATCAAGCACCTACTGTGTAGAAGGCACTGTGCCAAGTACTTTGCAAATATGATCATATTTAAGTTAGACACACACAAGGACTGAAGACGAGCAAGAAATGAGTTTCTTCTAAGCCTGAATTATTACAAGAAGCCCCATAAAACCCTCTTGGTTGAGAAGTTGCAAAGCTAACCAAATGGATTCAGTTTATTCAACCACTCCCTTGGCTACTATCCTGTGTCTTTCAATCAAGACCCATTTAAAAGCAAAACAAAAGAAAAAATTTCAAATAGCTCACCTGTTCTATCAGATATGTCTGGTGTGCCAGATTCAGAATCTTCCAGTTCCCTGGCATCTATTGAAAGTATCTCCAAGCCTTCACTGAGAGAGTCCACAGACTCTGTATCATGAGCTGCACCATTGACATGGTAACCATTCATCCCACCTTTATCCAAAGAAGCTACAGACTGCTCCTCTTGAGTGGATGACAGCTTATTTGTGTCTGGTAGACTGGTACTTGCTTCTGCTGCAGGTTTTGGTTTGCTTTTCTTCTTTTTGTTCTAAGAGTTGTTAAAGATGGAGGGTGGAAATGGGAAGAGGAAAAAGTACCCCACAACCCAAAGAGAAAGTTTAATTACTAAACCCTTTAGCAACTTATAAACTTAATCGGTAAGCATTTATTAAGTGCTAGACACTAAGACAGGAGGGACTGTGGATATAAACAAAAAATTAAAAGGCCATGCCCTTAAGGAGCTTACATTCTAATGGGGAAATAACACATATGTATGTAAGTAGAAACAGTATATGTACAAGATAATCAGAAAGTACATTGAGAGAATAGGGGCACAAATAGCTGGGGAAGGGTCAGGAAAGGCTTCACTGTAGGAGGTGACTCCTGAGTATAATTCTGAAGGATTCCAAGGTGTGGTGGTGAAGAGGGAGATCATGTAGAATGTAGAAGAGTCAGTGTGAAAGTATGGAGATGAGAGATAGAGTGTAATGTGTGAGAAACAGAGAGAATGTCAGTTTGACTGAACCGTAGAATGCAGAAAGGGAAGTAGTTTTAATTTATAATAAAGGTGGAAAGTTGGGCTAGGGTCAGGTGGTGAAGGGCCTTAAAAAACCAAAGAGACAAGTTTATATTTGATCTTAGAGGCAGCAGGAGAGTCAATGGAGTTTACTGAATAGCAGTGTGATAGTCAGATACGAACATTAGGAAAAGCACTTTGGCAGTTACATGTAGAATGGATTGGAGGCAGTGGAGACTTGAGTCAGGTACCTATTACAAGAGTCCAGGAAAGTTTAGTATAAAGGGAGTTTGAGGCAGTAATTAATTAATGATGCTAGCCTGGAGATAGACTAAGCCAAGATAGATAGTTGTGGCAGTCACTGGCATAGAGATAATAATTAAATCTCTTGAAGCTGATAAGGTCACAGACTGAGTATGAGAATACAGAGAATAGAAGAGGATACAGGATGCCTTGGGAAAAATGAAAGTAGTAGTTTGTTCTTCTATTTTAAGGACTAATTAGTAGAATGGCAATTAGAATGTAAGCTCACTGCAAGTAGAGATACTTCATTTTTTCTACTGCTATCCCCAGCACCTAGTACAGTACCTAATACATAATAGATGATTAATAAGTACTTGTTGATTAACTAATTCACTTAAGTTTTCAAGATGTATTTATTTCCTCCACATACACACACACACACACACACACACGTTTCTGCATGTGGGTAGACAGGATAGTCTGGTTACCCATTAGTATCAGTGAGTATATATATATATATATATACATATATATATATATATCCTGTCTATTCACATGCAAAAACACATCCAAAAATTTAGAATATGGAAGGACACAAAGATGTTGGTTATCTAAACAATGAAAGTAAATGTTTAATTAAAAGAACAATGAACCAATTACAAAAAGAACTACTGATATCAACATTTTTGAATTGATATTAACATATCAGGAGCTTATAAGCCTTTCATCTATTCTGACCAGTTTCTAAAAAGACCTTTGGTTTTTGGTTGTATACTGCCTCTTTGATCCATACACTGAAATGCTGAGCATCCCCTAAGAAACACCCAATAGGTATAATGCTGAGCATTCTCTGGGCACCACTATACAACTATTTAGGTTTTGAGTTCTAGTTCTATAATTTCAGGTCCACAACACAATGAATGAGGAGTAGAAGCAATTGTTTGACCTAAAAAAAAAAGAACCTTCTAACTGACCCAAGAGACAAATGATTCTGAAAACCACTGGAGAGACAATTTTCTCTGGAGTAGCTCTGCTTTCCCTGACATGCACTACAGTTTCACTTTCTGTCTAAAATCAATAACCCCTCTGCAAGCCCAACACAGTAAAGCTACCTGTTTCTTGTCCTAAACTTTTTTTGTAGCATTCACATGGATTTGCTACTTCGTTTTAGACATAACTGCATCTCATTGATGGAAGAGTCATTATTTAAAATGGATGAATAGAAAAGGTTCATAAAATACATCTCAGTAAGTTTTGGTGTGTTGTTTTTTTGACAATACGAAGATCAAAAAGTATAAAACTAAATTTCATTCAAGTTACCTTTTTCTTGCCCGTTATTGTCCATTCTTTTAGTACTTCACTGGCATTGCCTGCAAGAGGAAAGCAACATTTCCCCCCATAATTAATCAGAACTAGTGTTGCTACGTCTTGCAGTAGTTTTAGAATTTCCAAAAACTTATAATGGAAAAGGTTAAGTTTCAATATAATGTTTGCCTTTGGGAAGCCTGCCTTTTGTGACAGAATCACAGAATCTGAGAGCCAGAAGGTACCTCAGCAACCATCTACTCCAACTCATACATGAAAGGAATCTCTGGTATAATATACTTGACAAGGGGTCATCCAGCCTCTCCAAGTTCTCCAAGAAGTTCTCCAAGAAGAACCCACTACCTTTCAAGGCAGCCCATTTCACCTTGGGGCAGGTCTAATAGTTATTTTGAAGTTCTTTACAAAAAGCTTAAATCAGACTCTTTCCAGCTTCCATCTACCTACTGCTTCTGGTTCTCCTTCTGGGGTCCAATAAATCCAAGCTCTCTGCCACATGATAGCCCTTCAAATACTTAAAGACAGCTATCATGTCTGCCTTAAGTCTCCCCTTTCCTAGTTTAACATGCAGAGTGCCTTCAAATGATTCAGACAACTTCTACTTAAAATTTTTTCCAGAAAACTCTTCTAAGGAAAAAAAACACCTTTAATATAATCTAATCTCACAACCACAGTCATTGAGGAAATATATTCACTCTGTATCTTAGGAAAAGGTAATGGTTATTTGTTTTACCCATAATCCATGTTATTTCCTATGCTTCCAGACAGTTTCCATCACATCAGTTTGGAAAGAGTTTCAGCACATGAATTAAATGCTGACTTTAGTCAGAAAATAAATGAAGACAGAAAAGGAAAAAGTGCCTTACTTTTCTAACCCATTCTTACAATTTTAGGAAAAGAATAACACAGCTATGTGATATGACAAGAAAAGCCTTATTCATTGGTTTCTGCTAGTATTTCCTTTGAGGGTTTGGAAAATAATTTAATTCCACTCTTCTTCAAATGAAGAAACTGAAGACCAAAGAAGGGAAGATCACAGCAAATGACAGCAAGGTCAAGTCTGAGTAGCTGCCATAAATTGATGGAATAATGAATCACTTTTCCATGGCTGCATACTTGGGAAAATACCTAACCTAATCTCAATACATATGTCACTGTGGCACTATGGTTTTTGGTATATTTTGAGAGAAAGGAATAAATCTTCTTGGATTTATTTATCCTATCTTAAGGAGCTTAGGAAAGTAAAATGATATTAAAATCTATATGAAAAAGGATACTCTGGTCTGTTATGGTGAGTTCTGCTAAATGAGCTATGACACAAGATATCTGAATAAATGTTTAAAAAAAATGTCTTCACTTCTTAGACTAGCCCTCCCATGCCCCAAGGAGAACCCCTCAAGGAAATTCATCACCTGGAAGAATTGCATTCCCTTTGGTACTCACTCCTTATCAGTACTCTCAATACCTTTTCCCCTTTGATTGGAGTTAGAGCAAAGGATTTCTTCCCAAAGCTTCCATTTAAAGATCTGATCAGCTTATACTCCTTGGATAGGGGCACCAGCTACCTTCTAAACCCAGTCCCACCCCTCCTACCTTTTGTATGTGGTCTTCTCCTTTTCCAGAATGCAAGCTCCTTGAGGGTAGGAATTATCTTTCTTTTTTCATATTTGTATCTCCAGCACTTAGCACAGTGTTGGGCATATTGAAGGAGCTTAATAAATATTCAATGACTGAGCAAAGTCCCGAAGTATACTTAAAAACTGTGAAGTAAGCTTACCTTCCATAAATGCTTGCACCGTTTTGTCCACACAGTTATCAAAATGCTGCAAGACTAGGATGATTTCATTGTTACTCCGATTGGGGACTATCGCGCGCACTGCATTAATCTATGAAAAGATGGGGGTGGGGGGTGGAGAGGGTGGTCATTTTAGTCATTAACCTTTTAAAATGGATTGCAAGAGCAACAGCATATTACTTGGGGAACTGGAAAAAAGTGACATTTCTTTCTTAAACAATATTTATCATTCTTTAGCATTAGTCAAAGCATATACTACTATCTCAGGAAAATTTGTGCATGTATGTATACACATAGAAGCACTGGAAAATTAATTTTAAGAAAAAGGTAAAATTTCAAGAAATAAAAAATACATACCCTCTCCCAAATAAAGAGTACTCAAATTTATAATCAAGTGATGCTCAGATTCAATAACTTTTCTAATATTTAGAAGAAAGGTGAAGTCGAAAAATGTTTGTAATGAGCACTGGGAAGGGGGAGGAGTGAGAATGGAGGCATGTTTGCCTAGCTTATCTAGCACATCTTCTTATTCATAACAATCTAGAAAACATATCAGGCTTAGAAAGCCAAGTAAAAATCACAGTGGGTCATTTTTCTAGCCCAGGGAAGTTTAGGAAGATAGAAAGGTCGGTAGAAACTTGGATAGGGGCTGGCAAGGCATGCTGCATGGCAGCAGTAGACAGAAGCAATCCAGAGTCCAGGGACAGGAAGAGGGTAGAGAAAGAGCGCCAAGACTGGAAGCATATCCCAGGGGACCCCTGAACTAGCTCTGGGTACCATCTTTCATCTCTGTCACCCACTGCCCAGGTCTGGGGTATAGACACAGGACAGACAGGCTTGGTTTTGAGGGAGCATGGGACTGACCTGGCTGTGTATGGGAGCACAGAATAAATTCCAGGAAAGTAGCCGCACATCTCTAAGCCTAGGAGTAGAATATCAGGAACTTAATTCTGTCCTTTAGCCCAGCGTCTAAGCCTGCCATGGAATAATCAAGGCAGGAGGACCAGAACCAAAGGAGATGACAATTCAAAGGCTCCAAACTTGCAGAAGCTCCCAGTGGGTGATCGATGACGGGGTCTAGCAGCAGTCTATTGAAACTTAACCACTCACAAGGCAACAGACCCAAACCTGTGTTAGGAACCTACAGAGCTCAAACCTGGAGGGCAATAAACAGACCTCCCTAGTTCACACCAATGTGAGAGCACTGAAAACTTACAGGCTCCTGGCTGGGCTGTGAAAGCAGCAGGATAATGTAAAAGAACAGAACCTTTGGCTAGACATCCCTCTTCCCACCTTCAAATAGGTAGGAGGAATAGGAATCTGTTCTGTTGAAGTATACAGAACCCAGCACTAACATAATGTACAAAGTCAAGAAATAGATTGGAAGAACGAGCAAACAAACAAAATGACCCGAAAATAATATCTACAAAGCCTCGATGAAAAAAAAATACAGATTGGATACAAGCCCAACAAAAATTCCTTAGAAGATGTTCAAGAAAGCATTAAAAATATTTTTAAAATGAAATGAGAATTTTAAATATGAAGTGGAAGTAAAATAGGAAAAGAATTAACAGCTTCTCAAAAGATGTACAAAATATCATGAAAGAAAGTAACTCCTTGAAAATTACAACTGGCCAACAGAAGCTAATGACTCCATGTAACACCGCTCAAGGCAGCAAACCTGAGGGTTGCTGCTGTGAATAATTTCAAGGGTCTAATGGCAAGGTATAATGAACGCTCAATTTATTCAAGACTAAACTTTATTCAAGAAACTAAAGCATAACATTCATAACAACATAACAACTTATCAAAAAGGTGGCCACATAGTCTTAAACTTCAGCATATAACACTCATGTTACAACATGGCACACAGTATATATCATTGCATTCAGTATATAACATAGCATAGCATATCTCCCACATTATACATTCTTTATACAATCAAGGGATCCCAGGTGAGGGTCTTCTCTTAGCGCAACAAATCCTTAAGGAGTAGCAGAAAACAAAAACACCCTCCAGCCCTAGGTCACAGTAGATTACAATCCCCTCAATCAAAACAAAATGCCCAAGTTGTGGTTCAGTCATTTCATCTGTGTCTGACTCTCCATGACCCCATTTAGGGTTTTCTGGGAAAGATAATAGAGTGGCTTATCCTTTCCTTCTCCAGCTCATTTTACAGATGAGGAAACTGAGGTAAACAAGGTTAAAGGAATTGCCCAGGGGCACCTTATCGAGGCTGGATTTGAAATTGTCTTCCAGACTCCAGGCCCAGTGTTCTATCCCCTGCACCACCTCGCTGCCCTAGACAAACTCTAAGTATACACAAAAACATTTATAGCTCTTTTTGTGGTGGCAAAGAATAGGAATCTACGTGCTCTGCTCATTTCACTATACATCAGTTCATAAAAGGCTTCTCAGAACGGTTCCTATCATTACTTCTTTATTTTTGTTTTGATTCGTTTTTCAAAATAAGTTTCTACTGATGTAGGTATCCCCAGTATCCTTCACCCTCCATTTCTCTCTTTTCCTCCCTGATAGTTTTTCCATATAACAATACACTAAACTGCACAAGCAGACCAAGAAGCAACAGTTAGAATCGAACACAGAACAACTGCTTGGTTTAATACTGGAAAAGGAGAACAATAAAGCTGTATATTGTACCTTATTTATTTAACTTACATGCAGAGTACATCATGCCAAATGTCAGGCTGGATGAATCAAAAGCTGGAATTAAGATTTCTGGGAGAAATATCAACAATCTCAGATATACAGATGATACTACTCTGGTGGCAGAAAATGAAAAGAATTAAGAAGCCTCTTCATGAGAGTGAAAGAGAATAGTGTAAAAGCTAGCTTGAAACTTGACATTAAAAAAACTCAAGATCCTGGTAACTAGTCCCATCACTTCCTGGCAAACAGAGGGAGAAGAAATGGAAGATGTGTCAGATTTTATATTCTCAAGATCAAAGATCACTGTAGACAGCAACTGCACCCATGAAATTAAAAGACACTTGCTCCTCGGAAGGAAAGCCATAGCAAATCTGGACAGCATATTAAAAAGCAAAGATGACACCTTGCCAACAAAGGCCTACATAGTCAAAACTGGGTTTTCCAGTAGCAATGTATGGCTGTGAGAGCTGAACTATACGGAAAGCTGAGGCTTTCGAATTGTGCTGCTGGAGACTTTTGAGAGTCCTTTGGACAGCAAGATCAAAATCAGTTAATACTTAGAAGAAATTAATTCAGGCTATTCACTGGAAGATCAAATACTGAAGTTGAGGCTTAAATACTTTGGCCTCATAATGAGAAGATGGGACTTACTGGAAAAGACTGTGATGCTGGGAAAGACTGAAGGGAAAAGAAAAAGGGTATTGGAGAGGATGGAATGGATATGATAGTATAATGGTAACGACAAAATGAACTTGGACAGGCTTCAAGAGATAGTGGAAGATAGGAAGGCCTGGCATGCTATAGTCCATGGGGGGGGGGGCGGGGGGGGCGGGTCACAAATCAAACACACCTGAACACAGCTGAATGACTAAATAACAACATGTGCTAATCACTGTGCTAAATGCTGGGGATACAAATAAGAAAATGAAAGACAGCCCTGTCTTCAGGGAGCTTACAATATGATGGGGGAAGATAAGGAACAGAAGGAAGCTAAAAAGGAGGGTGATGTGTGTGCCACCAGCAGGGTATCTGGCAGGGCAAGACGCTCTGTGGAGTTCAAACCAAGCAGAGATACTGATGGAAAGTAGAGGTACCTGAAAAGTTCCCAAACCTCTATAAAGGAAAGCTTTGGGAGGAGTTTAGTACTCCACCCTCTAATCAGAGGGTGAAAGAGACAAACAGTTTATAACTAAACAGAGCCAGTAGTATTTTTTAAAAGGAAAAAAAATGAATGTAACATAAAAACACTGAAAAAATACAATAATATGTGCAACATTTAACATGTTTGGCCCTCCCACCTCCATGACGGGGTGGGTTAGGGTATCTTCTTGTATCTCTTAACTTCAAGCTTGATCTTTATAATTTTGTAACATTTACTTTTGATTTTTTGGTGAGGAGTTGTTCTATTTATACAATTGTAGTTACTGTGTATATTGTTTCCTTTGTTGTGCTTGCTTCACTTTGCGTCGGTACATAGAGATTTTTCCATGCTTCTTCATAGTCATCACACACATTCATTACAGCATAGTAATATTCCATTACATTCATGTACTACAATTTGTTTAGTCATTCCCCAAATGATGAGCATCCAACTTGTTTCCAATTCTTTACTATCACAAGAAGTGATGATGTAAATATCTTCTTAGCAGAAGATTCCTTAGGGCAAAAGCTCAGTAATAGGGAAAAAAAAACCCCAAAACTCAGTAATAAAGTTTCTGGTTCAAAAGGTATAGACAACTCAGTTGCTTAATTTGAATAATTTCAAATTTCCTTCCAAAATGATTGTACCATTCATATCTCCACAAAAGCCCTCTAACATTGACTATTTTCATTTTGGGGTCACATTTACCAATTTCCAGGGTGTGAGGTGAAACCTCAGGGTTGTTTTGATTTGCATTAGTCATGAGGAACATTCTTTCACATGGCTGTGAATACTGTGTAATTCTTTTAAGAGCCTTTTGTTCATATCCTCTGATCACTTATCAATTGAGTAACTGCTATTAGTTTTGCATATATCTACATATATTCATTAGCTGTTGATACATCTTGGATATTAAACCCTTACAAAGGAAATTTGATGCAAGGGTTTTTCCCCCATTTGACCATTTTCCTTCTTATCCTTGGCACATTAATTTTGTCTACACAGAAAAAAAGCTTTTCAGTTTTATATAATCAAAATTATGCTTGATCTTTTGTAATGGCCTCAATCTCTTGCTTGGTTAAGAACAGTTTCTATCCATACAGATGAACAGATTTCCTATCCCCCCTGGTGAGTTATATGATGTGCTTCTAATTTTTTTAGCTTGATCACTGATATTAAAATAGTGTCTATTGTTACATGGAAAGGAAAAGAGAGAAATGGAGGAAAGTTAGGAAACTGAAAGTTCTCTAATGGTACTTTTTTACTATGTGCTATGCATATCTTTTCATAATATGAAAATGACTTTTTTCCTTGCATATTAAGTGTACTTATAAACAACTACAAGCACTAATAGATGTTAAGGATGAGGGGAATGGATGGGGAAAAGTCAGTTAACAGGCATTTATCAGGACCCTCTTACTGCCAGGCACTGTGCTAAACACTAAGGGTACAAAGAAAGGTGAAAGACAGTCCCTGCTCTCCAAGAACTCACAATCTAATGGGGAAGGAAAGTGTGAAAACAACTATTCCCAAATAAGATATCTACAGGATAAATTGGAGATTATTAGAGAGGAAAAGAATAAACATTGCACGAGATTGGGAAAGGGTTCTTGCAGATTGTGAGATTTAAGTTGGGACTCAAATAAAGCCAGGAGTATAGAGAAGAGGAAGGAAAATATTCCAGGTGCTGGAGAGTAGAGAGTGAAAATGCCCATAGTCAAGAGAATTGGTGTTTTCATGTGTAAGGAACAGCATCTCTGGGTTACAGAGTACATGTTGTGGAGAGAGTAAAGTGTAAGAAGATTAGAAAGGTAGGGGGTTAGGAGGAAGGTTCTGTTGGGCTTTGAATGTTAAAGAGAGAATTTTATATTTGATCCTGGAGGTGATAAGGAACCACTGGACTTCCACTGAATTGGGGTGTGTGTGTGTGTGTGTGTGTGTGTGTGTGTGTGTGTGTGTGTGAGACAGACAGACAGACACACACAGAGACAGATAGAGAGACAGAGACAGAGAGAGAGAGATTTTCAGTTCTTCATTTTAGTAAGATTGATTTGATAGCTGAGTCAATGGCCTGTAACCAGCAAAGACTTCCCAATCCGGGAGAACAACCAGCAAACTATTGCATGGTCAAGGCTTAAGGTAATGACCACCTACACTAGGGTGGTCTAAGTGTCAGAGGAGAGAAGCGAGTATATACTAGAGATAGTTATGGAGATAAGACTGACAAGACTTGGCCATAGCTTGAATATGGAAGGTGAGAAGGTGAGGAGTTCAGGACGACTTTTAGTTTTCGGTATTGGTAATTAGGAGGATAATGGTGTCTTTGAAAGTGATAGAGAAGTTTGGAAAGGGGGAACATTTGTTAGGAAAGATAATGTGCTTAGATTTGGACATGTTGAGTTTCAGATGTCTATGGGATATTCAGATTGAGATGTCTAATAGGCATTTAGAGATTTGAGTCTGGAGATAAGGAGAGTCTAAGATTAGATAAACAGAGCTGAGAATTATTCAGAGAGATAAGCAATTGAATCCAAGAGAGCTAATGAGATCACCAAGTGAAGTAATGTAGAGGGAGAAGAGAAGAGGACCCAGAAATAAAGCACTGAGAGGCACACAGAGTTAGTGGGGAAAGAGTTATGTCAGGGAGACTTGGAGAGAAGGTATCACGGGGAAGAGGGTGATTCAGTGTGAAAGACTTCAGAAGGATCAAGAAAGGTGGGAATTGAAAGCAGGCCAATAGATCTGGCTATCAAGAGATGACTGGTAACTTTGGATAGAGTTGTTTTTCCTTTTCTTTTTTTAATAATTTATTTATTTAATATTTTTAGTTTACATCATTCATTTTCACAAGATTTTGAGTTACAAATTTTCTCCTCGAATTTCCCCTACCCACCACCCCAAGACAGCGATCCCACTATATGCCCCCTCCCCCAATCTGCTCTCCCCTATATCCTCCCCCATCACCCATCTGACTTTCTGGTAGGGCAAGATGGATCTCCCTACCCCAGTGCCTGCATGTCTTATTTCCCAGTTGCATGTAAATAATAATAATAATAATAATAATAATAATGATAATAATAATATATATATGCATATACATATATATATTTAACATTTGATTTTAAAACTTAAAATTCTAGATTCTTTCCCTTCCTCCCTCATCACCCACCCCCATTGGGAAGACAAGCAATTAAATACAGGCTGTATATGTGTAGTTACACAAAACATTTCCACAATGGATATATTGTGAAAGACTGACTGTATTTTCCTCCTTCCTATCCTGCCCCCCTACTTGTTCTATTCTCTACTTTGTCCCTGTCCCTTTACAAAAGTGTGTGTCTAACAACCCTCCCCTCCAACCTACCCTCCCCTCCATCATCTCCCCCTCTCATCCCCTTCCTCCCTATTCTCCTGTAGGGCAAGACACCCAATTTAGAGTGCATGTCATTCCCTCCCTAAGCCAAATTCAATGAGAGTAAGGTTGACCCATTCCCTTTTCCCTTCCTGTTCTTCCCCTCCACCGTAATGGTTATCCCTTGCCTCTTCTATATAAGATAATTAACCCCATTCTGTCTCTCCCTGTCTCCTCTCATTATATGTCTCTCCCACCTCTCAATTTCACCTTTTAAATATCATCCCTTCCTATTCAATTGATCCTGTGCCCTCTGTCTACGTATACCTGTACACATACACACACTCACATATGTATTCATATGCACATATACCCTCCTATATAGACATATGTGTATATATACATATATATACATTTATATTCCCTTCAACTATCCTCATACTGAGAGAAGTTTCATAAGTTACAATGATCATTTTTCCATGTAGGCATGTAAATAGTTCAACTTTGATAAGTTCCTTATGATTTCTTTTTCCTGTTTACCTTCTCATGCTTCCTATATTTGAATGTCAAACTTTCCATTCAGCTCTTGTTTTTTCATCAAGAATGCTTGAAAGTCTTCCACCTCATTGAATGACCATATTTTTCCCTGAAACATTATACTCAGTTTTGCTGGGTAGGTGATTCTTGGTTTTAATCATAGCTCCTTTCATCTCCAGAATATCATATTCCAAGCCCTTTGATGGTAGATCCTGTGTTATCCTGATTGTGTTTCCACAATATTCAAATTGTTTCTTCTTGGCAGCTTATATTTTCTCCTTGATCTGGGAACTCCAGAACCTGGCTATAACATTCCTAGGAGTTTTCTTTTTGGGATCTTTTTCAAGAGGTGATTGGTGAATTCTTTCAATTTCTATTTTGCCCTCTGGTTTTAAAATATCAGGGCAATT
>CM053581.1:389572386-389597378 GCA_028627135.1 Pseudochirops cupreus | reverse complement strand
GTAGTCCAATAATTTTTAAATTGTCTCTCCTGGATCTATTTTCCAGGATATTTTTTCAATGAGATATTTCACACTGCCTTCTATTTTTTCATTTGTTTGGATCTGTTTAATAGTATCTTGATTTCTCATAAAGTTATTCGCTTCCATTTGCTCCAATCTAATTCTGAAGGAATTATTCTCTTCAGTGAGCTTTTGAGATTCTTTTTCCATCTGGCAAATTCAGCTTTTTAAGGCATTCATCTCCTCATTGGCTTTTTAGGCCTCTTTTGCCATGAGTTAGTCTATTTTTTAAGGTGTTATTTTCTTCAGTCAGGTTATTGACTCTCTTTTCATGATTTTATTACATCATTCTCATTTTTCTTCCCAATTTTTCCTCCACTTCTCTTATTTGGTTTTCAAAATCCTTCTTAAGCTCCTCCATGGCCTGTAATTGGTTCATATTTTTCTTGGAAGCTTTTGGTGCAGGAGTTCTGACTGTGTTGTCTTCCTCCTGTTCCATGCTTTGATCCTTTTTGTCCCCCAAAAAGGAATCTAAACTTGGATGGCTGTGCTTGCTTTGCTTCCTTTGCTTGCTCATGTTACCAGTCAATTACCTGGCTTTTGAGCTCTTTGCCACAGGAGAACTCTGCTTCCAGAAAGGAGAGCTTTGTCCCAAATCACTGATGTTTTCGCAGCTGCTGGAGTTATTAGGAGGCTGCCATGTCTACAGCCTCCACCAGCTTTGGCTCACTGGTCAAGCACCTCAGGACCACAACCCAATACCATGATCCAGATCCGGGCAGGTTAAGGCAGGACCACTTAGCCTCTGAATGGTCGCTTGGCCCCCCTGCAATCTGCAGGCCAGGAACTTTGAAGCAGCTACGTGGAGGCGGCAGCAGGGCCACCACTTCCACTGCTTTTGGCTCTGGGAGCAGGGGCCAGACCCACTCCTCCATCCCCCCTAAATCCAGCCAAGTTCCACTGACCTTTTACTTTGTCTTTGGCATTTATGGGTTGATAATTCTGGAAACTGCCACAGCTCCTGGTGATCCACTTTCCCGAATGCTCCGTGGCTAATCTGGGCCATCCTGGGGCTAACACCGTGGGTTCATGTGGGGCTGGTATTGGCTCCCAATACGCTGTGATGGATCCTCTCTGTCTGCCTGCCAGGCTGCCTTCAGCGGGAGCCACAGAGTTTTTCCTACTTCTACACCACCATCTTGACTCTACCCTCCATCATGAGTCTTTTAGAGCTGTCTTAGAACTTTGCATTGCTGAGAAGAGTCCAGTCCATCAAAGTTAGTCATCACAGATACAATGTGTCTATAATAGTGTACAATGTTCTCTTGGTTCTGCTTCCCTCATTCAGCATCGGTTCGTGTAAGTCTCTCCAGATTATTTTGAAGTACGCCTGCTCCTCACTGCTTATAGCACAACAGTATTCTATTACATTCATATACCACAAATTGTTTAGCCATTCCCCAATTGATGGGCGTCCCCTTGATTTTCAATTCTTTGCCACCACAAAAAGAGCTGCTAAAAATATTTTTACATATGCAAATCCTTTTCCCATTTGTTATGATCTCTTTGAGAAATAGCCCCGGAAGTGGTATTGCTAGGTCAAAGGGTATGCACATTTTTATAACCCTTTGGGCAAAGTTCCAAATTGCTCTCCAGAATGTTTGGATCAGTTCACAACTCTAAAAAAGGTATAATTTTGTCCCATCTTTACTTATGCTTATTCTCTCAATTTCTTTTTCTTATTACTATATCTATATGCTGTATTTGAGCACTATATTATGCAGTAATAGCAATAATGGACATCCATGCTTCACTCTAGATCTTATTAGAAAGCTCACTAGTTCCTATCTAATTTCTATCACGTATAATTCTGGCACAAGGTTTTAAAGGGCTACTACTTATATTAAGGAAAGATCTGTTTATACCTATGTTTTCTAGTAGGTTTTTTTTTTAAACAAGAATGAATGTGGTATGTGATCAAAAGTTTTCCCTATATCTATTGATATATAATCCATAGGACTTTTGTTATTCTTGTTAATTTGGTCTATTATGCTGACATTTTTCCTAATACTGAATCAACTCTGTAATCTGACTGTAGTATTTAATGCTTGTGATCTATTGCTATAGTCTACTTGCTAATACTTTATTTGACTCTCACTGCTTTGTGTTATCAGGACCATTTTTGTATCACAAGAGGAATTCAGTAGGACTCCTTTTCCTCTTTTATCAAACAGCTTATGTTTCTTGAATATTTGATAAAATTTGCTTTCCACCCTCCATTCCTTTTTGGGAGGCTCATTTATGATTTGTTCAATTTCCTTTTCAGATTGTGTTAAGTCCTTTGTTTCTTGTTCTTTTAATGTAGGCAGTTAACATATTTTATAAATATTAAGCCATTTCATTTAGATTGTTAGGTTTTATTGATATATAATTGGATAAGATACTTTCTAATAATTTTCTTTATTTCTTCTCCATTCGTTGTAAAATTCAACTTTTCATTTTTGATACTCATAAATTGGCTTTCCTCTTTAAAAAAAAACCTCAAACTGGTGGCTTATCTATTTTATTTTTTAAAAAACAGCTCCTAGTTATATTAATGTGGCCTTGGTTTTTTTTTGCTTTCCATTTTGTTAATTTCTTCTTTGAATTTCATATTTCTATTTGATCTTTAAATTTTTCAAATTTCTTGGTTTTATTTTCTTATTTTTTCTCAAATTGTCTGCCCAATTCATTGGTCTATTCTTTCTCTCTTCTATTGATGAAAATGTTTAGGGATATAAGTTTTTCCTTAAAAACTGTTTTGGCTATATCCCTCAAATTTTGCTATGTTTTTTTAATCATCATTACCTTCAATAAAATGCTCTGTTAATATACATTCTTTTACCCATCCATTCGTTAAAGGTTAAGTTATTTAGCCCACTGGTAAGGAACATTGCATATATTTTCAGATTTTTTTGGATGTACTGATGGACTGTTGACTGTTATCCTCTTTTTTTTTTCTTAAAAAATCCACTGTTATGTGGAGTGGCTCTCTGGCAGAAAGAGGGTACAGGAGAAAAATTTAGGCAAACAAAATATATCAATTGGAATTTATTGGTTTGTTTTAACAAGAGAGGTCATTGGTACCACTCTGGAGGGAACCTATTCAATTCAGTGGTGGGGCTGGAAGAAGCCTTGTTTTAAGGAAAGTTTGTTGGAGGATGCAGGTATAGATGACTCTAAGAATGTGGCATTGAAAGGGGAGGAAGATATATCATGACAGCTTGAGGGAATGTCTTTTAAGGATGTCAGAAACCTAGGGAAGTTTGTAGGAGGTGAGAAAGGAGGAGGGAGATAGGAAGAGTCTGAAGATTAGAGGAGGGAGGGAATGACCACTTGGTCAAATTCCCAAAGAGACAGAGGAAGGTGGGCTAAAGGACATGAGTAGAAAGACTGATTTTCTTCAGGAGAAGGGTTACCATTTTCTTGAAAGCTGGAACAAAAGAAAAAGAAAAACACAGAGGGGTTTTGATGTGTGGAATAAGAGAGACGAAAGACCCCACAAAGATAATCTCAATCTTCCCGGTAAAATAGTCGGCAAGGTTATCTGCTGAGGAAGTGTGGGTTGAGGGAACCGTAGATTGAGGGGATTGTGAAGAACAGTCATTGAGAACAGCATACCATGGAACAATACAAAAGATTTTAGTGCTCTGTGAGGCCCTACTTGAGATTAGAAAACATGAACTTAGTCCCTGATAGATAACTGGTAAGAGGATATAAACAAACAATTCTCAAAACATAAATTGCGAACTATTAAAAAGAATGCTCCAAATTACTTCAAATAAAGGAAAAGTTAAACAACCCTGAGGTTTCATTACATACCCAACAATTAGGCAAATATAAGAAAAGAAACTATCGTTAATGCAAGAGTTGTAGAAAGATTGACACATTAACAAATTTGTTTTTGGTGGAGCTGTTAATAGGCCCAACCATTCTGGAAAGCAACTGGAATCAAACCCCTCCTTAAAAGTAACAAACATCTATAGTTTTTAACCCAGAGATCCTACTGCTAGCACATAGACCAAGAGTTTAAAGTTACAGGGAAAGGTAACATACACCAAAATATTCATAGCAGCTCTTTTTGTGGAAGCAAACTAGAAATTAAGTAGTCCATTGTCCATCACATGTCTACTGTCTGGAGGAAGGTTAAGATAAATTATGCTACATGAATTTAACAGAATATTACTACGATATAAGAAACTATGCCCATGAAGAATTAAGAGAGAAAATATGGAAAAACATATTAAATGATGCAGAACAAAGTATGCAGAACTCGGAAAGTAATATCCATGACTACAACAGCGTAAATAGAAAGAATAAAAAACAAAACTAAATGCTATTATAAAGCACAAAAAGTTTGGCTCTAGGAGTGGCGAGGTGGCACAGTAAGTAAAGCACCGCCCTGGAGTCAGGAGGACCTGAATTCAAATCTAGCCTCAGACACTTAACACTTAATAGCCATGTGACCTTAGACAAATCACTTAACCCCAACTGCCCTGCCTTCCCCCCTCCAAAAAGAAAAAAAAAAGTTTGGCTAGGAGTGGAAGGGATAAGAAAATGTATCTCCTTAACCACTTTGCATAGATATGGGGCTCTCAGTATGGAATACTGTATATACTTGTAGACTGGACTTTAGAAGGGGCAGAACTACCTTTTTTCTCTTTTAAAATCTGTTGCAAAGAATGACTCTACAGGGAAGGAGGATCAGAAGGAACATGTATTAAGTGAAGTGATTTTAAAACAAAACATAGAAATAAAAATAAGATATTTTAAAAGACAACCTGAGTTTGTAGTGGATGCTGCTAATGCATTAGGGTGACTTCCTTTAGTGACATTCAACAGTATGATAATAGAAAAGAAGAAGTTAGATAGTAGTGGTACCCAGAGTTGAGTATTGGCAAGGCATAAATGGTGGCAGGATTCAAAGGAAAAGGACAGCTTGTAGTTGAAATGGCCTCCTACAAAAAGAATACATAAAGATGGAAATATTCAGGTGAAAGAAGCGGGAAAAGAAAGAGCTAGCCAGACAGAAGATTACCAAGACAAAAAAAAGTAACATGATTAAGGCAAAGGGAAGAATGTAAAAACAAGAGATTGTGACCAGAAATGGAGAATTTCAGAGTTCAAGATAATAGAAGTGGCACAGTATGATAAAGTATGATAATTGGTTTGGGTGGTTAAGGTAGAGCGAAGATGTATGTCACTGGAGTTCAAAAGGCTGATGAATTAGAAGACTAGGGTGTTTAAGGGGACATCAATATGTATAGTAAAGTCCTAAAATATGAGTTGAGAGGAAGACTATGAGTTAGGTACCTCTCACCTAGATTACTACAATATCCACCCTGCCTCAAGGCTTTCATCACTACAACCCATCCTATATAAAGCTGTCAAAGTAATTTTCCTTAAGCACATACCTATTTAATCAACTCCAGAGGCTTCCAATCACCTTCGGGATAAAATATAACTCCTGTTTAGCTTTTAAAGTCCCAGGCTATCTTTCCAGCTATGATGGACATTACTTCACCTCTGCTCTCTGCAATCTAGCCAAACTGGCCTTCTCTCTGTTCTTCACACACAATACTGTCTCCAGATTCCATGAATTTGTACTGACCATATTCCTGTAATACATTCCCTCCTTATCTCCAACTCCTAGAATCCTTCTCTTTCTTTAAGATGCAGCTCAAGCACCATTTTTGCAGGAAGTCTTTCCTGCTAACCACTCCCATACCTCCCAAACTGCTTGGTATTTAACTAATTTGTATATATTTGCATTTATTCACTTTAGGTTTATATGTACATATTTAAATATGTACTGCTTTCCCAAACAGAAAGTAACCTCCAGCTTGTTGATTTCTTTCTTCCTTCAAGATACAGCTCAAGTACTACCTTCTATATGAAGCCTTTCTGCCCCTTGTTAGTGGTCTCTCCTCCAACTACCTTGTATTGATTCCCTTCATATTTATTATACATGTACTAAAGAATATTCCCTCTATATATATGTACTTGTCTCCCTGGGTAGACTATAAACTCCTGGAGACTAGGGACTGTTTCTTTCTTATGCAGCTGCTGGCACTGTGGAGCAAGCACTAGACCTGGAGTCAGGAATACCTGAGTTCAAATCCAGTCTCAGCCACTTCTGACCTGTGTGACCCTGGGCATGTCACTTAACCTCTGTTTCACTCCATTTCCTCATCTGTAAAGTGAGGATAATAACAGTAATCTCCTGGGGCGCTCTGAGGATCCAAAGAGATCATGTTTGTGCTATATAAATAATGTTAGCTATTATTATTTGATTGCACTTCTATCTCTAGCACCTGATACAATGCCTACAACATCTGTTGTTCAGTTGTGTCCAATTCTTTGTGACCCCACTTGGGATTTTCTTGGCAGAGATACTGGAGTGGTTTGCCATTTCCTTTTCCAGTTCATTTTACAGATGAGGAAACCGAGGCACCCTGAATCACATGACTTGCCCAGGATCACACAGTTAGCAAGTGTCTGAGGCCAGATTTGAATCTTCCTGACTCCAGGCCTGGCACTCTTATCTAGTATACCACTGGGCTGTCTTGCTTGCAACACATGAGGTGACTGGTAAATGGTTGTTGACTGGACACATATCAATTCTCATTCTTGGGTCCAAAAATGACCATGGCTAGAAAGCAGTTCATAACAGAAGACAGGTGGTCTTAGCACACTGTATGATCAATGAGTCAACAGCGCAATGTGGTAGAGAAAAATCTAATACAAACCTTAGGCACATTCAGTGAGAAATCCAAGGCTAGGGTAGTGACAGTCCCACTGTACTCTGCCCCTATCAAACCCCATACAGTATACTGTGTTAAGTTTTAGAAGCCACATTCCAGAAAAGAGGGCAACAAGTCTCATGCCATATGAGAACTGGTTTTAAGTACTGTGTATGTTTAGCCTTCAGACTATTTGGGGAATCTCTATCTTCAAGAATTTAAGAAGCTATTACATAAAAGAGGGAATAGGCTTCTTTTGAAACAATGGGTAGAAATTATAAGTAAATTCTGGACAAATATAAAGAAATATTTCCTAATAATTATAGAATTAAATGGGCTATCTGAGGAGGTGATGAGCCCCTCCTTACAAGGAGTTTTCAAACAAAAACTCAAATACTCATCAGATGTGTTATAAAGGAGATCAGGTAAGGGTTGGACTTTATAAAGAACCTCTGAGATTCCTTCCAGTTCTGAGACTGTGATTCTGAACACATTTTAGGACAGTCCTTTAGTGCCTTTGGTTCCCTAAGGCAAGAGATCATCAACAGAGCTTCTCAGAACACCTCTGATGAATGTGAATCCCCTTCAGCACTATCCTTGAGTCTGTCATTATCAGCTCTCCAACAGTCACATCACAAAGAACCAACACCACCAATCGTCCCCTACCCAACACTAAGATTTCATCCATGCTCTACAAATACCCTATACCCCAATCAATCAGGACCCGGCTTCCAATCATGTACACACCACCGACTACCAGCACTGGTCCGTTCCTTCAAAGACGGAGCGGTATTCAATACTACGAACCCTCTCTTAACTCCAGAGCATGGCTGCTACCCTTTCAAGAGTCTAATGTAGTTGAACTGGTTGGCCCATAGTGAAACTCTGTTTAATGTTTAAACTTTTCCTTCCGTTTGATCAGCTAAAGGTACTCAAGTTTACTACCCAGTTTCCCCTCTTACCTTCTCTTTCATGTTCTCAAAAGTTCCTCCCTGGGCCAGCACAGTATTGGACTGCAAATCAAAAATGAATCCTGATGGATCTGTAAGAATAAGAAAAGGAAAATGTATTGGGCCAGTTGGTGGCATAGTGGATAGAGTGCTAAATCTGGAGTCAGTAACGCCTGAATTCAAATTCAACCCTCAGGTGTTCGCTATGTGACCTGGTTTTGTCACTAAATTTCTATCTGACTCAATTTCTTCATCTGTAAAATGGGGGTAATACGGGTGGGTACCTACTTCCCAGGGGTGGGATGAGGATCAAAGGAAAGATCTGTAAGGTGGTCTGCAGAGCTTAAAAGGCTCAAATAAATGCTATTATTATTGTTGCTGATATGGTTACCATTGCTAACCAACACGAACAGGACTTACGCGGTACGGCTCCAAAAAAATTAGTCGAGACTAACTGCTTTTGAGCAAATTAAGCATAACCTACATAATTTACGTAATGACTAATGATAATGCAAAGAAAAATAACATTTAAAGTCTTCAGAATCTGATCAATGTAGTAAAATCATGGTTTCAGACTCTGAAATAACGCCTCGGACGTGAGGGATGAGGTGTACGTTTTAAGACGCAGGCAACGTAATCTGTTTTGCTTGATTTTGCTTAATCTATTCAGAAAAAGGGTTCTGTGGGATAGAAGAGAAGGAAGAATCAATGGGAACTGACAGTGACAAAAAGGGACAAAAGCATCAGGAAAGCACTTAAAAAGAAAAAGAAACAGCTACTTTCTTGTTAAAATAAACAAATCACGTTCTAAACCTGCATTATGTGCCTAAAACTACTAAATAGTAGATGATAACTTCACTTAGGAATAAACCTACACAATTTGATTATGATAAAAATATCCCTAGCATGTGGAGAACACCAAATCAATCTGTTAAGATTTTTTTGTCATATATCCAGAAATCTTTACTCATTTTACCTGTCTCGCTGGAACAGATCCTTCAAAATAATCTTGTCAAATTTTAACGCGGCAAGCAAATAATTCTCCAACACAAATGTGATGGATATAACGTAGGCGCAGTCCAAAGGCGTAATTATTAAAATAGCTGAGTACTAAGAAAAACAACTTGCACGTTAAAAACCGCATTGCTAAAATTATTGAGAATGTGGTATCATAATTAGGTTGTTTACAATATTTAATAAACTAACACATTTTTATTTCCAATCTAATGGTTTTTACGTAAAGTTCTTTATCAGAGGATCTTAGCACATCAAAAATGCATGCTTTTCAAAAATGTGACTTGGTACCAAAAGTAAACATACTTTTCCAGATTCAATACACATTTTAATATATTAACATTGTTCAATGACAACAGCAAATGTCAATGAAGCAAACCATCAGTTTCTTCTCTCTCTCTATTTACTGTTCTTCCTCTTATTTTTCTTCATTGAAGTTTTTTCCCCTCTCTGTGCTGAAATTAAGGTGGTTAAAGAATCATAGAAGGCCTGCACTGGAAAAGACAGAGGTTATCTGGTCCAACCCTCACCCAAATAATGAGTCACATCTTCACAATTCCTAAAAAGCAGTAATACAGCCTCCACTTCAACATCTTCACTTACAGGTGAGTCACATAATGCCCAAAGCAGTTCATTCAATTTTTGGACAGTTCATTTTTAGGAAGTTTTTCTATACTCTGAACTAAAATGTATTTGCTTATAATTTCCACCTCTTCCACCACTACTTCTGACCTCTGAGACTGAACAGAGTGTCTATAATATACCTCTTCTACCCAGCAACTTTTCAAATATTTGATCCCAATAAGTCTTTTCTTTTTTTCAGGTTAAAAGTTCCTTAAAATCTCCTTGGCCTTCTTCTCTCCCTCAATGTGCTATTTTAATGTTTTGGATAATCACTTTTATGTTGATTACTCTCAGATATATATCTTCAATCCTGTCCTTTTGCCCCATAGTCATGTTCTGCAACCGCCCACTGTACAAATGCAGTTAAATGCATGACCATCAAACTAAACTGAACTTAATAATTTCAGCTCCCTTTTGCTCTCCTAATCACCTGAACTCCAAACACAAAAGTCATCTTCAATTCATCTGTCTCTTTCACTCATTTTTATTTCCTAATCATTTCTTATTTCCACTGAAACTACTCTCATTTAGACCCTTAACACCTGAAGCATAAACTACTTCAAGTCCACATCACTGGCTGCCTTATCTTCTTAAAACATTGCTTTCAATATATCAAAATGCTCAGGCCCCCAAATGCTGATAGGATAAGGTCAAAATTTCTTAGCCAGGTATTCAATACTTAATTTACCTTTCCAAACTTATCTATCGTAATTTTTCAAAATGTCCTCCCTCATAAATGCTGCTTCCTTATTCCCCATCTCCCTCAGTCCTTCCTCCACAAATGTCCTACCGTAAATCTACTCATCTGTTAACAAACTTGCTTTCATTACTACCCATTCTTACTTACTGACCCTCTCTCTTACACCTTCACTGCCAAACTCCTCCTTAGAGGTTCATTCATTCTAAATTTATCACACAATCAAGATTCTGGTAACTGTTATCTGTTAATCCCCTGGACACTCAATGAGTTCAGTAACTGGCTCAGTCTCTGTCAGCCCTAGCTCCAGCTCTTGTACTGGGGAACTTCAACACCCATAGTAATATTCCTTCCTCAGACGCCTCAAATGAAACTACTCATTGCCCATGACCTGCCCCTCCATTTCATCTCAGCTCCACAGAGACAGTCATACCCTTGATCTTGCCTATACTCACAAGCATTCCACTTCTGCATCCGTGAACTGCCAAATTCCTTTGTCTGATCATGATCTTTTATCATTCCATCTTTCCATACGCCTTACCACTACTAACCCTATGGTTCAGTCACACCATGACTTCTAATCCCTTACACCCTTAATCCTTTCAGTTCTTTAACAGGACATCAGCCCTACGCTAACTACACTCTTCTTTATGTATCTTGACCCTTTGGTGAACTAACTCAACTCTTTATTATTTTCTATAGTCACATCCCTTGTCCCTTATCCTTGCCAAGATCCAACCTTGGATCACTCCTTCCATTTGCTGACCTCCTATGCTGCTGAAGAAACTGGAGAAAACCATGCTGACTGGGTCTACTACAAATCTGTTACAAATTCTCAACTAGTTCCCCACTATAGCAAGGCAATTCTTTTATATCTTCCCTAATCCACTCAATATTACAAATCTTTACACCATGTTCCCCAAATCCCCTATGATAGATACCTCTACACTCTCAGCTAAAAACTTTACCTCATACTTCAAAGAAAAACTGAGAACAATCTCAAAGAGTTCCCTCTTTCCTCCTTCTCATCTCAAATTACTTAGATGTCTTCTTTCACTATCTCCTCCTATACCAATATCTTACATGAAGAGGTGGCTTTTCTCCTTGCCGAGGCAAACACTTCTACATACATTATTAATTCCATTCCATCCTATCTTTTCTACACTCCTTGTCATCTCTACTCTCCCACTAATCTTCAAGGACCTCTCTCCTGGCTACTTCCCTGGTATCTACAAACATCTTAAATGTCTCCACTATCCTTTAAAAACTCTCACTTAACATCGTCATTAATTACTGTCCTAGATCTCTCCTCCTTTTTGTGGCTAAACTTGAGAAAGCTGTCTACAATCAGTGCCTCTACTTCCTTTTCTCTCACTCTCTTCTAAACCCTTTACAATCTTGCTTCCAACTCATCATTCAACTGAAACTGTTCTCTCTAAAGTTACTAATGATCTCTTAGGGACTTCTCTTAACCTTCAACCTTCCTGACCTCTCTATCCAGACTCTGACATTGTTGATCATCCTTCTCTCCTGGATACCGTCTCCAAGGTTTTCATCTTACTCTCTCCTGATCCTCTTCTTACCTTTCTGACTACTCCTCAGTAGTTTGTTTTGCAGGATCTTGCTCCAGGTCATGCTGACTAACTGTCTGGGTGTTCCCGAGGATCTATCTTGGGACCTCTTTTTCTCTCCCGGTACATTATCTTGCTTGGTGACCTCATCTTCTCCCATGAACTCAAGCCTCATCTCTAAACAGATACTGCTCAGATCTATTTATCCAGCCCCACCCTCTTTCCTCACCTCCTGTTTAGAATCACATACTGCCTATTACACAACTCAAGTAGGATGTTTCAGGATGTTCTAAAGACATTTCAAACTCAATAAGTCTAAAACAGAACTCATTATGCTTTATCCAAACCCTTCCATCTTCTAAATTTACCTATTACTGTTAAGGGCATCACCGTCCTTCCAGTTGCCCAAGGTAACAAACTCAGTGTCATCCCTGACTCACATTCACCCTATACAAGCAGTCTGGCATATCTCATAGTTCATATACTGACAACATCTCTCATATACATTCACTTCACTCCATTCACATAGCAACAATCCTGATATAAACCCTAACTACTTCATGTCTGGGCTATTTGATTTATTTGCCTCAAGTCTTTCCCTCTCCAACCACCACTCAGCTGCCAAAATGAGCTTCCTAAAAGTGCAGGTCTGACCATGTCATATCCATATTCAACAAACTCCAGTGGCTCCCTATTACGTCCAGGATCAAATATAAAATCTATGACTTACAGAGTCCTTCACAACCTGGTCCCTTCTGGCCTTTCTAGTCTTTGTACACTTTACTCCCCTCCACATATTCTATGATCCAGTAACACTGGTACCTTTGCTTTTCTAAGAAACTGCATCTCCCAACTCTTGTCTTTTCAACTTGGCTTTTCCCATGCTTAGAATGCCCTCCCTCCTCACATCCACTTTCTGCTTTCCTTTGAGACTCAGCTCAAATCTCACTTCTTTTTACAACAGGTCTTTCCTTCACACATACTGCCCCTGCCTCCTTCTGAAATTACCTCCTATTTGCCCTGTCATATATCTTGCATGTATACAGTAGTTTGCATGTTGTCTCCCCTATTTGAATGAGATCCTAGATAGCTGAGATCATTTTTACCTTTCTTTTTCTCCCTAATACTTAGCTCGGCACACAGTAGGTACTTAAAGTCTGTTGACTGACAAACCCTTAGATTTGCTGTACTGATTTACTTACCATGCAAAGAATCTGCCTTGCTCATTTTTATCGCTGTACCGAATGCCTCTTTTCACCTGACCAGATTTTTCTTTCATTCAAACCTCAGCTCAATGCCCACATCTCCCAAGAAGTTATCCTTAATCATTTAAGTCCACAGTAATCTCTCTTTCCTCTCTGAACCACTCACCCTGATACATGATACTTTTATGAATCATTGATATCTTTGGCATTGAATATTTTATCTTTTTTTTGCTTCTGTTTTTTCTGCCAAAGAGAACTAATAATATCAGAACAAATCAATCAATCAACAAATATTTATTAAGTACTTACTATGTGCCAAGCTAAATGGTGAGGATACAAAGAAAACAGGAAAAAGGGGGAGTAACAGCTAAGATAAGCAAGGAAATAGTATAAAGAGCATCTAGGAATGCTCTTGATGAATTTAAACCACCTGGTCAAAGTTAATTACATTCTCAGGTACTGAAAATACTGGCAAATTTAACTGTTGTACCACTACCAGGAACATACGGAAAACTGTGGGAAACAGGAGAGCTATGCCAGCAGCCTAGAGAAGGGGAAAAGTACTCATTTTCAAAAAATGCAAGGGAAGATGGTCTGGAAATTATAGGCCAATGAGTTTGAGTTCAATTCTGGGAAATTCCAGAATAGATCATTAAAGACATGGTTGGTGAACGTCTAGAAAGGGAAGCAGTGATTACTAAAACCTCGAATGGACATCAGTATCAAATCACGGCAGGCTACCTTGCTATATCTCAAGCTCCTAAAGATCAAGAGAGCTGTTTTAGTGCAGTGCCTGACACATAGCAGGTACTTAATAAATTCTTGCTGTTTGATTAAATTATTTTCTTCCTTAAACCTTCTCTTCTTCAGGTAAAATATTTCTACATTCTGCAACTGATCCTCATGTGACATGGTTTCAAACCCTCCACTACCTTCAATATCATTTTCAGGATTCTCTCTAACTTTATCAACATCCTTTCATTTTTTTTATTTTTTATTTTCTGGTTATAAACTATTCATTAATAGACAAGGCCAGTGAAGTTGTTTACTTCTTCTTGGACACACCCACAGTGTGACCCCTGTGGCCTGTAGTCTTGGTGTGCTGGCCTCAGACCCGGAGACCCCAGAAATGCCGAAGCCCACGATGTGCCCGAATCTTCTTCAGTTGCTCTAGATCTTCACGAAACTTATTGTCCAGACAGAACCTGCCTATATTTTCCATCCTTTAAATCCTTCTGTCTGTTAAGGAACCAGTCTGGAATCTCTTATTGCCAGGGATTCTGCATGATGGTGATCACACACTCCACCTCATCTTCAGTGAGCTCACCAGCCCTCTTAGTTAGGTCAGCGTCTGCTTTCCTCAGTACTACATGAGCATATCTTCGACCCACACCCTTGATGGCTGTGATGGCAAAAGCTTTTTTTCCGCCGTCCATCAATGTTGGTGTTGAGCACTCTCAAAATGTGCTGGAACTTCTCAGGGATTACAAGAGACATGGCTGCAACGGAGGTGTGAGAGCCTTTGCTGGAAGAGCTCAACATCCTTTTTAAACTGTGGTGACCAATAATCCCAAATCTCTAGATGAGGTCTAACAAGGGGACAGAGGGCAAAAGTACCATATCACTTGTTAATTTTTGAAAGCTATGCCACTCCAATGCAGTCCAAGAGCAGCTGCCCTATTCCAGTCCACTAAAACACTCAGAGCAAATATTGGAAGAAGGCCTTCAAAGTGGCATTTTGCTATCCCCCCCTCAAAAAAAAATTATAACCAGCAAATAACAAGCACACTGGTATTTGGTATCCTCTATATCTTTCAGTCAACTGTATGGTTATAAAACTAAGGGCTGCTCTGGAATACCATTTGCAACAACTTGCTTGTCTGCCCCTTTCTGCATGCAGATTATTCCCACAAAAATTCTGTAGAAATGGAAAAACAGGCTTAGGTCAGCAGCCATTAATATTCATTTATTCACCTTTTGGCAATAAAAAGGTCTCAGATTTTTTTCTGAGCCTTTAGTATCTTCTTCCCTTTCACGTAACTTGAAATTAGACTCCTTATGTCCTCTATATCTTCAGATAAAAATCTGAAAACCATAAGAACCAGTATGTCTTATTTCTTCCACTAAATCAGTTATAGAAGTCTAACATTTTATAACTCTACAGTGCTATATACACAGTAGGCCTTATTTTGTTTTTGAGAAAAGAAATAGCAATATTATAGCATACCTTAAATCAACAGGTATGTCACAACTGTTCATCAACCTGTGATCTTTTAGGCAAGATCAGGAAGAGGTTTATATAAAGCAAACGTGATTTTTCAAATCTGTGCTCACTAAGTTTAACATTCCCAGATACTGAAAGTTTTGCAATTTTTACCATGGCACTAGAATTACTAACACACAAAATTAACCTTACTTTCTACTTTATAACACCACTCCCCCATATAATCCCATGTACCTGAACTTACCTGTTCCTCAAACAAGATTGTTAAAATGAAGATTTCAGCCTCTCTACAGTTATAAATATAGGGCTATTTAAAACTTACTACCATAAAACAAACCTCCAGGATATCAGTGTTTTGTTTTCTTTTTGGGAAACCAAACAGAATTTTTCTTTTTAAAAGTAACTCCTGTGAAATGAATTAGAACTTGGGGTTAAGAATGATTATTTCATTGGATCATACAAAATCAGACAGCATTCTGAATTTGGCCAGCAGGCTGTAGTTTGCCAACTCGCTGTTCAGAATTTCAGCAGAGCAAGAACACTTCAAAAACTATTAAAAGGAGAAACTTGGGAGGTGAGGTTGAATGCAATTTTCTATTACTTATCCAGATTTCTTTGCAAGTCTTATGAATATCTTTAATTCCTTTACAAAACTCCAAATCTGATGCTTGTAATAATGATCTGAGGTTCTTAATAGTTATACAAAGGTTATACAAGTCCTGGTAGCTCCTATATCAAATTTTAAAGACTTGAAAACAATGTCATCTGAGGACCAGTCTAGCTAAGCTGGAAGGGCTGGTCGCCAGGTAATGGAGCTTTTTAGCCAAAGAAACGCATAACAGCTATCTTACTAAATCATGAAAGATTTGTATTTGTATTAATGAAGGAAAGAAACATACAAAAGAATCATCAATTCTTGGGGTCTTTAAAGAAAAATATATTGGGAAGTACTAAAGTTATATTTTTCATTAAACACTTTCACTGCTAGATCCATCACTTCATTCCTCACTCATTCTGTTTTTAAATATGTCCCTGTCACTATGGAAAAGACAGATAAATTGCAGAATTAAGAAGCTAAAATGTTCAAGTGGTGACAACATAGCAGGGTTACGATTGGAAGAAAAAACTGAGGCTGTGTCATAACAAGAGAAACTGTGCCCATCAATTACCAACCAACCATGAATTTAGACTTAATCTTTCATAATACTGTCAGTTTTCATACTACCATCCAAATGAAAAAATTAGGTTAGTCACAAAATCAGTGTAGAGTAAGTATGAAGCATCTAGACTTGAGCAGGGTTTCTTAACTTTTTTGTGTCATGGATCTCTGATAATCTGGTGAAGCTCCTCTCAGAATGCTTTTAAATGCATTTTTGAAATACAGTTATAAATATTTTTCCTGTCCAAGTTCACAGATCCCTTGATATCTGTCTGGGGAACCCCAGGCTAAGAACCTCTGATTTAGAGGTTCAAATAATAGGTGCCAATTATACATAGAAATACAAAGAAGACACAATTTAGGTAAATGAAAATCCCAGATAAATAAAAATCTTATTACATTATAAACTCTTTCCCTATCAATTCTTTCAGAATTATTAAAGAACAATTAAATGAAATGACTACATTCTACCTTCACTTTCCTTCCCAAAGAGACTGAGTTAGCTATAAATGAGATAGTTTAAGAAGCATGGCTAATTTACAAGCTATTAAACCTCTTTAGAGGAAAACATGAAACGTACTTCATGTCTACAGGAAGAATAATATATTTATTAGTTCATTCATTCAAACAAACAAACATTTATGTGCAATGCACTGTGGTATGCTCTGGGGGAGATAATCAAATGCATCTGTGATCTTATCAATGTGGGTATTCTCTCTAACAATGCAGATTTTGACCCACCTATGCCTATCTACCTTATTCAACTTCTATTCATGTCCTTGCATTAAGTTTACTACAGAACATTTATTCAACGTGCAGAGGATTGTCTTCCTTTTTTTTTTACATCATGAGGACACCAAGAGAACATATGAGCTATCAGTGATGTTCCACTTCTGCCATAGGACCGGCTCATCATCTTTTTCACTCACAAGCTTCTCTGATAGCACTTTTTACCCCAGTTCTCTTTCATCACATGATGCCTTCTTTGTCACGTGTTATAGCCTGCTCACATCCATCATCTCTAGATCTATGATCATATCAGCCATTGGTCTGCCCATTGCTTTCTGGGTCATACTTCAGAGATGATAATATTCCATATCTTACAGCCATATATAACATCACCTGAAGGTTACAAGAATTAAAAGGACTAATTAACCTTTCTGTCTGGGGGAAGTTTGAGGCCATTAAAACCTTAACAATTTCCCAAAAGCAATCTAACCTACCATTCTCTTCCTGCCCAATATTATTCCCAACCCAATATGGTACATCTTTTCAAGATACATATACACATGGACACACATGCATATATACACATACAAACATGTATACACATATACACACACATATATACATATATATATACATACACAGGGAGAGAGAGATGAGTGCTATTGGTTGTTGATTTAACTATACATCACAGTCTGGACAACAAGCATATATTGGTTTTTTCCCGTGTGGATGTTAAGATGAACTCTTTTAAATCATTAGAGATCTCACACAGGAGGCTCTGGAACATTCTGAGGCTTGATTTAATATGTATAATGTCATCTGTAAATAGGAATATTTGGAAAAGCTCGCATCTTTAGGGATTTCCTTTCAAGCCTGGTCTTGACACTTGAATGTCTTCTATGACAGTGATAAATACCTCTGGTGGAAATACATCGGTTTTATGCCTTGTCTGATATTAATAATCAGAAGTCAAACAAAACACTCCATTTTGTTTCATTTTTCCAGGAATTGTGTATAATTTTGACCTATACTTGGAAGACAACTTGGAAAAAAGTCTTTAAGGAAGCATTTTGCTCTGCCACTGCCCCTGCCTCCAATTTTTAAAAATCAGCAAATAATTAGTACAAACTAGCATGACGCTACATTCTATCTCTTTAGTCAACCATGTGATGATTAAAGCGTGGTGTATGAAAAAAGGTGACCTGCAAAAACGTGCCTGTTCTAAGCCCCCTCTTATAAAGGATATCCTTGAGACAAATGTGTGTAGATGATTCTTATTAAAACTTTCCAAAGATGGGAAAATAAGCATATGAGTCAATAGCTGTTGATGTCCTCTTGGTTGCCCCTTCCTTTTCTGGTAGTAGAAAGGTCTGAGATGTTTTCCCAACTCTTTAGTATCTTCCCTCCTTTTACTACCTTAAGAATTCATGCACCAATGCTCTCACAATTGTGCTGACTCTTGGAACAAACCTCCTCTGTGCATACTTGGGTCTGGTCCAGCTGCTCTTCCTAGCTTTGGTCTCTTCAGTATCATTTCAACCACTTCTATAATCATACTCAGTGCTAGAGTTCAAATGTGGAGCCTTGGATATCCATGGTCCTTAATGCTAAAAAAAGGAGTTTGTTATAAAGATCTCTGCAGACTCTCCATCTTTCGTCTGCTAGCTATTCTGGTAGTTTTTTCCTAAATGATCCAGTATAACTTCCATGGGAGCATAGTTTCAGAACTGGAAGAAGCTTAGAAATAGAAAGCCTTAGATGAACTGATGCTGAGTGAAAAGAGCAGAACCAGAACATTGCACACAATAACAGCTACATTGTGTGATGACTGACTTTGACAGACTCAGCTCTTCTCAGCAATGCATGGACAACTCCAAAAAACTCACAATGGAAAATGCTCTCCACATCAACAGAAGGTGGAAGCACACTACTTGCTCTCCTTTTCTTTTGTTTTGCTTCTTCTTTCTCATGGTTCTTCCCATTAGTTCTAATTCTTCTTTACATCATGACTAATGTGAAAATATGTTTAATATGAATGCATAAATAGAGCCTCTATCAGACTGCATGCCATCTTGGGGAGGGAGAGAAAATTTAAAACTCAAAATCTTATGGAAGTAAATGTTGAAAACTAAAATTAAATAAATTATAAAAAAAATTAGAAGTTACTCCCCCAAAATCTTAGAAATAATCTAATCTAACACTTTCATTTTACAGATAAATAAACTGAGATTTAGAAAGCTAAGTAATTTTACTCAGGTCACATAAAGTAGTATTGAAAGAGACAGTATTTGAACTTAAGTCCTCTGACTCTAACAGCAATGCTCTTTTTCCACTATACCACTATCATCAAGCTTTTTAAAATCAACTTTACCTTCTACTGCTTTTATTTTATGAGGCAATACTACTCCCTCTTCTACCAGTCTTTTCCACAAAGTTATACAAATGAATTTATATTCTAAACCAGTATTACCTTTGATGCAGGTAAGTTAAATGTTTGCTAAGTAAGATACATTTCAGGTTCATTTAGTCTCCTTACTATGGTAATTTATTATACTGGTTAAATTTCTGTACACAATTATTGCAATCTGGGTCAATTTCTTTTCTTCCTACCATATTGCACTACTTTTAATCTTTGCTCTAACAAGTTGGTGGCCTGACTATACATAGACAGCTGATTCAGGACTTCCACACATCAGTAATGAGATTTTTCCCATCTGTTAAGAAATAATAAATTTTATTTGGGAGAATGGTTTCTGTGCTTACCATGACCAGTGCTGACTAAGTCTTTTTTCAAAGAAAGTCATCAGATGATGTACAGGTATGAGGCTTCTGTGTATAAACCTTTGGCCTCTCTCATTCCTTATTTTGGATCAATATTTTCCAACATGTCTTTTGATGTTTTTGCCTATTCCAACCTTTGTATTGAAGTCTCCAAGTATTAAAGTATATGTTGATTCAATTGGAAGGATCTTACTGAGGTATTCATATTATTTCTCTCTTCCTTTTTATCCTTTGCAACAAATGCTGGTATATAAGTTGCAATCATTTTCATCATGGTCTTTCTGTTTCCCTAGTAAAGTTAAAGTTTATAGATCACCAGCCTCACTTTTACCTCTGGAGCTATCTGGGTCCAGTGGCCAGATACAGATCAGGACAACTGGAGATGGCCCAAGATGCAGTGGGAGACTTTGACCTTTTCAAGCTAAGGTCTTTAACAGGTCTCAGATTAAGGAAATGCCTCTTTAGTGATTAGGTCTTAATAAGAAATGAGACAAAGAATGGCTTCTTTAAAAAAAAAAAGCGGTCTACTGCAAACTCCAACGACAATTCTGCAGCAGTTTCTGCCACCACTTATAAATCAGTCAGTGAATAAGCATGTAGTATTAAGTACCTATTCTGTCTCAAGCACTATGTTAGGAAATGGAGATAAGAATCAAAATTTATTTCAAGATTTTGTGCCTATGTGATATGAAGGATGGTGATATACCAAAGAAATAGGTAAGCTGGAAAGTTTTTGTCAAGTTTTGGGAGAAACAAACTAAAATTGGGTAATAAGCTAGATTAATCAGAGATTCTAATAAGGTGTCAAATTACATTTGACCTTTTAAGTACTATTGAGACTTCATGTTGTTTGGGATGAAAAATACCCTTCATCCTTAATTTAGTGAAAAAATAAACATAGAGATCTCTTAGGAGAAGAACAGGAGTTTATTCTCTTCCCCAGGATAAGAGGGTGGCCCTGTAGGTCAGGAGGAACTGAGTTCAAATCCGGTCTCAGACACATAACACTTACTAGCTGTGTGACCCTGGGCAAGTCACTTAGCCCTAATTACCCCACCCTTCCCCCTCCAAAAAAAAAACCAGAGCATCCACAGGTATGATATCCTATGTGGATGGGGGAAAGAGAAAGAGAAAAAGAGAAGGGGGGGGGGGTTACTTTGCATAGCGCCCTCCCTCACTTATATCTAATTCAATCCAAATCACTTGCATGTTATGGCCTCACCTCCCTAATGTCAACCTCCTCTTTGAGAAGGAAGGACAAACAATAACCTCTCTGAACAGAAATAGGAGCTGCCCTGCTGGGGACCCGCTGGAACTGGCCAATTGGGCAACATAGCTCTCTCCCTCCCTCCCTTTCTTTCTTTTCCTCTTCCCACATGCCCAAAGGAATGTAAATTTTGAATGCTGAAAAATTGTTTTTTTTTTCTTAGGGACCACAACTTAAACCCGACTGACTCAGGCTCTCATTGCCTGGCCAACGACAGGCCCCAGGCTGAGACCCATTTGGTCACTGGTCCCTGACTGCCTCTGAGTGAATGGAAATAGCAATTGTTTCTGCTTTGGCCAGAAACCCTGAGGGTCTTTCCCTCCCAGACTGATTTTGTTGTTTTTTTTTTTACTAAGAGGCCATTCTCTGCCTCACTTCTTTCCTAGCCTTAATCACTGAATGGGTTAGTTTAAAAAGGCCAAAGTCTCCCATGGCATCCAGCACCATCTCTAGTAGTCCTGATCTATATCCCACCACTGGACCCAGATGTCTCAGAATCAAAAGTGAGGCTGGTGACCTTGCACAGCCCTCCCTCACTTAAATTCAGTCCATTTGAATGAAACCTCCCTGATGTCCTGGCCCTCTCTGAGAACAAAGGACAAACAGCAACAACTTATATCATCATTATTAATAGGGTTCTTCTGATAAACCAACTAGGATAACTTCTAAAATACATGAAGGACCCAGCACCCATTTTGGATTCTATTCTAATCCAACTAATAACAACTAATAATTCAACATCTTAATTTATCCACTCAAATCTCATTGCGTTCTGTACTTTGAAACAGTGATGGGAAACGGATTACAAGAGTTAAAGTTTTGCTTCAATGAATTAGAATTTCTTAAAGTTTCTCTAGACTTTATAGAAATGAAGCTTTTATAATTCCCATGATCACTATTTTGTTTTCTGGCAACTCCTGTGTCTACTCAGGCAACAGTAGCCCATTGATGAGAAGAGCAATAATGGGGCAACAAAAGACAGGAAGAAAGGAGGTTAGCAGCACCAGATCTCAAAACGTACCATAGAACAGTAATCAACAGAACTACTTTGTACTAGTTTAAAAAAAAACAAAACTGAGAACCCAAATCAGTGAAACATTAGGCATACAATACACTGAAGCAAAAGAATGTAGTAATGTAATGTTCAATAAACCCAAACACTTGACTGGACTCATCATTCAACAAAAACTGCCAAGAACTGGAAAGCAGCTTGGCAGAAATTAGTTTTAAACAAAGACCATATTCCACAAAAAGCTCCAAATGACTTCTATTTAAAATGTCATATTTTAAACAAATTAGAGGAGCAAGAAAGAAAATATTTTTCCCAACTATGGATGAGGTAAAAGTTCATTTCCAGACCAGGGATAAAGGGGGTCAAAGAAGATAAAACAGACAATTTTGATTATATAAAATTGAAGCTTTTGCACAAACTCAATACAGTTAAAATTAGAACAGAAATAGTTAAGGGGGGGAGGACTTTGGAAATCTGGCTACCAAGAAGAGGAACTATACAAATACAACTTTAAAATACTCGTTTCAGAAATAAAAAGACCCAAATAATTGAAGAAATTTTCATTGCTCATGGGAAAGACAAGCCAGTATAACATAAAAAGTACCTAAATTAATATACTTATTTAGTGCCTTACCAATCAAATTACAAAAGAATTACTTTACAGAATTAGGAAAAAAAATGATTCTGAAATTCATCTTTGATATTGTGGAAGAAAAGGTCAAGCATCTCAATGGAAACATTGCAAAAAAAAGCGAGAAGGAAAGGTACCTAGAAGTGATTGCTCTCAAAGTATACTGCAAAGGAGTAACCATCAAAATGACCTGGTAGAGGTCAATGAGAAAATATTGCATACATGACATACAGAAGGAACAGAACTAGAAGGATAGTACTAGATAAACCCAAAGAACTCAGCTACTGGAGTAAGGTCTCACTATTACACAAAAACTACAGACAAAACAGGAAAGGAGTCTGGCATAAAGCAGGACAATTTGTCTGGCTCTACTTTATAATACAACCCACCGCTTAATTGTTTTGTTTTACACCTGTGAGGGATAATTTATGGTGAAGTTTCCCCCTTCTGAAAAATCAAATCTAGAATGGCTTCAGTGTTCACTAGGCCTAGGGTTAGGTCACCTGACCTTCCAGCAATCTGGGGCTTAGAGCAATGGAGACCCTCCCCTAGAGCCAACTCAGCACAAGATATGCCAAATAAGGTCAAGACTGCTTTCACTGGATACCCACATGTTTCCGGGTCCTTTGTCTCAGAAAGAGATTCCCTTACTTAGGTTGTGGGTCAGGTACCCTACCAATAAGAGTGAAGGCCAGTTGGGGGGGTTGGGTTTCTGCATTAGAAGATTATATAACCATGCGCTGGCTTCTACCTGTTGCTCTCTCCCTGAAGACACCATGTGGGTGACAGGGGCAGAGTCCTTTCTCATGAGAAAGAATAAAGACCTTTTCTGACCTCAGATTCAGACTCTGAACTCTTTCATCTCTCACACACCTACCCTGGCTTGCCTCTGCTCAGAACTTCTGCAGCATTCTATCTTTTTGTGCAGTCCTAGCCTGAACAGTTGTTATTCAGTCAGTCAAAAAGCATTTATTAAGTGCTATTATTATATTATTATCACATATATCCTGTATCAGGTGCTATGCTCAGTGCTGGGGATACAAAGAAAGTAAAAACAAAACAAAAAGAGTCCTTGCTTTCCAGGAGTTTACAGTAATTACGAGGGCTCAGTAAAGGCTTCTAGTAGTAGGTGGAATTTGACCTTTAGCTGGCATTTGAAAGGAGTCAAATCATGGAAAAAAGATGAAGGAGACAATTCCAGGCATGGGGGACAGCCAATGAAAATGCAGACTCTAGAGATGGAATGTTTTATTCAAGTAATAGCAAGGACACCAGTGTCACTGGGTAGTAGAGTATGGGGGGAGGGGCAGAGGAGAGAAGGAATAATATATAATAAGACTAGAAGGAGGGAAGCCAGGTTATTAAAGACTTTAAAAGCCAAACGAAGGATTCTGTATTTGATCTTCAAAGTGATAAGGAGTCACTCAGGCAGTGTGGGATTCAGAGTCACTGGGATAAGGAGGAGATGGGGGAATGAGAAATTGTTAATCATTAAGGAAATTGTTCAAGTAGATTAACATTCCTAGGGCTCTGGCCTCGGGGTGATTTCTCAGTGTTAAAAATGGATGAGTTTATAAGTGTTTCCCTTCAGTTTTATCATTATTCCTTCTGGTATATTTTCAGTGCTTAACCAGGATGTCTGTGGGGAATTTGGCCTCTTGGTCTGTCCTAACGAGCCACCATCTTCCCACAATACTCAAAGAGTTTTTTCAAAAACCAAACAATGAGGTGCAGCTACCGGCCCTGGAGTCAGGAGGACCTGAGTTCAAATCCAGCCTCAGACACTTAACACTTACTACCTGCATGACTTTGGGCATGTCACTTAACCCCAACTGCCTTGCCTTCCCCACTCCAAAAAGAAAAAAAAAAAACCAAACAATTAAAATAGCTTTAAAAATTGCAATTACAATTAAAAGGATAAAGTTAGGGAAAAAAGCTTGGCAACAAGTTTCTCTGATATGTAGGTGTCATTTGCTATATAAATGAGGAGCTGGCTCAATTTTGTAAGAACACGAACTATGCCCCAATAGATAAACGGTTGGTCAAAAAATACAAACAGTCTTCAAAGGAAGAAACCAAAATTATCAATAATTATGTGGAAAAAATATTTCAAGTAGTTAATAATTAGAGAGATACAAATTAAAGTCAATCAAGAAGTATTTATTAATATAAATATAAGAAATATATATACAATATTACAAGCTGCCAAGAAGAAACAATTTGAATACTGTGGAAACACTATCAGGATAACCCAGGATCTGGCAGCTTCTACATTAAGGGATCGATTCCCTGGAATATGATATTCCGGAGATCAAGGGAGCTTGGATTAAAACCAAGAATCACCTA
>CM053581.1:389553106-389571886 GCA_028627135.1 Pseudochirops cupreus | reverse complement strand
AACCTTCCTCCACCCTTCACCCCCAGTGTATTCCTCTTTGCCTCTCTTTCTGTTCTTTTCTTAAGATCATCAAAACATAATAGAACCACTCCCAGGCCTATCTAATTAGACTCCCTCTGTGACCCCGAAAATGATTGGGTTCAGAGGGCACACATGTATCATCTCCCCATATTAGAATATAAGGAGTTTAGTCCCTTATGGTTATTTATTCATGTTTATCTTTTTAGGTTTCTCTTAACTCCTTTGTTTGAACTTTATATTTTCTACATAGCTCTGGTCTTTTCATCAGCAATGCTTGGAAGTCCTTTAGTGTATTAAAAATTCATTTTTTCCCTTGTAGGATTATACTTAGATTTACTGGGTAAGTTGTTCTTGGCTATAACTAAGTATCCTTCGCCTTCTGAAATAGCGTGTTCCAGGTTCTCTGCTCCTTCATAGTGGCAGCTGCTAAATCATGTGTCCCCTCAGTACTTGAATTCTTTTTTCTGACTGCTTGCAGTATTTTCCCTTTGACCTGGGAGCTCTAGATTTTGCTGTAATGTTCTGGGAGTTTTCATTTTGAGGTTTTTTTCAGGAGATTGATACTTTCTATTTCTACTTTGCCCTCTGGTTCAAGAAATCTGCACAGTTTTATGATTTCTTAAAATATGATGTCTAGGTCCTTTTTTTGGTCTTAATGTTCAGATAGTCCAGTGATTCTTAATTTTTTTTTCTCTTCTGTCTCTTTCCGGTTTAGTTGTTTTTGCTTTTTCCTACATTTTCTTCTATTTTTCAAGTCCTGTGACTTTGTTTTAACTTTTTGTTTTGTTCGTAGAGTCATTTACTTCTAATTGGTCCAGCCTGATTTTCAGGGAGTTTGTTGCTGGGGCAAAGTTTTGTACCTCTTATGCCAAACTATTAAATTCCCTTTCCAGTTCTTTCTTTCATAGCACTCTTTTTCCATTTTTTTTCCTCTGGTGCTTTTATTTCATTTATAAAAATCTTTTAAACCTTTTTTTTTTTTAACTCTTGCTTCATCTCTTCCAGGAATTCTAGTTGAATTTGTGCACAATTTCTCTTTGAGCCTTTACTTTCAGATGTTTTAGAATCATTTTCTTCTTCTAGATTTGTGTCTTTTGTGTCCCCGTCACCATTTTCAAAGAGGGATTCTTTTTTTGTTTTTATATTATTTCTGGCCGACTTCTTGACTTTGTAAGGACTTGATGTTAGTTCTGGGTTCTGTGAACTTCTGGAGGGGTTGATTCTGTTGCTGATTTCTTGGGATATTGAGAGTTATGTTATTCCAGTTTCAGGAACAGCTCAAGCTTAAGATCTGTGTGAAAGCTTTCAAAATGGTGTAATCCAGGGCAAAGTCTGATTGTCATGCACTTGATTTGAGTCTACAGATTCCTGACCTGAATTTGGGTCTAAATAACAGGACACTGCCACTGGATTCAGCCGGTATCAGCCAGCTGGGAAGTTTTTCAGGTTCACAGTGACAGAACTGTAGTTTCCTTTTTGGCCTGGATTTCTTCTCCAGTTATTCCTCTGCAGGCTTCAGACTTGGGTAGAAGCCAAAACTAATACACCTCCCTACCCCATTCCTAGGGCCAGAACTTACACCAGTGCTACTTTCTTCTGAACTTACTACTCTCTCAGTCTGCCACCTAAAACCTAGGACAGCTCCTTACCCTGAGAGTGCCAGCTCTGGGCACACATGTTCCTTCCTCGGTCCACCCTAGATCCGTGATCTAGAACCGGATATTGAGCTGCCACGTGGTGCCCGTTCCTGTGGTGGTGCTCTGTGTGGGCACTGGGCTTCCCCTGCCAGTGCAGAGAATACTCCATGCAGCTACTCCCAGTCAGACACCATCTGTGTGTCCACAGACCCCTCTGACTCTTTCCCCTTTGCACAATGAACCATGACTTTCTTGGACTTCCTATCAGAATTCAGTCTGGTGCATTTCCTAGGTCTGTTTAGAGGAGTTTGGGAGCAGAGAAAGTAGAACTTGCTATACTGTTTCCTGCTGCTCCACCATCTTGGCTTTGTCTTTCATATTTATTCCTTATATGCAGATTTATGCATATGTTGTCTCTCCCAATAGAATGTAAACTCTTTGAGACCAAGTTTTGTTTTGTATTTTTACTTTGTATCCCTAGCATGTGTCACAATACCCAACACTAGGTATTTAATAGAAGATGCTTAATAAATGCTTACTGATTCATTCATTGGTTTAATTAGCCTGTCAGATTGCCAGTTTTAGGTCTCTGTCACAAAAGAGTCCAATCACATACTCTGAAGCTTCATGGATTCAAGGCATTTCTCTGTTGAAAGCACCTAATAGCAAAGTCTAACATGTAAATAAATGGCCGTTTGTCTCATCCGCAAGCCCTTTACTTCATAATGCCAGTCTATCTCTAGGCCTTTACCCAGGATAGATATAACTCTACATCTCATCTGTGCCATTATGAGATTGTGAATGATTACATCATTTTTGGAGCTCCATTATTATGTTAAATTGGTTTGGACATGTTTGTATGAACTGCTTCTTTGGAAAGGAAAGAGAAGAGTTTTTTTCCCAGGATAGGACAATAATACTTCTTTTGGATATTGGTCAGTTCTACTTCAGTGACTATCTTCTGTTTGGGATGTAACTTTTTTCCCCCACATCTTTTTTGAGCTATTCAGCATTCAAGTTTGGGTCTAAATTTTACAGCAAAGATTCCCAGGAGACTGGTTTTGGTTTTGATTTGTGAACTGTCTTTGAGGGGTTGTCTTTAGTCTGATCATAATGGCAGGCAACCTAAAACTATGTTGAAGTATACCCTTCTACTCCTCTTTCACATATCAAAGTTTACTTCTCAAGGATCACTGAGTTTCCATAAGGCAATGACTGGACTAAGGGAAAAATCTTCTGAGAAGATTGAATTGTTTGTAGCACAAGCCGTACTACTCATTTACAAAATGACTTTTTGAACATATAATTTACCTTCCCAAAAAATCAAAGATTTCTGAACCATGGCTTGTAGAGAGTAAAAGTAAGATGCAATTTGATAAAGTATGCCAAATTATCCCTTAATAATACTGCTTCTCATAGTTTTCTGTTTGTCTGCAGTTTATTTCGCTGCCTCTGTTTCCCATGACTCCCTTGTAGCTAGTGAAATTCAGCAAAAGTAAACCAAGGCAGTTCTCTTTAAGCAAGATAGCAGTTTATTAACAGGGCATGAACCTATTAATAAAGGGGCCTAATTAATGACTACCTCAGTTTCTAGCCAAAAGACTTAAAGAATTGAAGGTGCAACTCATTCTTATAAGAATAGAACAAAGAAGAGAACAGAATAAGTTAGAAAATGTTACAGTTGGTTATAGGATTGACAGCATCATGGGGATGAAGGCAGCATGATTGGTTACATTATGGAAAGTGGGCACACACACACATGATATTAGGACCACACCTCTCTGTCTTAGAGGAATGCTTTGTGGATTTATGGAACACAGCTGCTTCCTGAAGCCATGTTATTTATCATAATGGACCAGGGATGTGGACTCGTTGGCTCCTGGTAGGCTAAGACCACCTTTAATTGGTCAAGAATAGGCATAGATGGGACCAGGTCAGCTTGTGTGCTTTCAAGAATAATACACAGATGTCATGGAGTTTCTCAGAAACTGCGGTTATGAGAAATAACAAACTTCCTTGGCACACAGTAATTTACAGATGTTGCTAGGATAACAGTTCCCTTAAAAAAGTGTTTTATGAGAGTATTGAACTTCTAAACTTTAGCTCAGTTTTTCTTTAATTAAGAGTGATCAATAGGGAGAATAAACTGACATCTAATTTGTAAGAGAAAAATGATTTTTGAACTCACAAGTTTCTTCACTCAAAGAAGAGGCTTAAGTTTTATATGAGGCTACAAAACAAAATAATTTGCAGTGTGGAATCATATGTAAAATATAGGCTCGAACTTACAAAATAAAATCACTTACAAAGTAAAATCAAATAGAAAATACATAATCAATGTATGATTTTTGACACCCTCCAATAAAGTAGAAAAATGAAAGGTTACCAGTGGTGGAAAGTCAGTCTCGCATGTGCTTTTCTCTTTTCTCTTTTCCTTATGATCAAATTGAGAACTTCTACCATCACATAAAGTATATAGTCCCACACAGTCTCCACCCCTACTACCCTCTGTCCTTTGTCTAAGAATTTTGCAAAAATGAGTTCAATTTCAGACCTCTGGTAGTAATGAAATGTACATTTTTAGACATGGTCATTATGAGATTTTGTTTTACTTAACTATGCATATTTGTTACAGAGTTAATTTTTTTCTTTTTTTCCCCTGAAATGGAAAGGAAGAGATGAGAGGGAGAGAGGCATTAAGTGATAGAATTCTTCTCCCACACCTCTAATGAGAAGGAGTCACAGACAAGCAGGGGCTCTTTGAAGCTATGTGTTGGATCTTTTATGTACTTCAAAAGAAAAGCAAGCTCTGCATGGTAGAAATTAACTTTTCTGTGTGCAGTCCTCTCCTATTCTATGATATATATGGAAATGCTATTTTTATTTTGTGTTTAAGTTCAGGATTGAAAAAAAAGGAAAAGAAAAACTCTACTAAAATGATTTACTCTTTCTACTGGAGATTGTGAATTTTGCAGCAAAACAGAGAAAGGATACATAGTAAACAAAATGTCATTATGTCTTTGTGTTCCATTTTAATCTTTCTCGCCCCTGAATAGTTTCCTTTTCCTTCTTTTTAGCACTTTGTTAGTGAACGTAAATATGATGAGGATCTAGGACGGGTAGCCCGGTTCACATGTGATATTGACACGCTGAAGATGAGCATTGATTCATTTGGACAAGGTGAGATGGTGAGACTGTTGGTGCTGGACCAGGGCTGGGGATCAGAAAAAGTCTTTCCAGTGCAAAGAGGGACAAGGCATGAAGTGCTAGTTGAGTCTAAAGTCCTTGTTTTTTTCTGGAAATTCAATAAATAAAGCACTTAAATCTTCTTTACCTAAATTTCTTCATCTATAAAAATGAGGCTGTGATGGTCATGGAATTTAGCATGAGACAATGGAAATAAATTGAATTTAGACTGAGAGAAGCTGGGTTTGAAACCTGGCTCTGCCACTAGCTACCTGTGTGATCTCGAACCTGTCATCTTACCTCTCTGAGCCTCACTTTCCTCATCTGTGAAATAAGAGTCTTGGGCTCAGTAACTGCTCAGGTCCTTTCAAGTTCTCAAACTGGGAGCTTTAGTAAATGCTTTTAGCATCCAGTGTGAACGTATCTAGCTCTGTAGATACAACTCCTCAGGTCTTTCTCGTTTTCTGTGACAAGAATTGGGCTGGAGATCCTTTTAGGTTTTTTGCCTCAATGATAATAATGGTGTTTTTATAGTCCCCTCTGTGTGTCAGACAGAGTACTTTGCAAATATTATCTCATTTGATCTTCACAAAAACCCTGGGAGGTAGATGCTGTTACCATAGTGTTACTGTACTATTACTATATGCTATTACTATTACTATGCCTATTCTGAAGTTGAGGAAACTGAGGCAAACAGAGGGTAAGTCATTGTTTGAAGCCAGATATGAACTCAGCTCTTTCCAACTCCCAAGCCCAATGTGTTACCTGCTATGCCTTCTAATTAATCCTAAAGGTGAAATATTGAACCTGGTGCACTGTTGAAGGAAGAGTCAGGGATTTAGGTCTGTAATCCCTGATACTTAGGAATCTGAATCAGGTAGATTGCTTGAGTTCAGGAGTTCTGAACTTTGGTAAAACTTTGGTAAAACAAGGTCTGACACCCTTGGAAGCAAGACTTGGCAAGCCGTATAACAAGGGGCCAACTGGCCCAGCTCAGAAAAACAGACCCAAGGGGCAGCGAGGAGGCTCAGTGAATAGAGCACCGACCCTGGAGTCAGGAGAACTTGCGTTCGAATGTGGCCACAGACACTTAACACTTACTAGCCTAAGTGACCTTGGGCAAGTCACTTAACCCCAATTGCCTTGCCCCTTCCAACAAAAAAAAATCTAGTCAGTTAAAGGTCTCATGCTGCTCAGTAATGGGATCGAGCCTGTGAATTGCCACTGGATTTTCATCCTAGTCAAGCTAGGTAGACCCAGTCTCACAGATCTTATTATTAGTCCTGTATCAAAAACAGAAGTCTGGGAGAAATTTTCAGATCATTGAATAAAATGTTTATTTGGAATCTCCCTGTCATGAGTTTATTTCTATTTTACTTGAAACTAGGAGTCATTTTTGTAAAGAAGGAAAGACTTTGATAAGATATATAAAAATTGTGAAGGTTATTCCTACCCAGCTTTAACTCCTCTGTTTTGTTCCTCCTTTATAAAAATGTGTATTTTATAATGTTGCTTGCATAGGAACTTGTAAATTATTTATTTTTAACATTCTTTTTTTTTAATTTTAAGTTCCAGACTCTTTCCCTATCCTCCACTCCCCCACCCATTGAGAAGGCAAGTAATATCAGTTGTACATGTGAAGTCATGTAAAAACATATTTCCATGTTAGCCATGTTCTTGCGTAGGAACTTGAGAAAATTGCCTGTCTTCCTATTTCCAGATTGAGGTATCAGAACTTAAGTCCACAGGAGGGAAAAAGGTATTTGCCAGTAGCCACCAGTCAGATACAAGAGGAGGGTGGGAGGAAAGAGTACTCCTATTCTCAGGTCTGTTCTTTGGTCCTAGAGCTTCCTCAGTATTACGATTATTATTTATTCTCCAGAATAGTGGAGTATGTTCATCACAAGGCTTTCTTACCCATACTCTTGGAAGGTATATGTAAGGAACACAATTCAGTTTTTAAAACAATTATGAAATACCTATTGTTTGGAGAGGAGGCAAAGAAGAAATTCTTCCCTGGGAGTCAGGGCCATAGAATTTTTTCCTTTCATACCTCAAACTGTTTTTCCTGTAAAATGTCATCAGACGGGGTTGGTTTGGGTTTTTTTCCCTTAAACTTCTCATTGAGAAGTGCAGAAAGGGAGAACCTTCATCATTCCATGCCATTGAACATGAGCTGTTAATGTTTGCCTTTTAGTGTCCCATCCAAAGAACAGCTACTCAACCAGATCCCGGTGTAGCTCAGTTACATCTGTGTCGTTGAGCAGCCCCACTGATGCAACTGTTCCCTCCAGTTCCACCTGTGCCTCTTCTCCTAGCCTTACAAACGCCAACAAGAAAAACCCACCAACAGGAGAGATGCCTGCAACCATAGCAAATCCCAGCAGCCGGTCCTACCAGCCTCATAGAGAGGTAACTGGATGTTCCCCATTGAGTTTGGATGAAAAGCCATTGGATTAAAATGCTGACAACTGATAACTCAAAACCACCCAGTTTTCAACATGTGGTTAGCCTGATTTCCTTCCCTCTTCACACTATTCTTGACCCCTAAAGTCCCACGTAGTTACAGAGGAAGCATTTGGTACGTCATCAGCCACCAGGCAGTAAAGGTTACCTGTTGCCCAGTACTGCTGCGTTTTTCATTTTGGCAGTCCTCCTGGCTGTTGTGGGCTGAACTGCCCATTAATGACTCACAGTGGGAGTTACGCCCTGATCACAAAGTAGACAAGCACCACAAGTGGCGAGCCCGCTAGAGAGCAATAGAAGACACCTCATTCTAATCTTTTTTTCTGAAAGCAGCTCCTTACCAGTATGCCACAGGACCAACAGAAGAAAAGGGAAGTGATGAAGGGGGAGGTGGAGTAGATGGGGAAGAAGAAATGGCTTCGAAGTTGGAATCAGACTCGGTCCTTAGGGGGAAAATGTTATCATTTAGTTTGGAGGAAAAACATTTTAGAAATCAAAATCAGTGTTGTTTTTTTATTAAGAACTTACAGCATGTGTACCAGTCTTGGAATCAAGGAAAAGGATGACTAATGTGCTGTGGGCTCTTTGGGGTCTAGTGAGAAAGATGCACTCATTGTATGTCACTTTGTACATGATTTGTGCATGATTTCAGTCTCAAGTCTGGTATAATGAAGCACTTTGCAATAGTGTTAATTAATATCAGATAGGTAGGTATTCTCTTTCCAAGTTTCTTCAAATTATAAAAAGGTCAGGACAATGATATGACACCCCTCCATGGTAGACAAGAACAAATCCTAGAATGTGTTCCCTTGGTAGTATTCTCTTCCATACCTTCCCCGGCATGTATGGCTAGAGGAAGTGAGTTCAAAAAGAATATTTCTTGGGTAAAGCAGAGGTTGGGGGTGGTAGAGAGAGATTAATAAGCACTTAGTTTTCATGGATTCTGATGCTGTAGTTTGTGTTGGGGTGATTGATAGCTTTCTGCTAAAAAAAAATATCTTAAGAGATACCCAAATTCCAACCTGGGCATTCCTAAGTAACACTTCTTAGGACAAGCCACCGTTGCTAATATTTATTCAAACCTGTCTTCTTTGTTTCCAAGGTGTTGCAGGGGAATAGGAGAGGAGGGCAAGGCTACCGTCCCCAAGGCCAGAGGTCTAATGGCCCCACGAACCAAGGGCGACATGACAACATGGGCCGTTACCGAAATGGCTCATGGTATCCGCCTGGGTCCAGGTATCAGAATGCTCCACAGTCCCTAGGAAACACAAATGAGCGAGGCCAGGCCCACTCAGCCGGGACCAATGGAACTGGAACCATCGTGGAGTCAAGCCAACCCAGCCCCTCATCCAAAAAGGGGCGGTCAGGCCCAAACACCACTGAAAATAAGGGGCTCCCTCAGCGTAAGCCCAGGGCCTGCCAGCCTGAAGCAGTGAACTCCTGAGGGGGATCCCATTAGACTTCTTCCTTTAATGCAATTCAGATTGATAACTGGACTATAGGAAACTTGTAGTTAGGTTTAATAACAAAGAGAAGTTTACATCTATCATTTTTGTGCCACTCTAAACATTTTTTGTGTCTTCTTCCCATTCCCTCTTTACTTTTTTCAGAAGGGAAGCTGTTTTCTGCCTTGTGTTATCAAGTAAGATGGATCAGTCTGCTTGGTCATTTTCAACCGGGATCAGAGGCAGCTGTTGTTTTAAGTCTGCCTAAGGCAAGCAATCCCCTTGCCCAACACCACATGCCTTCTCAATTCTCTTTAGAGGCCTGAATCATTGATTCCACTTTGGTGGCTAGATTCATGAGGGGTCCAGTCAGACTTCGCCCTGTTGTCTTTCTAGTCCAGGCAGATGCCACAAATGCCTCCCAGGGTTAGCTAAAGGTGGGAACACTTTGTTGGTTGGAAGAAGAATAATCTCGGGCACATTTGGGATTCTGCCTCTGTTTCCAGTGTGTCCTAGAGACCCAAATTGGGTTTTCTGTCTTAACCTCACCTGCAATCTATTTTCCAAAAAAATGAAAGCCTTCCTTCCTGTGATCTTAGACTAAAAACCAGGAGGCTGATGAGAAGTCATATAAGTAAAATAAAAAGAAAAAAAAGTTTCCATGTTTTCATGTTGGGGGGGGTTGGTAATCTTTTTTCTTCTTCCCCTCTCCTAAATTTCATTCTGATCCTGAAATAAATTTATAGCAGCATAATTAGCAGTGCTAATACAAAGTGCTACCCATCAAAAAATTACTGCTGTCACTCTTTATGGTTGTATAAATAAAAACAATTGCATAAATGTTCCCACAGTTGGTGCTTCACAGCAGCAATCGACTTCATTTCATTATTTCTCTTCAGACCTGCTGGGGTAGAAGTCTTTTATGTGATTTGTTCTAGGCTAAAATGAGGGTATCTTATTCCCAGTCATCTGATCATAGATTTAGGTCCAGAAGGTCCTAAGAGGCCATTTAGTCCATCCCAAAGAAATTAAATAACTTGCCCCAGGTTACAATACTAGAAGGGGCAGCTGGAAGATTTCTAGGTCCTCCAAATACAAGATGCTTAAATTAAAAACCAGATTAAAATGTGCAAGGTAAAGTAGCAGATCCACTTGTTCCCTGTGGGAAAAGGAGGAAACAAAAGTTAAAAGTGGCCTTTCAAAGGAGAATTTACCAGATTAGAAAAATCACGTTCACTGCCGTTCCTCCCTAGTCATCAAACATTAAGCCTCCATTGTGTGCCAGGCACTGGGCTAAATTCTGGGGATATTTTTTTAAAAAGCAAAAAAAAATCAAAAACAGCCCCTACTCTCAAGGAACTCGCTTCCTAATCGTGAAAACAACAAGCAAAGACAGACAGAAGGGAAGGGACTGTGTCAGAGGAGCAGTTGAAGGCTCTTCTGGCCATCCTTCTCATGTTCCATTGCAGGAAGAGTGAGCATTCACAATGTAATGTAGCCCTCCCTATACATGAGAGAAAGCTGTAGAATCCCTTCCCAGAGCCAGGAGTTTAAAAAGGATGGAGCTTTTTTGTTTCCCCTCAAGTCTGAAACACAAACTACAAGTAGCCACCTCACAGAGCTTAGCAACCACTACGCTGTGGCCAGAGCTGAGCTACTGGGGTTTACATTTGGTTGAGGGACACGTGTGCATGTGTTTATATACACGTGTGTATATACATGTGATATTTGTGTGTGTCTGTGTTTGCTCGCTTACTCACGTAGAAAAAACTAGTCTTTGTCTCAGGGTCTGATCTTAGAACCTTAGAGCACTGTCCCCTCCCACTTAGAATATAGATAATCTGATGTCCAATTACCCTAGCAGCCTGCTAGGTAAAGTCTTTCCTGCTTTTATGAATACTTGCTCATACTTGCTTAAAAAAACAATCCGATTCTATAATCAGAACAAACCTAGAGGGATTATGTAGCTTCTGTGTCACTTTATGAGAGTTAAACTAACACGTGGACAAATGAATATCCAGGTTTTTTTCAAGTTATCCTTTAAGTTGAAATGCTTTTGTCCTGTTTCAGAATTAAATCTGCTTTGAGGAAAAGTTTATAGTAACAAATTCTGAAAACCAATTTAAAATTAAAACCTAGCTCATCTCATGTCACATGTCCCATGACTTTACCCTCAGTGAAGATTTTGGCTTTTGGAGAAAAGTATGAAATTCTTAATGGTTCAGAACAGCATTTCCTAAAAATAATGAAAGTAGATTCTTGGTACCACCCAGAATCCTTCCTGTGCCCACTAAGAAAGGAAGAACGGAATGTGCATTTATATCGTGTGCCAGGCATTGGCACAAATATTACTACAAATATTTGATCCTCACAATAATCCTGGGAAGTAAGCTGTTATCAACCCAGTTTTTCAGGTTAGGAAACAAGCAACTTAAGTGACTTGCCCAGGGTCACACAGCTAGTAATGTCAGAGGTCAAATTTGAACTCAGGTCTTCCTGACTTCCTGACCCAGCACTCTAGCCACTGTACCACCAGCTACCACCAAGGAACTTTGCCTCACTGGCCCTAAAACCATTCAGATATTTTGTTGTCTGCTGCCCAGAGTCTATTTAGGCTCCAGAAATAAAACAGAACTTACAGTCAACAGGAGTTTCTGTGTTCCTCTAACAGGCAGGGTACTGTGCTGAGTCAGGAATACAAAAAAAAATGAAGGGGGGGAGGGTGTGTTATAGGAATAAAGGTAAGATTGTACAGAGGAACAGGTAAGAAACAGAATGCCAACCAATGTCTGAAAGGATATAATATGAAATCAGCCCCCAGCCTAAGAATGAGCTTTTATGTCCTAAATTGAGTTTGTATTTTATTGGAGAAGCAGTCATGATTCCTGGATTATTGGGAAGGGAGTGGGGGCGGGGGGAGGGGAGAGAAAGGGCGTGGTCAGACTTACACTTGTAGATGTATCTTCACAGTTTTGCGCAATGTTGGAGAGGGGAGACAATGGAAAAGGGAGAAAGATCAGTTGGGAAGAGTTACCAAGTAAGTGATGGGGGGTCTGCTGCCTGGGTGAGCGATCTGAAGGGAATGAATACGAAAGACGTAAAGATAAAAGGGACAGCTGGCCAGTTGGTTGACTATGGGGATGAGGAAGGGAGAAGAGTTGAGAACGAATTAAGCTGCAAACCTTGGTAACCAGAAGGGTGGTGTCCTTGACAATATAGAGAAATTTTGAGGATAGCAAAGTTTAACAAGGAAGATGAATTCTATTTTGGGTCTGTTGAGTTTGAGATGCTAAGGGAACGTCCATGTAAAAATGTACCGTGTGCAGTTGCTAAGGCAGAACTGGAGCTCAGGAGAGAGGTTAGAGCTAGACATATGGATCTGGGAGTCATCGACAGAGATAGTAATTCAAGCCATTGGAGATGATGAGAAAGTACAGAAAAGAGAAAAGGGCCCGGACAGAGTCTGTACTCCATGTCAGGGTATGAAGTTGTCAGGCAAGTAGGAGCAGAATCAGTCGGAAATAGTGTTACAAAAGCTCAGGGCAGAGGGAGTACCCCTAAAAGGAGCTTCACAACTATTCCACCTGTGGTCCAATGAATGAAAGTTGTGTATGTATTTGAAGAGAGAATATACCAGAGACTATACCAGAATCTAAGGGCAGGGGATCTTAACTTTTTGTATGTGTCATGGCAGCCTGGTGAGGCCCATGAGCTCAGAATGCTGTTTGGTGGGGGGAGGCAGTTAATTCATAATTGAAGAATATGCTAAATTTCAGAGTAAAACAAAAGATTATTTTTTTGCCCCATTCAAGTTCAGATGCCCTTGAAATCTACCCACATACCTCTTGAGGGTCTACAGACCCCCTGGTTAAAAACTCCTGCATCTAATGCAATCTGGATGTAAATACATGTCATTTCTACAGTATCCCCCCAAAAGCGGTCATCAAACCACCAAGGAATCTCCAGTGAGGAAGAACTTACTACCTCAATGCAACCTGTTGCATTTTTGAATAAATATAATTGTTAGGGTGTTTTTCATTTTATCAAGCCCCGATCTGAACCTCTCCCACTTCTTTTTTTCCTTCTGGGGGGCCAGCAAAACAAATTTAATTCTTTAATGTAGCAGTCATTTAACCGCGAAGACAACTATTATGTTTCCCTACTAAGAGAAGTCTTCTGTTCCAAGTTGAACCCCTTGGAAATCCTTCAGCATCTTGGCTGTGTACCTCTGAACTGTCTCTTGCTTACGTGCCCTTCCTAAAATTTTATTTCCAAACTTGAACATAATCGTCCAGCTGTCATTTGACCACAGAAGACTACAGTGGGACTGTTAATAATAAAGCTTACAAAGCACTATAAATATATTATCTCACTTGATTCTCACAACAACCTTGTGAGGTAGGTGCAATTGTTATCCGCATTTTATCGATGAGGAAACAGGCCTAGATAGGTTAAGTGGCTTGCCCAGAGTCACACTACCAATGAACTGAGGCAGAATTCAAACTTGGGTCTTCTCCAAATCTAATACTCCATGGTACCTCTATTACCTCCCTTAGTCTGGGCACTGTTCCTCTCATTGCATTTTTTTTTCGCGTGAGCTTTCTAGTGATGCTTTCCCCATTTTATACTTTTGATTGATTTAAACCTAAGATTTTACATCATCCATTTTAAAGTTTGTCTTTAAGCACTGATCTTAATAGATTGAACCCAGTCTTCTAGGCTGTTGAAATCTTTTTGGATTCTGACATCTCATGTGCCATCTATGTCATTGAGTGATGGATAACAACATCAGCAGCACAGGATCAAGAACAGACCCCCCGGAACACACCACTAGAGTCTCTCCTTTCAAATTGACCTAGACTCTAATTACTACCATCTAAGCCAGTGGTTCTCAATCTTCCTAATGCAGCAATCCTTTAATATTCGTATGTGGGCATGTCTGCATATGAGTGGACCTGCCTGGAGACAGATAGAGGAGCAGTGTCTTTGTTCCTAAAACCATCGGAAATGTGTGTTTTCCGATGGTCTTAGGCGATCCCTGTGTCCCCGTGAAAGGGTCATTTAATCCCCAAAGGGGTCATGACCCACAGGTTGAGAACCGCTGATCTAACGCACATCTCTCCATCTTTTCCCCAAGGGGGAGTATGAGAGGCTGTCAAATGCTTTGCTAAAACCTAGGTACACCATAACTAGTACTCCACTGATCTTCCTGAAAAACATTGCAACCCTAGCCACCTCCTATACTGCATGTACCTTCTTCCTACACCTTGTCCCTTCCACCCACCTCAACCTGGTAGGAGGGAAAGTGGGTATGTTTCTAAATGATCCTAACTGCCATTTCCAGGTCCTCACTGGAAATATACTACCACTCAGTGATCTCTTTCTTCTTGAGTTTCTTCCATCCAAATATTTCAGGGATCTAGATCCTAGTGGAAGTTATCTTTTAGACCTGAGGTCATTCTCCCTCTTTTCTGGAGTTCAGGACTAGCAAATGGTCTTCCTTTCTATCCCTCTAACCCCTTTTTTTATACTTCAGCTTTACACATTGATGTCCTTTGAAATACACTTACTTCCCAGCTGGTCAACTTCCTCAACTTGGGATCTACACCTTCACTCAGTCACACAGGCAGGGATGGTCATAACCGTGATCTTACCCACAAGTATTACACCTCCATCGTCCATAACTCAGTGACCATAATAACCTGTTTTACTGTCTCTGTCACTTACCCTCACTAGACCTTCTCTGTCATCTCTGCAAGTTCCAGTTACTACGCTGCTCTCCCTTTCCTACCTTCAAAATATTGACCTTTTAGTTAACCAGTCAACCTTACATTGTTATCCACCCTTGAATCTCTTACCCAGTTCTATCATTGATCATCCCTTTCAAACCCCAGCCCTGAATTACTCCCACATCTACCGCCTCCATTACCGTTTGTGTAATGTTAAATGTTGTTGGAGAAATTCATACAATTATGCTTGGATCCCCTAGTTGTTACCCACATCTCAGCTGGGCCCCCACTACTGCACAGTAATCCTTTTATTCTTTTTTGATTGACCCATCAAACTGTTGATAGTGGCTTTTTTTCCCCTCTCCTTTCTTCATGCTACTCCCCAATTCCTCACTTCAAATCTGTTCTTTTTAAAATCCCCATTCTCTTTCAGTCTCAGTGAATAAGGTGGCATCAATGCCAAGCTGTCTACTTATGAGCCCTTGAACTCATCCCCACCTGCCTTCTTCAATACCTTGACCCCTCAGTCTTCTTCTCTTCCTAATTTTCAACCTCTCTTTATCCATTAGCTCATTATAAAAAAGTACTGACTTCAAGGAGCTTATGGTATAACCAAGGAAGACATATGTATGTATATATACAAAGCAATAGATGTGTACATACATACATAAATGTAAGCACACATTTCCATATGTGCATAATGAGCTATGACATTGCCCACACTCACCTGTAGGTCATCTCTCAGTCTGCTATGTAAATGATTACTATATTCATTGTCATCACTCTAGTTCTGAAGTAATACAGGGGTATATTTGCATGTCTCTTCATTAATTACTAAATTATATCATCTCTATCTTAATCAATTACTTCAAAGACCCAAAACCAGTTTATTCATTTAATAAACTGGAGAACATTCTTTCCCAAAGTGGTTACTCATATCTCCTCAAAATCCTTAATTTCCTATAAGTAAATGATATTCAAGTTACTAGATATATGATATATTAAGAATCTAGTAACACAAAGGAATAATAACTTACAATGTTTTACTTGTGGGAATGATCACAACCAGTCACTTCTAACCTTCTTGTACCTCCAAATGACCTCTCCTTCTAAAAAGAGTTCCGCCATTCATTTTTCTCAAGGTGCCAAGCAAAATCTCCTCTCAAGAATCCTTTGTCTTCCTCACAAGATAAAGGTTAAAAGAGTTCCAACAATTATTAAATGTTTATTATATGCTGTGGGGATACAACAAAAAACAAAACCAGTCCCTGCCCTAAAGGAACTTGCACTCTAATGGAAGAGACAACTTGTAGGTAAGCCCATACAAGCTAGAGAGAAGATCCCTCCATCTCTTTTCCTCAGTCTCCATCTTCCCTCTAGCCATGACATAAACACAGCATCTTCAACTTTTCCCAATAGTCTCTTCAAACTGACAGTTTACAAAGGCCGTTTCCACATCATTCCATTTGGCTCTTAAAGCTACAGTACTATAGCTTCTATAAGAGAAGCTTTTGAAACAGGCTACAGAGAATATGCAAAATAGTTCATTTTGAAGAGGAAAGCACTAACAGATGGGAAGATCCAGAAAAGCTCATCTAGAAGATGGTGCATGAACCAAATCTTAAAGGAAAGTAGAGATCTCAGCGATGGGGATGAGGAGGGGATGCATTCCAAGTCTGGGGCACAGTTAGTACAAAGTCTATAAAGAGAGCAGAATGGGTATGCCACGTGTGGAGATTAGTTAAAGAAGCTATATGGCTACTCCATAGTGTGGATGAAGGAGAATAATGTATAATAAACCTGGAATGGCGGGAAAGGAGACAGATTGTAAAACATTTTAAATGACAAAATTTACATATGACTCTAGAGATAATAGAGAACCACTAGCGTTTACTTGAGTAGAAGAGTAAGACTTCTGCTTTAGACTGACAGCTGTACGGAAATAGGTTGAACCAGGAAGAGACTCAAGGCAGGGAGATGAATTAGGAGACTTGACAAGAGATGCTGAGGATTTAAACTATGGTTGTGACTGTGTGAGTGGAGAAGGGGGGGGAGGGAATGCAAGATTTTTGTTGAGGTAGAAATGAGAGGATTTGGCAACTGATTGGCTGTGTGGAGTGAATGTGATGGGAATACAGGGGAGTCAGGGAAGCACCAACATCTCCAGCCTGAGTGACCGGAAAGGTGGTGATGCTCTCAACAGAAATACAAGAGTTTCAAAGTAAGGAGTTCTTTTTAAGCATGTTGAGTTTGAGTTGCCTATCAGACATCCAGATGAAAGTGTTTGACAGGGAGTTTGGTGATATGAGACTGGACATCAAGGAAGAGACTAGATATATAGATCTGATAAAGACAGATGATACTTAAAACCCACATGAGGTGATGTGTCCACTAAGGGAGAGATTGTAGTGAAAGAAGAGAAAGCAGCCCAAGACAGAATCTAGGAATATACCAGCAGTATTCTGGAACTAGCTCAAACCAGCTCTAGAGAACTGACTGTAAAATTTTCAGTGGGAGCATTTATACTAGCTCAGGAATTAGCAAATTAGCTACAAATTAGGGCTTGATTTATTGTTTTGTTAATTGTTTAGACTTAAGAAAGTGGTGGAGAAAATGTTAATAAAGTAGATTAAATTGAAAAGTGTGTTGTGTGTAAATTTTTGTTCCCAGAGAGTTGTTTATTAAATATTTACCAGCATACTCCTGGGGTACCCACAGTTAGTGTGATATGTATTATGATCAGCAAAGGAGAATGAGGAGTGGTCAGAGAGGTAGGACAAGAACAAAGAGAGAACAGTGTCATAGCAGTTCTAGAAGGAGACAGTATCCAGGAGGAGAGGGTGGTTAAAAGATTTGGCAATCCATTCATTGGTAATTTTGGAAAAAGCAATTTCAATAGGAAGCCACATTCCAAAGGACTGAGAAGAAAGTGAAAGAAGAAATTAATATAAGTAGTCTCCTTTTCCTAGAAATTTGGCTGAGAGAGGAAATATATGTATGTATACATACATACATATATAAACATATGAACACATATATACATATATATATATATATACACACATATAAACACATCTTGAGGATGGTGTGGTCTAAAGAGGATTGTTGTTATTTTGCAAGGATAGGGGAGACTTGGATGGGTTTTTAGGCAGCAGGGAAGGAGCCAGGAGATGGGGAGAAACTTAAGTAAGATGAGAGCAGAGATAGAAAGAGAATGAGATCGATTGTGGGGACAGTCTGCTAAAGGTGAGAGTGGTGGGAACAAGGGTTGTTGTTTGTTGAAGAGAAAGAAGATTAGACTGAAGTAAAGGAAGAGGCAAAGGGGGAATGATGTTAGGGCTTGCGAGATGTAGAAAGGGGAAAAGAGGGAGTTCACAAGACAGCCTCAGTTTTCTCAGTCAAATATGAAGCAAAGTCCTCATCTGACAGGGTGGGGAAAGGGTGATGTTGGAGGCTGTAAGAGAAGAGGTTTGAAACACAACTATGGAGGGGAGTGGTATAAAGAAGGAGGGCCTTACTGTAGTGAGGGTCTAGATAAAGATATTGCCTAATGAGATGGTGATACCTAATCTAATCTGATGATAACTAATGAGGTTAGATAACATAAATTTGTGTTGGATGGATGACTTTCTACACCTCATCAGCTACCAAGTAGGATCAGAGGAGGTAGATGGTGGGAGTAATGGAGGATTAGGATTTGTTAAGGCATGAGTGGTAATAACATAGGAGAGCAAAGAACACTGTATAGTTCAACTGATTGATTAAATGGTCCAGATTGGGAAAGGAGAAAAATGAAATTAGAACAGAGGTGATTGGTCTAGAAAAGTACCAAGGGACAGAAGTATTGGAGATCAAGGATGAAGAATAATTGGGAGAAATAGAATGATATGAGGGTGTGATCCAATAAAGGAATTTGTGAGTTCTTTTCTTTTTTAATAAATAAATTTATTTATTTATTTTCTTGTTTAAATCATTCATTTCCATGAGATTTTGAGTTACAAATTTTCTCCCCATCTTTCCCCTACCCAACACCTCAAAACAGCCATTCCACTGTATAACTCCTCCCCCCATCTGCTCTCTCCTATGTCCTCCCCTTCACCCCTCTGACTTTCTGGTAGGGCAGGATGGATCTCCCCACCATAGTGCCTGTGTATCTTAATTCCCAGTTGGATGTAGTTAATAATAATAATTATCATATATATATATATATATATATATATATATATATATATATACACACATATATATTTTTAACATTTGATCATAGAACCCCAAACTCCAGATTCTTTCCCTTCC
>CM053581.1:389531145-389552606 GCA_028627135.1 Pseudochirops cupreus | reverse complement strand
ATAAAGTCATTTGCTTCCATTTGCTCCACTCCAATTCTGAAGGAATTATTCTCTTCAGAAAGCTTTTGAGATTCCTTTTCCATCTGGCAAATTCAACTTTTTAAGGTATTCTTCTCTTCATTTGCTCTTTGGTCCTCTTTTGCCATTTGAGTTAATCTATTTTTTAAGGTGTTATTTTCTTCAGTCAGATTGTTGACTCTCTTTTCATGATTTTCTTTCATCATTCTCATTCCTCTTCCCAGTTTTTCCTCCACTTCTCTTATTTGGTTTTCAAAATCCTTCTTAAGCTGATCTATGGCTTGTAGGTAGTCTTCATGTTTCTCGGAAGCTTTTGGTGTCTTCCTCCTGTTCCATGCTTTGATCCTTTTTGTCCCCCAAGAAGGAATCTAGAGTTCAATTGCTGTTCTTACTTTGCTTCCTTTGCCTGCTCATGTTGGCCAGTTAATGATTTTTTGGCTCTGTGGAACTCGGCTTCCAGAGGGGAAAGCTCTGTCCCAAATCGCTGGGGTTTTTGCAGCTGCCAGAGCTATTAGGAGGTTGCTGTTTTTTTTGTTTTTGTTGTTTTTTTTTTGCAGCCCCCACCAGCCTTGGCCCACTGAAAATGCACCCCAGGACCACCACCCAAGACCACTGTCCAGATCCAGGCCACTCAACACAAGAGCATTTAGCCTCTGACCAATTGCTTGGCCCCCCTGCAGTTTGCAGGCTGGGATCTCTGAAGCAGCCACGTGGAAGCAGCTACAGGGCTGCTGCTTCTGCCCCTTCCTTGCCCTGGAGGCAGTTTGGCCCGACCACTTTTCTCCCCCAAATTTAGCTGAGTTCCACTGACCTTTCACTTAGTCCTTGTTTCTTATGGCTTGATAATACTGGAAATTGCCACAGCTGCTGCTGACCCACTCTCCTGAGGCTCATCCTGGCCACCCCCAGGGCCAAGTGTCAGTTTCGGGCTGGGCTGGTTTTGGCTCCCAGCATGCTGCGATGAGCCCTTCCTGCCAAGCTGCCTTCAGCGGGAAGTGTATTTTTGTGAGTTTTGGAGCCCTAAAATTTGTTTAGAGTCATATTTTATGGGTATTTGTGGTGGCTATGTGCGAGCTGTGGAACCTTATTGCTTCTACACCACCATCTTGACTCTGCCTCTCGAATTTCAGAGTTCTTGATCTCAGAAATGTAACATCCGCATTCATAGACGAGATATAAGATTAGGTCATAAGACTGAGTAGAATAAGGAGGTTGAACATGAAGGTCTGAAGGAACATCAGCATGTATAACAAAGTCCCCTAGTGTAAGGACAGGAATTGTACCAGAAAACTGTGAGCCAGGTACTAAACATCTGAGGAAGAATGACCTGAGGGCCAGTAGATAACTGCCCCCAGGGTCTGAATGTGGCACTAAATTTGTATAGTGTGAACCTCAAAAGAGGAGAGGTTGATGAGGGATGGCAGTAAGGAGAGAGTTAGAAATGACTGTGGGAAGGAAGGAACACTCTAAGTCTCCATCCAAAACTTGGAGGTCCTTGTCAGTCTTCATCCCTTCCAAAACTAAACTTCTAGAAAAAGTTTTCTGAACTCTGCTTCCACTCTTTCACTCTTTGCACCTACTTTTCTCAATCCATTCCAAAATGTCTTCTGTCCCCCATTATTCAAATGCAACTGTTCTCTCCACGGTCACCAATGATCTCTACTTCGAAATCCAATAGTCTTTCCCAATCCTTCTCTTGTTTGCAGCATTTGACACATCTGACCATGTCTGGATACTTTCTTCTCCCTGGGTTTTACTCTCTTCTACCTACCTGTCTGACCCTTCTTGGTTTCCTTTGAAGGGTCATTATCCATGTTTCCCACAAGTCTACCCCCATACACAGGTGTACCTCACCTCTCTGGGTTTCTTTGGGTCTTTTCTCTCTAAACTACCAGTGACTTCATCAACTCTCATAGATTCAATTATCACTCCTGCACATGACTCCCAAACCTTCATATGTATTCTTCATTGGTCTCCTGACCGCTAGTCTCTAAATCTCCCCCTCAAATTCAACATGTCTAAAACAGAGTTCATTATCTTTCCCCAAAATTCATCCCTTCCCTATCATGTCAAGGATACCACTGTGCTTCCAGTCATCACCCAGGTCTGTAACCTAAGAGTTATCTTCTATTATTCATTGCCTTCATCTCTCATGCTCTCGTATCCAATCAATTCCCTTATTGCAATTCTAAGCCTTATTGGTTCCACCTCCTCAACATCTTTCACACAATCACTCATATCACAATCACCCTAGTTCAAGTGGAACCTGAACTTCAACACCTAGAATGCTGAAATCTCTCCCAGTTTTTTCTAGTCTCTTCCTTCTCCAATCTGTCCTCTACACAGTCACCAAATGGATACTCTAAAAAGCATTGGTCTGATCATAACACTCAGCTACCCAAAAAGCTTCAATAACTTCCCATTGCCTCTGAGATAAAACACAAATTCCACTGCTTGGTTTTTTAAAGGCTTTCACAATCTAGTCCCAGCCTTTCTTTCCAAACTAATACTACACTACCTTCCTTCATGTACCCTATAGCTTTATCACAACTGGGCTCCTTGCTGTTGTTTTGTACAGACAACATTCCATTTCTTTCCTCAGTGACTTGGCATTGGCTCTCCCAATGCCTAGAATGCTTTACATCCTCAACACCATTTAGAGATCTTACCCACACTATCTCAATCCACTGAAATCTTGCTCTTCCCAAATCAAGGGGGTATGTTCCACCACACTCAGTTCTCCCTTCTTCCATCACAATTTCTTTGTGGTCACTTCACCCTGAAGCTCCCATTGTTTCTGCTTCAGCATCCAGTTCTGCCTTCTTGGTGGGACTCAGGACAAGAACAGTAGCGGTTCCCCTTCTTGGTTCCTCTACCTCTTGAAGTACAAACCCCCACGGAGCTTGCATGTAGTTCCTTTGGCAATTTCTGAGAACAATGTAGCTCAGTGATGAAGGGATCAGTGCTATGACATGGCAGCAAGTGCTGAGTGGTCCTCTTGGTCCTCTCCCTACCCCTCCAACCCATGGCAGCAATGCATCAGTTAAAGAAAGAGAGAGAGGGCGGCTAGGTGGCGTGGTGAATAGAGCACCGGCCCTGGAGTCAGGAGCACCTGAGTTCAAATGCAACCTCAGACACTTAACACTTACTAGATATGTGACCTTGGACAAGTCACTTAACCCCAATTGCCCTGCTCTTCCCCCTCCAAAAAGCAGAAAAGAAAGAAAGAGAGAGCTAATACTAGTTCTCTTCCTTTGTCTCTTCAGAACTTTCATCATAAAAGACTTTTTTTTCCAAGAAGCAGGTACCCTTCCCCACTCTGACAGGCTGTTTGTTGACATGTCAGTGGGAATATTTCCTGTCTAGAGTAGCCTCAACCTGAGTCTTGGGTCCCTGGCTGCTGCTTCTGGTTTGTGTTCCTACCCCAGCACATCCAGCCTTGGAGGTATCCTTGTGACTTCAAGAGGTCACTAGTCCTGGGTCCCTCACTCTGAGCTGACTGACAGCAGGAGTGTTCAGCAACCACACTCTTCTCAGAGAAGATGTCCACCAGAAGGGGGATAAGCCAAGGCCCGACCTGCTTTGCTAGAAGAGACAGACCCAAAGAGGTTCAGATGGTATAGAACTAATGTGAAGATGAAATGCAGATTCAGCATTCCCACAAAAATGCTTCATATTTTGGTATTTTAAGTCTCTCTCAGGAGAATAAAATAGTAGTTTCAAATTGCTACTGCTTGCTTAAGCCTTCGATAATGTGTGCTTGTACTCGAGTCTTTTATTTTAGGTATTTCTTTTGGTTGGAAGAAATAAATAGCTTTCCTCTACCTGATTTATATTATATATTCACTACCCCCCTTCTCTCAACCTAGACATTAGTCACAATTAAACTTTATGTGACTTTTTTTCTCCTGGAACTCCCAGATTACATTGTAAAGAAACAGTGAGTCCAAGGAAGAACCCAATCCTTCTGTTTAAAGGACAGGGTCTCACAAGACCAAACCCAGCCTGTACACATGGGCCCAGAACAAAAGGGTAGGGAGAAGAGTGAATGTCCCAGCCCCCTCCCCCATCCCTCAGGCCCAGGAGCAGTTTAGTTTTGTTAAAGAAGGATAAAATTATTAGGCTACCTAAGACATTATTAGTTGGTACAGCAGACGTCCAGACAAATAAAATTCCCTATCACTCCTACACCATTCCTCTGTGCCAGCTTGGTCATTGATTGTCCAAATTCGTTATTTATCTCCTATTTCAGTCCAAGTGGTTTAAACCACATCCAAAATATTCTACCCCAGTAGAAACCCGGGCTACCAAGCCCTACATGTGGATCCCTATGGGCCACATATTCACTTAGAAAACCGCTTGTTAACATTATATTCTACTGTGTTTTTATGTATTTTGTTAAATATTTCCCAATTAACATTTTTAACTTTGTTCAGGACTCACTATTTTCTCTTCGCTGGTTCCTGGATTTCCTGACATGAATATATAATCTTTATATACAATATTTTACATACAGCCTTCTTTTACCTATCATGTTCTTTAAAAAACAAAAGAACATAATCCTTCATCACCACCCAACCTGGAAGATGACTAAGGTCCAGAAGGTCCTGGTCATTACTGCCACATACCACCTGCTCTGCTTCTACCTAGCCCAGCAGAGAAATACAGCGACCAAGGTCCAGAACATACTATCCCTATGGAGACTACTAGCAATACAATGATGTGAAAAGTTATAGAGGAGCCCAGAACTCCCATACACAGTAGCAGCAAATATCTGAAAAGGTCAAAGGTAAAATAAGAAGGAAAAACAAAGAAAAAGCAAAGCTAGCTCCTTCATTCAATTCAGAATTACGCAAAAAGCCAGAATCTGACAGAAGGTAGGAAAGAGTTTGTACCACGGAGGCCAGTATAAGCTCTGATAAATTGACTTGAAGCCGATGAGTGCTAGTGGAGAAGCAGAACCAGAGAAAATATGAGTCAACAGAAAAAAAAAAAAGCAACATTAAGTGCTATAACACTATGGACTCACAGAACCAAAGAGGTAAACCACATAAAGACAGTAACTTCACAATAAATACGAGCAGGATCTCGGGGGGTGGGGGAACAGGGGGAAAGAGAGAAATAACTTGGCCACAAGTTCTGTGAGAATGGCTGAAAGAAATGAAGCAAGAGTTAAAAAATTAAATTTAACTTGAAATAAGACAGCTGAAGGGAAAAATTGTGATCAGGCCTCCAGTCTAGTGATGATCTTTACTGCACTTCTGCTGAGCTCAAGCAGTGTCTATAGAGCAATCCATGTGGGTGTTGGTAAGTATTTAACAACCAGGCTTTCTGGGGGGAAAATGTGCACACACACATACTTTTAAGTTCAGTCTGTATTATTAACACTTTTTAAAGTATAGAAATCAACAAAATTATAAATCAAGCCATGATCTGTAGGAATTGCGGATTTCTCATTCAATGGAAAATTTAATAATTGGCTCTTAAAAGCCACTTAGACTTGGCTCCAGTACATAATCATCATGCCTCCATACACGTCACATTCTCTCTCTCTCTCTCTCTCTCTCTCTCTCTCTCTCTCTCTCTCTCTCTCTCTCTCTCACACACACACACACACACACACACACACACACACACACACAGAGTCTGGTGTGAAAATACACTAAATCAACAAAGAAACAGAAACAGGTGTGAATAGGGAAGAGTGAGAACAGACTTGGGGAGGGAATAGTCACTAGGGAAGTGAATATCAACTTTGGAAGGCATGTCATAAAGTAAGAAACAGAAAGATACAAAGACACAGAGAAAGAAAGAGAGGGAGGAAGGAAGGGCAAAATGAAGGAAGGAAAGAAGGAAGGAAGGAAGGAAAGGATGGAGGAAAGGAGAGAGGGAGGAAGGGAGGAAAGAAGGAAGGGAGGGAGGAACAGAGAGAGAAAACTAAATGTTGTGGTCTGGGAGAGGGTAAGAAATCAGCAGAAGTATAAAAGCTGACAACTTTCATTATAAATTATTTGGGTTGGTCAAATTCCTTCTCTTTCTCCATATACTTTTTCTTTGGAAAGAGGAGGACAGCTATTTAAACTATTATAGCTTAAAACTACACTAAAAATTTTGGGGATACCCTATATAAAAAGAATTTTTTATGCTTCAGGAAAATTTAGAAAAGGGAATAGCAGCCATGATCTCAGACACGACAACAGCAAAAACTGACACAGTTAAAAAAATAATCAGGGAAAATAAATCATAGAGATAAACTCAGCATATCTATCAGTACTTAACACATATTCACTGAATGGCATAGATTCTAGATTTTTGAAAGACAGTTAATTGAATTTCAGGGAGAAATAAACAATAAAATTATCATAGTTGGTGCCATTAATATGCCCCCTTCCCATCCCAGTCATATATAACAAAAACACAAATAAGGAAGTTAAGGCCCTGAATAATTTTTAGAAAAGCTAAATATAATAGCTCTCTAGTAATGACTGAATGAAAATAGAAAAGAATATGTGTATTTATGTTCTTTATAATAAACACCTTTACAAAAAACATTGACCATATCTTATAGCATAAAAACTTCATAAACCAAAGCAGAAAAGCAAAAAAAAAAAAAGTTAAATACATCATTTACCAAACACAACACAATAAAAATAATACTCAATAAAGGGTATTTGAAGAAATAATTCGAACTTAAATGCAGACTGAATAATCCTTAGGAATTGGTGGGTCAATAAAAAGGTATTTTAGCAATAGATAATTTCATCAGAAAATGATAACATACAACATACCACGACTTCTGAAATACAGCCAAAGCAAAACTAAGGATAAAATTTATAATTCTTGACACTTTTATTAACTGAGAAAAGAAAGAACAAATCAATGAATTCGTCATGCAACTAAAAAAACTAGAAGAGTAACAAGTAACTCCAACTAAACACAAAAATAGAAAATTTGAAGATCAAATAAACAAACCATTGAATGATAAATAAAACTAGGTGCTAGCTTATCAATTTTAATAAATAGACCATGAGATGATCTAATTTTAAAGAAGAGAAAAACACAATTGGCAATATCAAAAATAAAAAAGAAGAATTCACAACAAATTAAGAGAGTAAATAAAATAAATTATTAGAAACTATCTTGCCAAATTATATACGTTGGTCTTACACCAATGCTAAGTAGATGCTAATAAGGTGTCTGGTCCCACCACCTCATTTTTACAGAAGACTGAGACTGGGAGAGGTTGATGACTTGCCCATAGACACACAATTAGTATGTCTCTGAGTCAGAATTTGAACTCAGGTCTTTCTGACTCCAGGCTGCAGAAATTACCCACTACATCATCTCGTTATCACCTTACATTAGGATCTCTAATTTACTTTGCTTATTACTTCACATTATGTTGTTGTGTATAGATATCTGAGGCCCCATCTTCTATAGCTGGCTTCTTCCTTGTGTTTTGTCCGCTGTGAATTTTGGGGTATTTCTACTGTTTTTCTTCTTCCAACTTTGTAGCTATTCTCTATGATAATTAACTTGGTAGATATGTATAAGCAATTTTCTCCCCTCCCACTTCCTTTTTATCTGGAAGCCTTTTTTAAAAGACTTGCAAGACTCCCAGAAAATACATTTTTGCCAGCCTTTATTAATAAACATTTCTTTTTGCTCATTTTATTTGGTGTTTAAATTCAGATTTTTTTTTTAGATGGGAAAACATTTTTAAAAGCAATTTCATTTTCCCTGAAAACTTCAAGAGCGGAAAGATATTTTAATCTATTTACCTTGTCTTCTAAAAGGGGGACTAGACTATGATTTTTACTTAGCCATGGCAGAAAATTTCAATTTATTCTGCACTTACTATTTACCAAACACTTAGTAACCATAGCTGTGTGACTACAAAATTTTAACTTGAGAGTTAACATTCTTTTAACTTTTTTTTAGCAACTTCTCATCTCATTAACACCTTTATAGGAATATCCAACTTTTTTTTTCCTTCTCTTATCAATTTGGTCTTCTCTCCCATTTAAATAGCTACTTAATAATAATCATAGGTTCAATCAATCTAAAGCATTTATTTAGAGCTGAAAAAGACCTTAGTGGTTATCTACTCTAACCTTTCATTTTACAGATAAGGAAACTGAAACCCCAGAGAGGCTAAGTTAAATGGCCAAGGTCACATAGGTACTAAGTGGAAAAGCCAGGATTAGAACCCAGATCCTCTGACTTCAAAGTCAACACTGTTTTCATTGTACTATAGTTATAATTTATAACATATACAATAACAGATATAATAAATGTTTGGTAAATTTAATCCATAAGCAAAATATTAACATTTACAAAGGACAGAAAAAGAAGATTCTATATGAAACAATCTACCATATGTAACTTTCTTTTTAAAAAAAAATCATACATTAAATTTAACATGGTAATACAACACTGCTTTTCTTGTTTAAGATGAATATGAAATATGAAAAAATAATGACTTCCAATATTATATATTTTCTTGAAAAAATGGGGAAAGAAGGACCTTACTTACCAACCTCCTTCTACAAGATATAGTCCTGATGCCTAAAACAGGGAGAATTAAAGAAAATAAAGACAATTATACACCATTATTTCTTTTTTGTTCTTATGCTTTTTTTGGAGGGAGGAAGACAAGGCAATTGGGGTTAAGTGGCTTGCCCAAGGTCACACAGCTAGTAAGTGTGTCACGTGTTTGAGGCTTCATTTGAACTCAGGTCCTCCTGACTCCAAGGCCAGTGCTCTATTCACTTTGCTTCAGGACAAAGGAATTTTTTCTAAATCTTTCCTAAAAAGGTCAGGAGTCTGTAAGTTGGATCTTATGTCACTTCTTACGCACATCCCACACCCTACTTATGAAATGAGACCATGATTGTCTTCTTGCTAATCTTTTATGTCAGTCTCTCATTCTATTCCTCTGATACCCTGTGAGGTTCACAAAATATGTGCAAGATTGCAAGCAGTGATGTCGATGCACAGGGAAGTGTGAGGCCCAGGAATTAGTTGGGTCACATGGAAGTCAGAGCATATTGCACCATCCCTGGCCAGGGGATACTGCATTGCTCAAGACTCTCTTCCATGGGATACCTGAGGTTCCCGACTAGAGTCTCCACACCCTGGGGTCTTCATGCTGTTGTAATTATACTTCCCCTCTCACAATTCTGCTCAGCTGGGCTGGGTCACGTGTGGTGTGTGGATCTGGGGTAGGTATAAGACCCAAGCCTTGGAGGGAGGGAGAACCTGCCTTAAGATCTGGCTGTAAGGCTTCCCAGGGGAGACCTCAATAAACCTTCTTCGCATATACCTTCAAGCCATGTCTTTTCTATTCTGGGGAAAATGCTGGTGACTTCTCCTTTGAGGTAAATGGCCAGCTGCCCCTTCGGGCAGGTTGGGTGAGCTCTGACAAAGAACCCTAACAGTACCCAAAATCCAAGTTCTCTGTATCTGCCTCAGAGGTTGAAATCCCAGACCTCTTACACTGTTCCCTGTGACAATTTGACTCTATCTTCCCATATGATTCTGCATAAGCTACATAAACTCTGAGTCTGTCTGTGATGAAAGAACCTATACAGCCTCTTGAAGATCTGGCCTTGGGGGGTTGAGTGACAAGAAATGATCTCTGCCTAGGACAACTTGAAGCAACGTTAGAGTTCTCTGAAGATGTTTCTGGTGAAGACAATGGGTGTTCTGACCCCCCAATGCCTAGACCCAACCTGTGCTAGCATCCTAGATAGACTAGAATTTGTTCCAATCAAAGCTGACACTTTTTTATTTTACTTTTGCACAGGTTGGATCTTCAAGAGGCTGTATAGGTTCTTTCTTCAAATCTTTCTCTTAGAATGACTAGAATACAATGTCATTGGAGCTACCCCATCTAGAACAGCAGTGCAGTCTACATTCTCAATTTTCATTCACCTCTATCTAAGGCTCTATGCATCTTGGTGGGAAAAACCCATTAGGAGTGGCTGAAGAGGTCATGGTTACTGTTTGTGGGGATCAGGGTGCCCTTTACTGGTCTTTTCTCCTTTTTCCAAAGCAGATCAACCATAGACCTCAACCTCTGGAACACTAAAATTACTCTCTTCTCAAGCATATTAAGTCTTTATATGGATATATTCTCTACAGTAATAGAAGGAATATCTGCTTTCTGGATTTCTTAGGATGGTAATGTACATGAATTAGGCCAGCTTACCTTTTTTTTTTCCTTCTTCTTTTTTTTCTTTTTTTTTTTTACTACTTTTCTGGGTGGGATAAATTTGTCCTTGGGTCCATCTTTCCCTGTAGTTCTTCTGAATCCCTTCAGCTGAGTCAGCATCAACAGGGGTGTTAAGGGAGGAATAGCTCTTCTGGAGTGAGGGCTTGTTGAGACCTTTTCAGGGCTTCCCATCCACCTTTGGTGTCCAATCAGTCACTGAACTCTCACCTGTGGCTCCAAGAAACTCCAGCATTCACAGCAGCCACATCCCAGTAAAACTATCTCAACAGCTGGGTTAACCCAGGTTGAAGGTAACTGACAGGCCTCAAACCTCTTGGTGAATTAGGGAGATATCTACCCCAAGCATGAGAAGACCCTGGCAGAATGGGCAGGTGAGAACAACTTTTGTTCTATAAAGGCTGCTGAAGCAAGTGCTGTGGAGTATTTAAAGCTTGGTCAGACATCAAAGATACCAAGGTCATTTACAGCATCCTAGGCCATCACCAGTCCTTCTAACTTTTGTCTTGCCACTGGACTTTGATGATTCTGGAAGAGATAATGAAGTTGATGACTTTGTGTAACTATACCTCACTTAAACCCAATTCATATGTAAGTCAAATCATCACCCTGTGATGTCATTGGTACTCTCCAAAAATAACAATTTCTCTGCTTAGTTTCCTCGTACCATGAATAGGAAAATGCCCTCGATGTATGGAGTCAAGCATTTCTCACAAGACATTTCTAGACTGATCTACATAACAAAGTGATTTTTCTGGAGGTAGTGGTCTTTTTGTTCTCAAAGAGGACAGATGATATCGTGAGGGTGATGTCTTGACTTGCACAAGAATTGGATTTGAGGGAGGCAGAGCTGCACAAAGTTATCAGCCTTGCTCTCCCCTCAAGTCATCTGAGTCCAGTGGCAAGACAAGAGTCAATATGACTAGTGATGGCCCAGGATGCAGTGGGTGGCCTTGGCCTTTTTAAATTAAGATCTTTCCCAGGGCTCAGTTTATCTGAGGCAATGCCTGTTCAATGATTGATGGCTAGGTAAATACTGAGACAAAAGGTAACTATATTTCAAGAAATCAAAAATGAAAACTGTGCCCGGCAAAAAACAAACTGTCCCAGCTATATAAAAAAAAAAATTATAATACAACAAAAAGAAGATTTTACATCACCTGTCAGTTTGTACAAAATATAATCCTACAATAATGAACTATGATATCAGTCTATATTAAATACAAACTGACAGATTATATAAAATTTGAATTTTGAATAAAAATGAATAAAATGAAATTTTAAAATAAAGTGAATAAAAAAATTTCAAATAAAAAATGAAGTTTGAATAGCACTCAATGTTCATTTCATTTCTCAAACAGTATGTATAGATGCTTTGGGGTCAGGCCAGCTCAGCCCTGTAGTTCCACGACAACTTGGGTCACTGTGTTTTTAAGCCTCTGTCCTAAGATGGTACCACCATTCTCAGTAATAGTCTCACTAGGTAGGAACTGGGGCAGAAGTTTTCGCCCTCTTCACTTAACACTTTTTTCCAAACACCATCCATGCCACTGCTGCTGTTTGACCAGGGCTATCAGGTAATTCACATTTATGTATGCAGTTGATATATATAAGTTCACAGTTTCATTTCCTTTTGCCCTGCAACTGCTTGGCAAAGGCAGTATCTTTAAGGCTTTCCATTAAGCAGTGCATCTTGCCAAGGTCAGAGGCTAACTAGTCCTGTAATAGTCCTGCTACAGGCAGGGCCCAGTCCTCCTTAGAGACTTCCTCAGGGGAGCTTCCCTGGAAATGTCGCAGGATCGGGTTTATCTTTTCTGTCTATAACAAAGTATACAGTTTGTAATCTGTCTCCAGGGGAAGTTTCTCTGTTGCCTTTCAGAGAGTGTTCTGGTCGCTTAATCTGCATTATTAACATTATCCTCATTACCTTCTTAGAGCTAAACAATCAACAAAACAGTAAATCAAGCTCTGATTGGTAGCGTTTGCTGATTTCCAAGGTGTAAATCTGAAAAATATAACAACCAGCAGGTGTCCATATGAGCTGGTTCTAACACTCCCCTAGGACCTAGCCACCAAAGGAGAGCCTGGTGAGATGACTGTTCACCCTGGTGGAATTATCTTTGAGTCTTGTAGATTTGTTTTAAAATTAGCGCAGTATTTAAATTCTCCAGCAGAATAAAAGGAAAAAAAAGAATCCTCATTGCAATAATTAGCTCATTTTAAACCCAGGGGCAATATAATGGTCTCAAGATCCATGTAGTAGAGTTTATTTTGCACCAAAAATTATGGGTACAATCACAATCATTTGGAGCCCTCAATTAGGAAAATTCCTAATGGTTAGGCAGAAAATTGGCCCTCTGCCTTAATTTACATTTATATCTATTTCTGGTTAACCCTGGCCTCTTTGTGGTTGAGGAAAGAGTTAGGTTTTTTAGAACCTCTGAGTAAGGAAGTAGAAGATTATATTATGCTGTCTGTGTATAGACAGGTACTAGGAAGAGAGGTTGGGCAAAGAACAGACCTTTTTTTGGAATTTCCCTTAGTCCTGGAGTAGGTGGGTGCAGTTGATGGCATCAGCCTGAGTCTTTTACTCCAAGATATCTGTAAGACCAATGGCCATCCTCAATAGCTCGCTCCTCTGCCCCTACTCAGTCTTACCTTCTCTTCCTCCTTTTTCTGCTTGCTCCTGAGCAGCAAGTTCATTCTGGCTCAGCAAGGGATAATCCCAGTTCTTCTTTTCTGCTTCCAAACCCTCAGAACAATATGTGGGTCTGAGAAAGTTTTTCCTTTGACACAAGTTCCTCAGAGCATGACCAAGTTTCTCATACAATGGCCCTGATTGACCAAAGGAGGTATATAGGACCCTGTTCTCACCCACATCTGAATGAGTGTCAAGTTTGTTTTTTAACCTAACAAAAGTAAGTACTATTAAGTGGTGTGAGTAATCAATGGCGCTTGTAGATTATGACTCTCAGATCTAGAATCTACTCAAAAGGAAGATTGGTGGTGTCCTCAACAGAAATTGGGAACTTAGGAGGGTAAAAGATAGTTCAATTTTGGATACATTGAGTTTGAGTCACCTTTGGTACATTGTCAATGAGCATTTATTTAGTTCCTACTATGTGCCGGGCACTTGGCTAAGCACTAGAGATAAAAATACAATCTAATGGAGGAAGATAACACACAAAAGGAAGCTGAAAAAGAGAAGGGTACCTGGCAAGGGGAACATCCTGGAGAAGTTCAGAGAAGTTCCAAAGCAGTATAGCCTGGTGGGAAATGAGATGTCTGTCCTGAGGCACCTCCTTAAATGAAGACCTGAAGAAGGTAGTGATGAGACGTGATAAAGACCGATTACATCTCAAGGATGATGAAGTTTCCCAGTAATGAGTTTCCTCAGACACCCTCTGACAAAGTCAGAGAAATCTCAAAGTAGTCCTGGTGAAAATGTCAAGTAGACAGCTGGAAGGGTGGGGCTGGAGATGAATATAGGATATGTAGGATATGGGCACAAGCTTCCAGAAGCCTAGCAGGGAGGCACATGAGGAGAGAAAACTATTCTCAGAGCAATTCTTGCTTCCAGGTTTTGGTGTCCTTGATCTCCTTAGATCGCCAAAATCACTTGATTGATTAGGCTTCCTCTCTGCTGCTTGCTGTACTTGAACCATGACTTGACTGGCTTCTAAGGTACTCTTTTATGTTCTTTTGGCAAATACAATTCTTGCAAGTCTGGATCTATACAGTTATTCAGATCAGCCCTCGAGGCTGAACTCTAAGAGGTATCTCCTCAAAAACTGGCAATTAAAAAAAAAAAAGCAAACCCTTTCTCAAGCCCTAGGTGGCAGTAAAGGGCAAAGCAGGCAAATGTCACCTTTCTCCAAGTAGATGTCAACCAGCTGAGGATTCTTCCAGTTGGGTCCCAATAGAAATGCTTCCCCCACCCCCGCTTCCCAGTCAGCAGCTAGCAGTGAAGCTTTTGTCCAACTAGGTGAGCAGTAGATGCAAAACTTGTCTTATTCCAATCAAGTCAGCAGGGGCCAGTGCAAGCTCTAAATTCTTCTCTCAGCCCAGATGCATTCTCATGAGCAGTTTGCTCAGCTCGATTCAGCTGGGCTCAGATCTCTTCAAGCAACAAGGGGCAGTCTCCTTCCTGGCTTTTTCCATCATCTCTATTTCTGTTCTTTGTTCTTCTAAGTTTGGTTGTTGACTGAATCTTGCCTCAAAGCACATAAGCATGCTCTCCTTAAGTGAAGTGATTTGCTTTTAATTTAGGGTGAAACTAATTTAGCAGAAACTAAAATTCACATTTTTGTCAGACCTGTCACAAATAGGCAATATATAATTGTCCCATAGTTACAAAAAAGTTACAAAATTTTCAGGGTTTTCCAAACCTCAACCTTAAAGTCATCATAACAGACGTGTGTGTGTGTGTGTGTGTGTGTGTGTGTGTGTGTGTGTGTGTGTGTGTGTGTGTGTGTGTACATTGCTGAGAAATAAGACACTATGGCTATTTACCTCCAGTATGTACTTTTCTCTGAAGGGTTACTTTGTCTCAGGTCCTCTAAGAACTATCCATGTTTCTCCCTGAGGACTTTTCTCTGAGGAGTTGCTTTTTTCACATTTTCTCAGAATGGTCTCTGTTTCTTCCCCTTTCCACAAATAAAATTATCCAAATTTGAAAGGACAGCACTTTACAAAATAAAGACTGGAGAGAGAAATAATGCTACCAGTGGGATTTAGAAAAATGGAATTATTTAGTATAATAGAGAGGATAATAACTAAACACTGATATTCAGATCTACAAAGCATGATTCAATTATGACAAACTTCTACATCTCAGCTAACACAAAATAAGAGAAAATGACTGTCACAAGATGAAAAAATTAGCTATAATAATTTCCTCATAGAAAATTCTCGGAGCCATTCTACTGGGTCGCTAAAAGAAGCTCTGGTTTAGAATTGACCAACAAGCATTTATTAATCACCTACTGTGTGCTGAGCACTGTGGTAGGCTGGAATCATAATAACAACTCATGTTTCTCAGAGAGCCGACTGAGAGGTGTTCATCTTTCAGAAAAGGCAATTCAGCAGTTCAGGTGAGTTGGAGAAAGCCAGGAGACTGGGGAAAAAAGTTTTTCTCATTTTCCCCCTGTTCTGCCCTCTCACCTACTCCAGTCCCATTAGCACATCTACTTCCCCAAAAGAAAACAGCTCAGCCAGAAATTGGACAGTGTAGCAGCAAGCACTCTAGCATACCCAGGGTGGCTGCTGGCACAGGTTCTTTGATCTGCTTTTCTAAAGGAAAGCAACTCAAAAAGGGTTAACAATGTTACTTTAATCAAACAAACATATATCATTTACCTAGTTCAGGGGGGAAAGTCAGCACCCTGAACTTCAGAGAATACAAACAGAAGTTACAAGCAGACAAAAATACAGAGGAAATAACACAATTCAGCAGACAGGGCTTCTAGCTGTCTGACCATCACATCCATACCTAGTTAGTCACCAGACAGAGAAGCACCAGCATCTGGGTTTTCAAAGCTGGGGGCTCAATGGCTGACCAGAGTCTCATCTGGCCAAATCACATAACTCTTCCCAAAGTGAGGCCCAAAGCAAAACCTCACATCAGAGGTATATATAGCCCTCTCCAGGGTCAGAGAACATCACAACCATGACTACAAAATAACAAAAGTTGTGCCTTCCTGAAAAACAAGCCTCCCACCACAGGCTCCAGGTGAGCATATGCAGCCTATTAGGGGGCAGAGTATATTTTCAAATCAGGAAAGGTCCTCAAATTCAGGGCAGGGAAGATCTTCAAATTTCTATTACCATGACAGAGAGTCACTTTAAACAATACTGAAGCATAGTTGAAGGAGCAGAAACACACCCTCCAGATAGACATAAAAGCAGGCACAAGACCAGAAGCAGTTTAAGGAACAGGGGGAAGAGGAAGGGGAATAAGTATATACACACACACATCACACACACACACACACACACACACACACACACACACACACGGCACCTACTATGTGAAAGGCACTGTACTAAGCATTTCTTACAAATATTATCTCATTTCATTCTCACAACAACCCTGGCAAGTAGGTGTTATTATTACTCCTATATTACAGATGAGGAAACAGGTAAACAGGTTAAGTGACTTGTCCAGGATCAACTATTAAGTGTCTGAGGTCAGATTTGAACTTGCATCTTCCTGATTCCAGGGCCAGTGTTCTATCCACTGTGCCATCAGCTGCCTGGAGCAAAGAGAACCAGATATGGACTTGAGAAAGTTAGCTATAGATGGCGACAGAAAGTTGATCTGCGAAAAAACATCTCTACAAAGAGAATAAAGAATTTCCAAGGCCTTACAGTACTAGAGAATTGCATAGCATTCGCTATGTTCTCTGTGCTCCCTCTTCCCACAGATGCTGTGTGTATTCGTAGGAGAGGGTGTGCCAGGCTTAACTGGGAAGTGTTTTGTAGCTACTACCGTAAACTATGTCAGTTTAGTAAATGCCCCTGCAATGAGCTAATTGTGTTCACCTACTTACTACCAGTGAGAAGCATATCAGTAGGGAATGGTGAACTATAGTTTTATAAGAGCGGCAGGGCAGCTAGGTGGCACAGTGAATACAGCACCAGCCCTGGAATCAGGAGGACCTGAGTTCAAATACGGCCTCAGACACTTAATACTTACTAGCTGTGTGACCTTGGGCAAGTCACTTAACCACAATTGCCCTGCTCTCCCCCCTCCAAAAAAAAAAAAAAGAAGAGTGGCCCCACAGTGTGCACCTTTGAACCTTGTTATAGTGGCCTCTCATTGCTGCTAAGAGATATAAAAACCAATGCCACTAACAGTTAGGGGAATATCCGAGAAGGGGACCTACATCTTGAATAACTTATAAGTATAACCTTGCCTGGGGCAGAGAGATGGATGAAATTGCTTCTCAAGATCACTTTACCCCTTTGACTTCCTTCTTATAACATATTATTCCCATAAAACCAAAAAGGCTCTCTTTTGAGGTAGTGTGTGTGTGTGTGTGTGTGTGTGTGTGTGTGTGTGTGTGTAAATGGCAGGATGGTTTCTACCAGCTGCTATAAGACAATGCATAGGTTTCTAAATGCACCTGATGCTAAAAAAATTCTCTCTACCTCCTCTCCTGGATCTGTCCTATCCTTGTGGACTTCATCAGTCAAGAATCAGTTGTCTTATAACAACAGTATTTTAAAGGTCAACATCTTTGAAAGACTCAAGAATTGCATTTAATGCAATGACCAACCATAATTCCAGAAGACCAATGATGAAGCACCTTATGTGCCCCCTTATGGACCTCAAGGTGCAGAAAAATATGTAAATTTTTGGACATTGCCAGCACAGGGATTTGTTTTGCTTGACTATCCATATTTGTTACAAGAGTTTTTTTTATTATTCTTTTGTCAATGGCGGGGGCGGGAGAGGAATAGATTTTGTTAATTGTTTAAAATAGTTTTAAATTTTTTTAGGCAATCAGAGTTAAGTGGCTTTCCCAGGGTCACACAGCTAGCAAGTGTCTGTGGCCAGATTTGAACTCTGTTTCTTCTGACTTATTTAACTTAGAAAAAAAAAAAGAAAATATCAATTGCCTTCCAACTTCTTATTGGCACTTAGGCCTTCTACTGCTTTCTTCTTCAGAATACTAATCCCCTTATTACTATTCTGAGAAATAGGAATAAAAGGATTTGTTTTCCACACTCCTAAAGATACCATGTTACACAGTCAAAAAGAGACCTGGATTTTGAGTCAGAGGACTCAGACTCGAATTCCAGCTCTGCCACTTGTATGACCTTGGGTAAGTCACTTCTCTTGGGCCTCAGTTTCCTGATGTATAAAATTAGATGGTTAGACTACATGATCTCCAAGGCCCCTCCCAGCTCTAAAGCTATGACAGTATAAATAATCTTAGTGAACTTTATTCCTTTTTTCAAATCTTCCATAAATACTTTTTCCTGAGCAATATTGAACCATATGGCCGGGGCCACTACTTCTGGAGAACAAGGGAAATTGTTCTTCAGACAGGTGATGACTTTGGCCGTTTTCATGCTTTAAATCCTCTTCCCTCTACTGATTCCTAATCTAACACCTCACCATGGTGCAGAGAGCAAATGTAGGGTTCTCAAAGAGTCCAAGCCTCGTGCGTCCCACCAAGGCATTTGAGTATGGTCTGAAACATTTCAGCTAAGTTCAGAGATGGGCCAAAAGACAGGCCCCACTACATGATTGATTGATTTTGCCAAAGCAACTCCCAAAAACCTACTACCAAGGCATGGAAGGGCTTCAGTCTACCTTGGAGGAAATATCCACAGCCAAGACACCACAGTGAATATTAAAGTAAGAATCCTTTTCATCAGGAAGAAGGGAAAACTACCTTAATAATAGCTTACATCTGTACTGAGGGTCTGCTGCATTACCAGATCACCTATCACGGTATCTCTCCACACAGAGGATGCTAGGGAATCGCATTCAGGAAAATCGTGATGATGTCTAAGGGAAGTGCCTTGGAGACACTGTAACTGTAACTGGTTAACTAACCACTTGTCAAATGTTTCAATATTGACTGCAGAGGCTTTCAAAAAGGCTTGTCAGGTTCAGCTGTGATCTCTTTGCCTCATTCAGGCACCTAAGTGGGGAAATGGATAGATTATTGGACCAGGAATAAGGAAGATTTGAGTTCAACTCTGGCCTCAGACACTCACTAGTTGTGTAGCCCTGGACAAGTTACTTAACAAATATTTGCATCAGTTTCCTCATCTGTAAATTGGAGATTATAATAGCACCTACTCCTAGGATTGTTGTGAGAATCAAATGAGATTTTTTTGTAATGAACATTGCAAACCTTAATGTGTTCTCTAAACACTAGCTCTCATTACTCACTTGTAAGGGATCTGGTGATTCCTTTGCTAATGGTGTTTGGTGAAGGGAGTGGAGTCTCTGACCTTATGTAGGAGGTCTGAAAAATGAGGAGAGCAAGCTACAGGAAGCCAGATTCAGAGGCAGCTGTTGTACTGATATCCCAAGGAGCAAGCAGCAGCCTTCAAGAATGACCTTCTGGTCTCATGGCAGTGAAAACTGAGATGAGGACTTATCTGACAGAAATGTCACCTTTGGATGTGAACTTTGGATGTAAACCAGTGCCAGGTAGGAACTGAGTTAAGTTTCAAGCTACTCTCCCAGTGAATGAGCTGGTGTTAGGGGAAAGTATGCCCTGGAGGTATTGGGGAATGGTGGGTAGGGATAGGAAATGTTTGTGTAACTGTTCTTACTCTATCTTTCAAGTAGATATCCCTTTGTCATAAATTTGTAATGTAATAAATATGTAACGTCAATAAAACAAAAAAGTCTCTCTTTTGAGGTAGGGTGTGTGTGGGTATGTGTGTGTGTGCATGTGTGTGCACGCATGCCTGTGTGTGTGTGTGTGTGTGTGTGTGTAAATGTGTAAATGGCAGGATGGTTTCTACCAGCTGCTGTAAGACAATGCACAGGTTTCATTAAATGGAACCGGGGCGCCTATTCCCCTAAAAATGGGAGGAATATAGCTAGTAGGGACTTGATACAATGGCAGAAAAGAGACATGTATATATTTCTTTGAAATTTACAAAGCACTGTATACATTACTTTGCTTATTCCTTACCAAAACCAAACCAAAACAAAAAAACCACTTGGGAGGTACTTAGAAATATTATTATCCCCACAAAGAGCATTATTTTTCCTATTTTAAAGGTGAGGACATTGAAGCTCAAATAAGCTGTCCTGAAGCAACTCAGTGCCCTTAAGAGGGCAGTAACTGTATCTTCTGCTGTAACAATTAATGCAATAACTCCACAGAGACACACAGTGGGCGCCTAATGCATATTGCTGGATGACAACCAAAATTACAACTCTCTTATAGTTTCCACGTTATTTACCAAAGGAAGGGTAGCAATTTTTTTTTTTAAGAGCACTGGATTTGAAACCAGAGAGTGTCAGTTTGAATCCTTGCTAAAACTTGTCTGTGTTTCATCACAAATTGCTGGGTAGATAGTTTTTCCAAGATGGGTTTTCCCATCTATAAAATGACAAGGGAGGACTAGATGGGTAGCCTTTTTCATCTTTTCCAGCTCTAAACCCTATAACCTGATCTTCATCAAACTGTCCTAGGCAGAAGAGGCTTTCTTTGATAACTCTTCTCTTCCTGACACTTGCCTCCCCTGGTTTTCCTTCTACCTGCTGGATCCTTCCTTCTCAGTCTCTTTTGTTGGCTATTCATCCAAGTCATGCCTGATAACTGATATTCATTATTCTGGTCTGGGCCTTCTTCTATTTTTTGCTTGGTGTTTTCATCAGCTTCCATGGATTAATTTATTCTCTATGCTGATGATTCTCAGATCTACTAATCCAGCCCTAACCTCTCTCCTAAACCTCCAGACTTGCATCTCCAGCTACCCATTTGGACATATATCCTATAGACATCTTAAACCCAACAGGTCTAAATCTTCCCTTCACAAGCTCTCCATTCTTCCTAACTTTTTTTTTTTTGCTTTTTGGAGGGGGGAAGGCAGGGCAATTGGGGCTAAGTGACTTGCCCAAGGTCACACAGCTAGTAAGTGTTAAGGGTCTGAAGCTAGATTTGAACTCAAGTCCTCCTGACTCCAGGGCCAGTGTTCTATATTCACTGTGCCACCTAGCCACACCTCTTCCTAACTTTTATAGTGGACTTTTACACTATAGTTTCAGTCACTTAGGCTCACAACCTAGGTATCATCCTTGACTCCTACCTCTCTCTCTCTCTCTCTCTCTCTCTCTCACCTCCCCCCCCCCCATATTCAATCAGTTAACAAGTCATGTCAAATCTACCTTCACAATGTCTTTCTTCTATGCCTCCTTCTTTCACTTGACACTGCCACCACCCTGGTGCAGGCCCTCATGACCGCATACTTGAACTATTTTTTTTAATTTTTTTTTATTTACTCATTTACTTTCAATTTACAAGATTCACTTCCACAATCACTTGAGTTTCAGATTTTCTCCCCTCCCTTCCCCCCCCCCCCATGGTGGCGTGCAATCATGTATAGGATCTGCAAATACTTTCACATTGTACAATAGTTTGGTCATATAGAAGGGTTGTAACCAATGAGTGATCACTGGGAAAAGAAAAAAAAAAGCAAAACCAGACACGAAAGAGAAAGATAACGA
>CM053581.1:389441029-389530645 GCA_028627135.1 Pseudochirops cupreus | reverse complement strand
TGTTCCAATTTTTCCACATCCTCTCCAGCATTTGTCATTTTCCTGCTTTGTCATCTTAGCCAATCTGACTGGTGAGATGTGGTACCTCAAAGTTGTTTTGATTTGCATTTCTCAAATCAATAGTGATTTAGAGCATTTTTCCATCGCATACTTGAACTATTAAAATAGCCATCTGCTGGTTCTCCCTGCCCCAAATCTCACCCCACTACATTTCACTTAGTTGTCAAATTGATCTTCCTAATGTGCAGGTCCAACCATGTCACCCCCTTATTCAATAAACTCAATAAGTGGCTCCTTATGACTTTGAGAATCAAATATAAAATCTGGTTTGGCATTTAAAGTCCTTCATAACTTGATCTCTTCCTACTTTTCCAGTCTTGTTATACTTACTCTGGGATCTAACATTGGCCTTTTTCACTCCATTTCCTGACTCTGGGCATTTTCATTTCCAAGCCCATTCCTGGAATGCTTTCCCTCCTTACCTCCATTTCCTGGATTCCTTGGCTCCCTTGGTTCCCTTCAAATCCTAGATAAAGTATTACCTTCTAGAGAAAGCCTTTTCCAATCTCCCTTAATTCTAGTGCTTGCTCTCTGTTAGCTCCAATTAATTGTGTTGTTCATACACAGTTGTTTGCAATTGGTCTCCTGTTTTATACTTTGAGATCCTTGAGAGCAGGGACTCTCTTTTATCTCCCTTCCTTTTCCCAATGCACACAGTAGACGATTCATAAGTGCTTGTTGACTGATTCTGGCCCATGTCTAAAGTCCTCTGAAGACAACAATTCTAGTCCCATTCTTGGTGTGGGATTCATCCCAATGTTAGGAAGTCCTTCCTTATGTTGATTCTAGACCCTTCCCACAACATTAGATGCCCATTTCCTCTTACTTAACCATCTGGAGGGATGACTACACTTCAGTATTTTTTTCTTGCTCGCTGATTTTCTATATTCTTCCATTTGAAATGCCTTGGACCTAGCCCAGGGACTGATTGTATCATCTTGGTTTTGAGCTCCTAGGGATGTGGCTTTCTTCCCAGCCCTAGGGAGGGCAGATTGGCATCCATCATCAGGATGCCAGGTGCTATGCATATTAATCAGGCCCTACTACCCTGTCTTCTACAAGCTTATAGTCTTTAGAGTCTGGAATGGAAGGTACCTGTCTATTCCCTATAAAGGAAAGAAGCAAGCATTTATTATGTGCCAGGTGCAGTATTAAGTATTTTACACATATTATTTCATTTAATCCTCACATCCATCCTGGGAGGTAGGTGCTATTATTATCCTATTTCATTGTTGAGGAAACCGAAGTAGACAGAAATTGAGTGCGTTGCCAAAGATCATGTAGCGAGTTTCTGAAGCCAGATTTGAACTCAAGTTCAGCTATGATAAGTAGAACAGAGAAGAGTGTGGAATGGAGAGAAGATCCTGGAAAATCAGCCCTATTGAAACTAGTCCCTTCATCCATTATGATGAAAAGCATGGGACTGATTAAAAAGGATAGTGCCACTGAACCTGTGGCAACTGTATTCCTAATTCTCACATGATAACATTCATCCCTATTCCCTTTCGTTGTCCACCCCCCAAAACAAACTCCAGGACTGAGGAATTTCTTTTAAACACAACCTATTGAGTAACTAAAGGATCAGAAATCATCCTTCATGTTTTCAAGATCTGAGTTTCCCAACTGTCTGCACTTAAATCCTTGGAATTTCATTCACTCCACTGACATCCAAAGCCACTGACTGTCCCCCATACCTAGAATTCTCTTGCTCTTCAGCTCTGCTTTCCCCTCACTTCCCTGGCTTCCTTCAAGTCCCAGCTAAAATCCCATCTTCTACAAGAAGCCGTTCCCAATGATTCTCCTTAATACTAGTGCTTTCCCCCGAGATGGTCTCTAATTTATCCTGTATAAATGTTCATAATGGTTGTCTTCATGTAGCCTACCCCTTAAGAGCAATGAATGGTTCTCTCTCTCTCTCTCTCTCTCTCTCTCTCTCTCTCTCTCTCTCTCTCTCTCTCTCTCTGTCTCTCTCTGTGTCTCTCTGTCTCTGTGTCTCTCTCTGTCTCTCTGTCTGTCTCTCTCTGTCTGTCTCTCTGTCTCTGTCTCTCTGTCTCTGTCTCTCTCTGTCTCTCTGTCTATCTCTCTCCTTTTTTTTCTGTATCTCTAGTGCTTAACACAGAATCTATCATACTGTAGGTGCTGAATGTCTCTTGACTTGACTTGACAAAAAGGGCTGAGACAAGAGTGGGGCTTTAATGCTCCAAGAACCTATATCATTTCATCATTTTAGGCCTCCTTACATCAGTGCATATTACAACTGTTTTCAGGATGGACTTTGAAAGTTATTGTCTCTGAAAAATGCCCAGTGGTCAGCCTGGTAATAAGTTGGTAATGAGACTAGGCTGGTCCTCAGACGGTAAGTGACAATTAATCCAACACCAGGCCATACTTAAAGCCTTGCTAATGAGAGAATCTGTTATGGTCTCCTGGCAAAACCTTAATGCAGAGTAGTGAAAGTAATATTGGAAATACAGATGTCACGTATTAAGGTGACCTTAAGATAACATGTAGAGTGCAAGTCAATATTGAGTATTTGCTTATGGTCAAGTCAAACCAGAATCCTACCAAGAGCTTTATGTTAACCATCCACAAACATTTACTGTGAGTCAACTAGATGCAAGTTCTTGAGCTAGGTGTTAGAGATTTAAAAAGGCAGGGAGATCCTCCCTCAAGGGGCTTAAAGCTAAGATGGGGAGAAAGTGTATGTATAAAAAGACAAGTAACTTGGTGAACTGGGATGGGGAGGGGAAGCTCCTAATCCTGAAGACTTTTTAAAGATTTCTTTCTGGAAAGCCCTGAGGCCATAATTCCTATATTCCTCTCAGAGAATCATATTCTAATGATGCCAACCATTAGAAACACAAACCTGGTCCTAGAAGAAGGGATCCCTGGCCAAGGTCCTGATACGTCAACCGCTTCCCCACACTAGCCTGGCTGCTCTGGACTGGGAAGACGACAGCAGAGCAGAGAGGAGGTGAGACTAGGAGACCAGCTCTGTTCCTCGACAGCCACCTGTTCTCATCTCATCCCCTACACATTGTCTGACTGCTTGCTCTGTGATTGGGAAGCCTTTTTTTTCCTTTCCTTTTTTTTTTTTTGTCTTTTGTGTCTCGAGGTTTTCTCTGCTTTGCTTTTCCCCTCCCAACCTCCCTCCTTGTTCCTTTTTGTAGATAAACTCCCACGGGCCTCCCACAGCAGTTTCAGAATATAGCCTCCTGGGTTTGTTCTTGTTGACAAAGACTTCCAGTCCTTCTCTGAAAAAGGCTCCCCCTACCAAAATAAAAATTCTCTTTTCTGAAGGAGGACTAATCCTAGCCCAAGACAGGACAATCTGTAGTAAGGTCAGAGGTCACTGTCACATCTGCAGTTCATTCCACTCTTCTCAGTGTTTCTTTCCTCCTTGTTCTGCTGTCTAAGAGAGTCTGTGGAATCAGCATATATGCTGTGTATACTGTGGCTTGGGACAAGAAAGGGAAAAACTCAAAAGGGGACTTTGAACGAAGACCTTATAACCATACATCAAACAAGTTTTTGAAATCAAACCAGATGGAAAGATCAAGCTTGAAGGTTATGGAGGGGGGGATCCCCACTCTCTTCTCCCATTATTCTCTTTCAGGTGGTAGTGGAAAGGATAGTTTTGACAACTTTATACAGATGGCATGAAAACCAGTCCCTAAAGGTGGAGGTGTGATAAGAAATGGAGCCAGGTCTTCTCTGAAAAGTCTCCCCCTTCCCCCTTCCCACAAACGGGCTGGGGTCTGGATAGAGATTCCAGAGAGAAGGCCTGCCCAAGGCTCCAGAGAAACAGAGGATTACTGGGGCCATTTTAGGCATCTGCAGACCTCTGCCAACCAAAACTGGCCACCTGAGATCTGAAAAGGCCAGGACTAGAAGTGATAGGAAACAACCCCCAACCCAGACATAAGAGGTCCTCTCTCTCAGGCTCTTTAACCGGGAGTGCCCTTCCTCTGAAAAAAAGGGTAATCGTTATCTCTGGTGGAGGAAACTTAGTCTAGGGCCTACAACCTCTCAAGGTCCGTCCGGCTCTAGGACTTGGCTCTAGAAATGGGTCAACAAGCATTTACTAAGCACTTAGCTAAGTGGTGCGGGTTACTTGGGAAGAATAAACGTAGATCATTCTCCCACCCAAATTCAACGGGCGGGGGGGGGCGGGGCGGGGGACGGAATAGAGGAAGAAGGAGAAGCTCACTTTCCCGTTATGCTGCCGAACTCCAACCACCTCCTTCAGTCATTTAAATGAGCTCCCCGGCTCATTTAAATACAGGTGTCTGCGGCTTTGATCTGGTCCACCTATGGGGCGGGGAGGGAGAAAGTAGGGGAGTGCGTCTAGTGTATACAAGTCTATTAGTTTAATCTGTCAATCCCCCTCCACGCACCGCCCCCGAGCCTGATGGAGAGTTCGGGAGGGGGTGCGGGGTAGGTGCCTTGCATAGCCTCGGCTTCACTTGGCGACAAATTGCTGTTTTGGCCCCAGCGGCTCAGCTCAGCGAAGGCGGCTGCTGCGCTCAGTGGCAAACAGTGGGAGGGGGGAGGAGTCGGGAGCTGGCAGCTGGGGGGTGGGGGAAAGAGAGAAAAAGATGCGGGGCGGGGGGCGAGAGGACTCTAGAAGGCGAGGAGGCTGTGGGAGAGGATGGAAGAGACGGGACTTGAGAAGGGATGGACCCAGAGGTGGGGAGGCGACTTAGGAGCCGGCGAAACTCGGTAGAGCTGGCTGTCTCTAGAGGTTAGACAAAGGTCAACTCAACTATCCTCCCAGAATCCCAGACTAGTCAGAGGTCATTCTGCTCTTTTACCGGGTCTGCAGTCCAGACTTGTCCCCAGTGGAGGGGCTGCTCTCCCCACCACACACAATGTCTTCTCCCCTTTGGGGGAAAAAAAATGACTGTATTTTCCTGAAAAAAACACTGGATTTGGAGTCAGAATCTAGTTCAAACACTGGCTCTACCACCATTTATTCCTGGTACGACCTTGCGCAAGTCACTCCATCTCAAGAGTTTCAAGATGGGTTGAACTGAGTGTTCCCGAATTCTCTTCCAGCTCGTAACAATTCTATAGCCCTATAATTCCTACCCTAGAAGGCAGGGATATTCCTTTCCTTCTCCAGCCGCTCCCTCCCCCACCCAACAGTGGAAAGGCTCTTCTTCCGTCCAGGGGTAGAAGATAATTATCTGAGGCAAACCTGACCTTGCTCCCGCTTCCAGGGACCGGAGACCAGTCACATAACAAATCTGAGGCAGGGCTTCTTAAATTGGGGTTCTTGAATTTTTTGCAAAATCTATTTTGACAACTATTTTAATACAGTCAATTTCCTTTGCAACCCAATATTTTATTTTATGAGCTTAAAAACATTCTGAGAAGGGGTCCTTTGACTCCATTGGAATGCCGAAAAGGTCCATGACACAAAATAGGTCAAGAACCCTTGTTTTAAAGAGTTTCTCCACTGGTAAGTAGCGGAGTCTCAACACTCGGGGCCCCTTTCGAGGAACCAGAGCACCCCCTCCCCTCCTGGATTTGCTCCTTCAGTCTTTCTGCCCTCCTGTTCCCAAAACCGGCTATAGTTCGGCTCATTTCCTAGAAAGACTAATTGGGGAGCCCAGACTACAAGTCAGGTATCTTGTCTCCCACCTCGGGTTCGAGGCGCCACTCAGACCCTACTTTCCTAGTTCAACTCTATCTTGGGCTCTGCTAGACCGGAACTCTCAACCTTAGCATCTCCAAACTCTATTAGCCTTCAATTACTTCAGCCCAGATTTCTACTTTTCAGTGGAGAATTCAGACTCGACTGAGCAGCTTCCGACCCCAAGAGCTCCCTTCCTTCCAGCTAAACCTTCTTTCCATCCCCAGGGTTTCCCTGCTTCTCGCTAGAGAACCTTTGGGCAAAAACTGTAGAAAAGGCTCCTCCAACTGTGGGAGAGACCAGAAGAACCTACTGGGCGATCTCTGCTTGGGTGATCCCAGCCGCGCGAGGTGCTGAATGGGATGGATACCAGGAGTACTAAATGGTCGCTTCCACTGCGCACCCCCTTTCCCTAATTCAGGAGCCCATCGGAGGAGCTTCAGACTTGGTACCTCTGAAGGCAGCCTGTGCCTTTAAGGAGCCAGCTCTGGCAGGGTGTGCCCTGTCTCCATGGTTACTCCGGTGCAGGCGGCAAGTTGGTAGGGGGGGGGGCGGGTTGGGAGCCGCATCTCTCCATCAGACGGAGGTAGCTGCAGGGACCTGGAGCGGGGCCCGGAGTCCAAGTCAGTAGGAGGAAAGCGGGACCCGAACCCTAAGAGCACGGGAGGAGTCCAGAGACATGCTTCTGACCCCGACGGAGCGGACTCCCCCTCGCACTGGGGCCCCAGAGCCGTGGCTGGGCTGTGCCCCCAGACAGCTGCCCTAGGACCCGCGCCCGGGGAGACGGCGCCGGGGGCAGCTCACGGCGCCCGCTGGACTGGCGGGGCGGGGAAGGGCGCGGTAGGGCAGAGAAGGAAAGGACTGCCCACCCTCTCCCCCTCCTTCCCCGCCCCGCGCCCCGGGAGGGATGGGGCGGGAGGCAGCGGCAGCCTAAGATGCCGGCTATGAGGGGGCTCCTGGCGCCGCAGAACACCTTTCTGGACACCATCGCCACGCGCTTCGACGGGACGCGTGAGTTCACCGCACCCCTTTCCAGGCGGGACCCCTCTCCCGGTGGAAGATTCCCACACACACACCCGCCTAGATTTCCAAAGACTTTCCAGTTCCTTTCCCCCAAAAGATCCCCATGCGGGCCACTTATCCCCCTTAAGGCAGGAGATCTTAATCTTTTTGAGCCATGAACCCCTTCGGCATTCTTGTGAAGCCCATAGACCCCTTTTCAGAATAATGCTTTTAAAAATGCATAAAATAAAACAGTACTACAAAGGGAACCAATTATATTAAATAGGATTATAAAAATATCTTTTAAAGTTTACGGACCCCTTGAAATCTTCCCCACAGACCTTGCCCTAAGATCTCCTGGCCCTTCCAGGTCCATTCCCACTTTGCAGAATTCTTGAAGATGGATCTTCGTCCAATCAAATTCTTCCTGGGAAGACCGGGGGTGGGGGGACAGGACCCTCGCGAGTGGGAGGGAGGAGAGGGGCGGAGGTAACCAGAGTCCCCATGGTTGTAGTTGACTGAATGGTTTGGGGCTTGGGAAGGTTTGCTTACCTGGCCCGATGCCTCAGAGCGCCTTTCTCACCCTCCCCTACAGAAGGATGAATGGAAGGGAGGAGACACCCTTGCAGCTGACCTGGAGCAGTCCCCCATCCCCCACTGTCCACCTCACTCCGCCAAACCCTAGGTGGGGTGGGAATCCTAAATGATCGGCTGAGGGTTCAAGGTTAGAAAAAGTATATTTGGAAAGGGAATGAGAAAGAAGAAACAGAAACTGGCCAGCCGGGAGCATAGCATCTCCCACCTGCATATACACCACCAAAAAGACAAATAATCCAGCCATATTAAAGCTGCAACAGGAGAGAACAAGCAGTAAAGCTCTGGTAACCTCCACCTCCACAGGAAAAAAAAAAAGTCAAGTGATATCAGGGTTTGGGGGGCCCACACTTCCCTAGGAGTGGCTGAAGAGCCTGGAATTGGGGCTTTGGAGCAGAGCATTGGCCTGGGATACATGGCACCTATGCACTGCTTCAGTCACCCATACCCTGGAATCAGGGGAAGTCATCAGTTGCACCTGGGCCAGCAGGTGTGTGTGCCCACAACTTAGTCATTGTCTATTCCATTAACCCCACTCCCTCCCAAACCATTTTCCCCAGGATGGTCTCTTCAGTCACTTGCTGAGGGATAGATGGGGGGTGGGGTGGGAAGAAAGGATGCTGGGAGCTGACGGAGCTCCCACCATCTGCCTCTCCATATGTTTGGCACCAGCCTAGCCCTCTGATTCAGCAACACCATTACCACCCCCAGCTACATCTTCAGCCATCATCTAGGGGACCACTCTGGTTCAGATCTCAGGGCCAGGGCCAGCTAGCCAGGACCCAGAAGTCTGTCAGTCAGGGGATTTTCCCACCCCATCCTCCTGAGGTGGAACAGAATGAAGAGGGAGGAAGCAGGAAGTCTAGGAGATCTACAAAGTGGGTTAACCAGTCATGAGTGGAGCCAAGGAAGGATTAGGGGCAAGCAGCTAACCACGGTTACACCTACACTCTCATCTAGATTTTCCAAGATGAACATAAAAGAGAGAGTCACATGTCTACACTATCCAAGATTCATTTAATAAGCCTGAAACAGGACACACACACTCCCTTAGGCCTTCTGGGAGAGACAGAGCAGGACAAATCAACCAATGAAAAACTAAGTGTCTCCTGTATGCCAAGTACTGCCAAGTACTGTCTAGCTGCTGGGGAAATGGATGAGAGGAGACTACAGGTGTATATGTGCATGCACATAAACATATACATATATGCGTGTACAAGTATCTCTACATGCATGTCTGTATGCATATATACATTTCTGTGTCTATATTTACACATATACAAATATGTGTGTATTATATATATAGATAGATATGTATATACAAAATTAAAGCTGATTTTGTGGGGTAGGCACTAGTAGCTAGGGAAAACTAGAAAGACTTTTTGTAAGTGTTGCTTGAGTACTCTTGGAAAAAAATAGAGATTCTAGGGGTAGAGGTGTACCAGATGTGCACTCTGAATTGGGATGCCATGTGTGGGGATGGCCAGTTTGGATGGATTGTACTGTATGTGAAACAGAATAATATGGAACAAAACAGGAAAAAAGTCGATTGGGGCCAGTTTGTGAGGGGCTTCAAAATGCCAGAAGAAATTATATTTGATCTTAGAAGTAACAGGAAGTCACTGGAGTGTATTGGATGTGGAAGTGACATAGTCAGACTTACACTTTTGCAAATTACTTTGGCATCATGTGGATCATGGATTAGAGTTGAGAGAAACTTGAAGGGGAAAGGCCAATTAGGAAGCCACAAGTGAGACGTGATGAGGACCTGAACTTGTGTGCTGAAAAGAAACAGACAAATGCAAGAGATGTCAGAAAAGCAGAAATAACAAGATTTGGCAATTGAATGGATATACGGAGTGAGTGATAGTAAGGAGCCAAGAATGACATCAAGTTTGTAAATCTGGTTAACTAGAAGAATGGCAGCAGCCTCCACCTTCTCCTAGGTTTGGGGTTGGGGCAGGGAGAAGTTTGATTTTGAATATATTGAGTTTGAGATGCCCATGGAACACCTGGTTTGAAATGTCCAACAAGCAATTGGTGATGAGAGATTGAGGGTTAGATATATAGCTCTGGGAGTCATCTGCTTAGAGATTATGAAACTTATGTCAACTGATGAGGTCACCAGACTTCCAGGATGTATACCTAAGGGGGAAGAATAGGTTAGAGGGAAGGAAGACTAGCATAAAGGGCACACAGACACTCACAACACATAACCAGGACACACACACACACAGATGTTGTCTAGGACAAACAGACACACACCAGGACAAAAAAGTACAAGGATATTAAACAACAACAGATATGTTGCTGAATTGTCTAGTATACAAACACCCTGAGTGACACAGACACTCACTTCTAGAGTCTACTGACCTAAAGACACAGGACTGGAATCTGAAGAAGAGGAACATTGCAAGCATAAGCTTTCACTTAACACTTATGCTCGCTGGTTTCAGAGCTTTACCAGGATGGAGGTAATAGTAATCCTCCACTCTCTGGTCATATCTGACACCCTTAGGGGAAGAACCGTCCTCCCCTGGGGTTATGGGAGAAAAAAACCTTGGTAGAGCTGGGAGCTGGGGAATAAGGGTAAGGGAAAGAGGAACCCCAGGGAAAGGAGTAAAACCTTAGCCTCACTCTAGAGTTGGGAATCCAGACTCCAGGGTCTTCTGTGGGGCTTCTTCATGATTTTTCTCCCCCTTCCCCTTCCCTAGGGTTTCTTGAAGCCAACCCACAGAAATAGATTGGAGATGGAGATTGGACTGGGGGAATTCTCATCCCCAAGAGGCTGAGCCCCTCTCAGATCAAGCTGGTTAACAACCTGCCTAAGCATACTACATACATACTCATATCCCTGCCTCTCTCTTTCCCTCCCTCCCCAGGCATACACATAACTTTCTTGCAGACAGACTGTAACTTCTCTTGCAGACAGTAACTTCGTGCTGGGCAATGCCCAGGTTCGGGGATCCTTCCCTGTGGTTTACTGCTCTGATGGCTTCTGTGACCTCACTGGCTTTTCTCGGGCTGAGGTCATGCAGAGAGGCTGTGCCTGCTCCTTCCTCTATGGTCCTGACACTAGTGACCTTGTCCGTCAGCAGATCCGAAAGGCCCTAGATGAGCACAAGGAATTTAAGGCTGAGCTGATTCTATACAGAAAGAGCGGTAAGCCAGGGATAACTCCCCACCCCTACCTGCCAGCCAAAGGCTTCCAGTTCCAACTAATTCCACCTTTTCCTACTCTTCCTCTGTCTACTTCTTCTATCCTTTCTTCTCCCTGTCATCTATGCCTCTTCCATCCCCTTTGCCTGTCTCCTCATCCTCTGTACCCCATGTCCTCCTCCCTCACCATTTTGAATACGTCCTCCCTCTTCCATGTCCCCACTCTAAAAATTATTAGCTTAATTAGCAACAAACTGAACAAACCCTTTGCATTGTTTATGTCAGGCCTCCCTCTATTTCAACCCTATTCCTGCCTTTGTTTCTCTCTCCCACTCAACCTACTCATGATCCGTCATGTCTGTTTCATGGCAGGATAATCTGAGCTGGTCCTCTAGCCAATCCTGGGAACCCTTCTGTTTTCTCCTGGGTGGGAGAGGGCTCAGATTCTGCTACCCCCTTCCTCATTGCTAAGCTTCGCACTGATAGTTCTTTCTTCTATCTAAGACAAACATCCAAGGATATGCACACAAAAATAATTCTTTCTTACATATGCATGTACCTGTGCCCCCCACACACCATCAGAGATTTTGGCTCTGCCTTAGACACACTGTGACAAACTTCTACAGCCTAATCTTTATGGTCCAATCCTCAATTCAGACAAACAGTGGGTGATTCTTCCTCTTCATATGATAACCCCTCATGATATAAACAAAGCCAGTGACTAAGTCACCCATATCCTTTCCTTCTCCAGCCTGAATCATTCCCCCTGGCTTCTCCTTCCCTCCCTTCTTCTCCTCTCAGAGAAACTGTTTTTCCTAGGGGGGAGGGTAGATTTTTGTTAGGAGCAGGACCAGAGTCTTGAAGCTAGGGTAGCTGTCTTTGTGCCTAGGTCTCCCTTTCTGGTGCCTCTTGGATGTAGTGCCCATCAAGAATGAGAAGGGTGAGGTGGCCCTCTTCCTGGTCTCCCACAAGGACATCAGTGACACCAAGAACCGCGGGGGACTAGACAACTGGAAGGAGGGAGGTGAGGATGGATGATGGATCTGCTCAGCAGTCATTTACTGTAGGCCTCCTATGAGTGGCAAAGCATTGTGACTGGTGCTGGGAGAGATCTAAAGAAAAGGAAGACAGAGAAGCCCCTGCCCTCAAGGAGATTGCATTCTTCAAGGGTTGGCTTGACTAACGTGACCAGGTTATTCTGATGGGATAAGGGATAATTCATGCCAAGGGGGAGCAACAGGGCCTTCAGGTAGCCCTGGCTCCCCAGTCACCTAGCTATCTTCTGGCACAGCACTCAACCTGGAAATATCCTTTGTCTTCTCAGTTTAGTCAAAACCAGGTTCATTTTTTTTTTCAAAAGGCAAAACAGGAGCAGCAGCAACAACAAAAACACCCATAAGAGCTTGTAAATATAGCAGCTGTATAGAATACAGGTTTATGAACCAAAGTTAACTAAAATTTAATCACAGAGTGGACTTGACTGGCACAGTTTATAGTATATTCATCTCCAATTCCTTCTCCTTACTGCCTCCATACCCCTTTGTTCATTCACAATCTCTCTCTCTGTTCTCTCTCTCTCTCTTTGTCTCTCTCTCTCTGTCTCTCTCTCTCTCTCTCTTTCTCTCCCTCCCTGCTTCCCTCCTTCCCTCTCCCTAGCCCTCTCTCTCTCCCTTCCCTACCCACTCCTCCCTCTCTCTCCTTCTCTCCTTCCTTTTCCCCCTCCCCCTGTCCCTTCTTCCTTTACCCCCTTTCCCTCCCTCCTTCCACTCTTCCTCCCTTCCCCATCCCTCTTTCCCTCTCCTCTCCCTCTTCCTCTCTCTCCCTTTCCCTCTTCTCTCTTTACCCTTTCTCCCTCTCTCTTTCCTCCACTCTCCTTCTCCCCTTCTGTCTATTTCCCTCCTTCCCCATCTCTCTTTCTCTCTTTGGCTTTTTGTCTGTCTGTCTGTCTGTCTGTCTCTCTCTCACGCACACACAGACACACACACCCTCTCTATCTTCTTTCATCTCTCTACCTTCAGGAAAGGAAAAGGGGAAGCATTTTTTTTTGGTCCCTCAGCTTATTAGGAAAATAAATAGATTTACCCCTCATTGTAAGAAAGGAGCATTAATGTTACCATTAGCTATAATTTATAGAGATCTTTAAGGTTTGAAAAGTACCTGACAAATATCTCATTTTATCCTCATGATAAACTTGGGAAGTAGATGTCTCTATTTTACACATGAGGAAACTGAGGTAAATAGGTATAGTGACTTATCCAGGGTCACATAGCTAGTAAGTGTCTGAGGCCAGATTTGAACTGAGGTCTTTTTGATTTCAGGTCCAACACTCTATCCACTACACCATTCAGCTGCCTTTAGGCTAATAAGCTTATAATGTTTGAATCGCTATTGTAGTAATAATAATAAGAGTAATAATTGCAGTACCTTGCATTTTGTATAGTGATTTAGGGTTGCAAATCATTTCCTCACAGAGATAGGTAAGGCAGCATTATTATCTCCATTTTGCAGATGGGGAAACTTAAGGCTTAGAGCTTGTGATTTTTTTTTTTTTGTGGTCACAAAGCTATTAAGTGTCAGAACCACACTGCCTTCAGGTCCTCTGCCTTCTAGGTCAGCACTCTTTCTACCTCCCCCAAAAGGCCAGCACCTACTTATCTAAGATTGCTTGTCTAGAGCTCTCAAGACTTTAGGACTTAGGACTGCTTCACACAACGCAGCCCCATATATAGGAAAGAGTATAAGATTCATGGTCAGAGAGGCAAGGGCTTGAACTCTTTCTGTTACTAATAGCATGACTTCAGATAAGATACCTTAGTTTAACCTCAATTTCTTTGTAAAACATGTGTAATGCTACTTGTTCGACCTACTTCACAGGATTTTCATGAGGATAAAATAAGTAAATGAATGTGGAAGGAATTTTTAACTACAAAGTGCTCTGCAAATGTTTCTCATTAACATTGTTATAGGATCATAGGACTGAGAACTGAAAAGGGACTTAAAAGTCATTATCTCCTAAGTCCCAATTTTATAGATGAGTAAACTAGGCCTAGAGAAGTTGAGAGCTGTCCAAGTAATAAATAGGAGAATTGGTATTCAAATGATGGTCCCCTGATTCCAGGTTTAATATTCTTTCTCCCCTATATGTCAGCATAACCTTGGTCTGGGAGCTAGGGCATCTAAGATCCCAGATTTTCCCAGCCACCTTTGCCAGCTTGCAGAAAGACCCAGGCCTCTCACTTTTGCTTGCCCTATTTCTACCTGGGTTCTTCATTCACCTGTTCCCTTCCCATTACTCTACCCATCTCTGATTATTGGTAGCTACCTTGATCTGCCCTCTAGGTTGCTATATACTCTATCCTATAGTGTCTAGATACTACATCCTAGAGTTGCTATATACTGTATTCTATTGTGTTTGTGCCTTCCAGTGACTCTAATCTGCTTGTTTCTAATAGATCATCATTTCTTTCTTCCGGGGTAGGGGGCAAGGAAGAGGAGAAAATTAGCCCGTGAGTTTTCTGTCAGTTTGTAGCTGGGAAGGAGGAGAGATGCTCTTGAATAAATATTAATTAATTAATTAATTGAGAATTCCCTCAAGGGAATAGATTATTCAACTCAAACCAAAAGAAAGGTACCCTGACTCGCTCTATAAACACTAGACAGTATAGTGGGTTAGCTGTTTGTTTTCCTGTTTCCCCCATCATCCTCAAGGGCCCCTTTCCCACAGGTGGTGGGCGGCGTAGGTACGGCCGGGCAAGGTCCAAGGGCTTCAATGCCAATAGGCGCCGGAGCCGGGCTGTACTCTATCATCTTTCTGGGCACCTGCAGAAGCAGCCAAAAAACAAGCATAAACTCAACAAGGTTGGAAATGGGCACTGGGCTGGGCTGTGCTGGGCTGGGCAGGGAGGGTGGTGAAATGGGAGAAGGGGAGAAGCAGGAATATTCAGATGTCAAGAGAGACTTGGGCTGATGGAAGGCAGGGTGGGACTCTTATTGCTACCCACAATTCCCCATCCCCTAAGCAAGATCCCAAGGGCTCAGGTTACTCTCTCCCCGACATACTCAGGAAAGATGTAAAGAGTTCATGACCAAGTCTCCTGGGCACTGTGCCCTAGAGGAGTCCCACCTGGCAGGACTGGGGTATTGGATGTGGGAAGAGAATGTGTGTATTCCCTTAACCTTTCTCTCCATACCAGGGTGTATTTGGGGAGAAGCCAAACCTGCCTGAGTATAAAGTAGCTGCCATCCGGAAATCACCCTTTATCCTGCTGCATTGTGGGGCACTCCGGGCCACCTGGGATGGGTTCATCTTGCTTGCTACGCTCTATGTAGCTGTCACCGTCCCCTACAGTGTGTGTGTCAGTGCCGCCCGGGAGCCCAATGAGGCACGAGGTCCACCCAGTGTCTGCGATCTAGCTGTCGAGGTCCTCTTCATCCTTGGTATAGCACCATTACTCCTAAGGTTTCAGGCTCTGCTTCTCCCCTCCCACCCCAATGTGGCCCTGGTCCTCAGCAGCTAGCACCCAGGGTCCCTGTCCCTGTCAGAAGGTCCAAGCCAGGGACCTTTCTTCCCCCTATCTTTCTAAGGTGTGGTCCAGACTTTCTCTAGCTCAGACTCAATGCTTACCTCATGAGCTCCATCTGGAGAGAGTGGCCCAGCCTTGGTACCTCCCAGATGCTGCAAGATCCCCTTCCCATGCACCCCTCCCTCTGCAAGGAAGGCTTTGTCTCTCTCTGCCACCCTGTTCTCTCCATGTTGACACCCCTGTCCTCCCTGGGTTCCCTGCAGACATTGTGCTGAATTTCCGCACCACATTCGTGTCCAAATCAGGACAGGTTGTATTTGCCCCACGCTCTATCTGCCTCCACTACGTCACTACCTGGTTTCTACTGGATGTCATTGCTGCCCTGCCCTTTGACCTGCTGCACGCCTTTGAAGTCAATGTGGTCAGTAGGTTCAGTGCCTGGTGGGAAGGGAAGCCTGGGTGGGGAATGATTAGGGCTTTGGTGTGAGCTGGCACTGAAGTGACCTCCCTCTGCCTTCCTCTAGTACTTTGGGGCTCACCTGCTGAAGACGGTGAGGCTCTTACGCCTGCTCCGGCTGCTTCCGAGGCTGGACCGATATTCCCAGTACAGTGCTGTGGTGCTGACACTGCTCATGGCAGTCTTTGCCCTCCTTGCCCACTGGGTGGCATGTATCTGGTTCTACATTGGGCAGCAGGAGATTGAGAGCAGTGAATCTGAGCTCCCTGAAATCGGTACGGTGGGCACAGTGGGTACGGTGGGCACGGTGGGCAAAGTGGGGAGAGGAGCACTCACAATAGCTACTTGCAAAGGCATGATATGGGCATGTATGTGTATGTTTGTGTGGGGTCCATGAAAGCAATTACAACATAGATGAAGGGATCCTGAAGAGTGTACTCAGGTGTCATACCTAGGGGAGTGTCTGTAATGCATATGGGGAGAACGTCAAACATTCATTCATTCTTCTTTTTATATTCCTTTAAACAATAACCTAACTTCACCAAACCTACTGCATGCATGGAGAGAGATACATATAAATGAGATATGATCATTGCTCTCAAAGTACTTATATAGTGATACGTAAAGAAATAAATATAATGCTCATTGGAATATATCAAGGGCTTAAGAGTAAATTAGTCAGTCATGCTAAGTGCCTCCACATACATGAGCTAAGTGCTGGAGATGCAAAGAAAGGCAAAAAAAAAAAAGCCAAGCCCAGCTCTTGAGAACCTCACAATCTTGGTGGGGGCGGGATACAACATGCAAACGATCGTTTACAAACAGGACATTTGGGGAGAATAAAGCATCATGAAATCGAATGAGAGAGAAGTCTCTTCTTATTGGGGAACCTGAGAAAAGTTCACAGGGAATTTAATATTTTATTTGGTCCTTGAATGATGGGTTGATGTCAAATGGTAAAGCTAATTCCACTAATTAGCTCACTTCCAGGCTCAGAGAAAAGCAGGAAACAAAGGCAGGGAAATCCAGTTCATATTCTAGAAAAAGCAAAGTGGCCAGTTTGCCTGGAAAACAGGGTGTCAGGGAAGGTAGTGTTAGAGAGAGGAGTCTGGAGAGAGACAGTTTGGAGCCAAGTGGGACATGATTTGGTAGACAGTGAGATGCGATGAGAGGTTTTAGAGTAGTGATATATTGTGACCTCAGTTGCACATCTGATGAGCCTATTTAGAATGAATTGAGTGTGGAGAGACTGGAAGGCTGGAGTGATGCCAAGAAGTTATTACAGGAGGTGGGGGCCACAGATGTGGAACATGGCATATAACATCAATTTTGTTTTGTTTTGTTTTTAATACATTGACATTATCATTCGGTTGTTTTCAGATGTGTCTGACTTTTTGTGACCCCATTTGGGGTTTCCTTAGCAAAGACACTGGAGTGACTTGCCATTTCCTTCTCATGAAGGAAACTGAGACAAACAAGGTTAAGTGACTTGCCCAGGGTCACACAGCTAGTAAGTATCTAAGGTCAGATTTAAACTCAGATCTTCTTGCCTCTAGGCCCTTCACTCTATTCACTGCACCACCTACCTGCCTGCTAATACACTGATAGATTTGGTTTTTTTCTCCTTGTTCCTCTTTTTATATTCCTTCAAAAGTAAACAAACCTTTGTAACAAGGAATGTCTGTCTGGGAGGGGGAAGGAGGATAGGACCACTTCACTGTGGGACAGCTCTGGGTGATAGCTTTTTTTTTTTTTCCTACATGTAATCTTTTCCTCTACAACTTCCTCATCCATTACTCCCATTTCTTCCCTCAAAGGCCAAATAGAACAGATCTAATCTTTCTTACCCAAGAGGGCCCTTTAAATGTTTAAAGCCTGCCATCATGTCCTTCAGGCTAGATATTCCCAGTCCCTTCGTTTTATCCTTTTGTGAAATGATCTGGAAGCTCTTCACCATCCTGGTCACCCTTCTTTGAAAGCTTTCCAGGTGATCAATATTCAGATGTCCAGAATAGAACATCATACTCCAGATACCATCTAATGGGGCCATCACAATTAACAGTGCTTTGTTTTGGACACTATGAAGGAAAGAAAGAAACGAGCACATACTTTGTGCCAGACACTTAACAAATGTTTGATCCATACAACAGCCCTGTGTGGTAGGTGCTGTTATTATCCTGATTTTATAATTTTGGACAGTGGTTAAGTGACTTGCCCAAGGTCACCCAGCTAGTAAATGCCTGAGGCAGGATTTGAACCCCTGATTGGAGGGTGGGAGTGGGAGTGGAGTGGAATGAATGTTCTAGGCAGAGTTTTTGTCCCTTTGGGAGTCCCTGACCTTGAGCCAGCCCCAGGCAGAGGGTAGTCCTCCTGGGAAGAACAGTGGTCCTGACTTCTTACACCTTCTCTTCCTGTTACATGGCTGGGTAGAGTTGAAGTCTGCTGCTTGACACAACAAAAGATGAGGTCAAAAGGCTCCTGAATGGACCTGCACCACCTGGGTAGCTGCCCCTGCCTCTCTTAGTGCTGCCTAAGATTTTTGACTGTCATATCACATTTTGGACAAATATTGAACTTGCAACCCACTAAAACCCCCACGTCCTTTTCACATGAGCAGCTTTCTAAGTGATGTCTTCCCCCCCACACACAAGATTTTACGTGCTAATTAGATGTTTTGAACCAGTGTGTAAGTCTTTTTACATTTATCCCCGTTAAATACCATCTAACTAGATTCAGCTTACATGTTCTATTTCATCAGATCTTTGGGGGGCTCTTGATTCTGTCATCCAGAGTATTAGCTCTCCTTCTTAGCATTATGTCACTGGCAAGTCTGAGAAGCATAAATAAGGAATTGAAATGTTATGCCACCCAGAACCAAGGACAGAGCCTTTGGGCCTTCTACTAGATACCTTCCAAGTTAGCATCAAACCATCCATTCCTTTGGTTTTGCCATTCAAGCAGGTTTGAATCCACCTAACTACGCTTATTGTCTAATCCCACATTGGTCCATCTTTTCCACGAGGAAAGACTAAGAGACTCAAATGCTTTGCTGGGATCTAGGTCAGGAGTTCTTAACCCTTGAGTTTGTCCTGGACCCCTTAGGAAGGGGTCGGCGATAAAGTTTTTAAAAGCATTAAATAAAACATATACGGCTATAAACAAAACCAGCTATGTTGAAATGGTTATCAAAAATATATGTATACATATATGTGTGTGTACATACATCATATACACACATACATATACATATTTTTTTAAGTTCATGAGCCCCAGGTTAAGAATCTCTTATTAAGTCATCTCTATAACATTTCCCAAATCTAACCTAATAATCCTATCCATAAGAGGAAAATGAGGTTATCTGGCATGATCTGCTTGTCACTAATATTTCTGTATCCTCGGTCTGTTGTTCTCTCTTTTGCTTCTTGCCACCATAGATTCCAGGTTTTTTATTCTCCCTATTTTTTTCTGCTAGGCAGGACACAGATCCTGCCATTTATTCTTCTCTAAATTCCTATCTCCTGGTTCTGATCTGTCTCAGGAACATTCTGAAAGATGTTGCTGGGTTTCTGTGTTCTCTCGGGAATACCTAGGGTTCTCAGTTTCCTCGGTGTGGATTGATTTTCCTTCATCTTGCAATATTTATTTAGTTATGCTTGAAATCCTTTAGAAACATTGTTACTCGTCTCCCCTTGTGATTTTAGTATCTTTTCCATTGATTTATCTGCTTGTGCTCTAGGTTTTTAATTGAATTTTCTTTCTTGTGAGAGAAAGATATTTGGTGATTTTAGACTTTCCTCCCCTTATATTCCCCTGTCTCTAATTGTCTGATTTCTTCCCCTTTGATGGTGGCTTTATCCCTAGGGCTGAACCTCAAAGCTGTTTCAGACTCCTGCCACATTGGGGAATTCAGTTTTCATCAGCTTTCAGCTCTGCCCTAAGTAATTTCTAGGGTCCAGGATTGGTCCCAATAAGATAACAGACCCCATTCTGCAAAGCCTATGCAGCCACCCCCTTTGCCCCATGCTCCCTGCCCCAGTTCAGATCCTCACGTGAGATATTTGATACAAAAATTTCTTTTCTCATTCAACTGCTTCCCTTAACGGACTGCATTAACTTTTTTTTTGTAAAAAGTTCTTCAATTTTTTATAGTTAATGTATCCATAGCATTTTAAGACTTGTAAAATATTCTGCATATACTAACATTAGATTGTCACAACAATCTTGGGAGATAGGTGCTATTATGATTTCCATTTTACTGTCGAGGAAACTTAGGCACACCAAGGTTCAGTGACCTTCCCAGGGTCACAGAGCTAGTAAGTATCTGAAGCAGAATTTGAACTTGTGTCCCTGACTCCAGCTCCAACATTCTATTCTCTGTGCCCCCCAGATGCCACTTAAATGTAAGTGTGTAGCTTAAATCATAAAGTTTCCTACTTGCATTAAATGCATGTTTAGTGGAAGTTCCCCCCACTGGTCCTCTGTTTCCTGGAACTACACAATATACATTTTATCATCTCTGGGTCTATGAGGTTTACAACGTGGTGTATCGGGAAAAAAAAATAACTGAATCTGAAGTCAAAAGACCGGAACTCAAATCCTACTTTTGCTTTTTACTAGGTATGTGATCTTGGACAAGTTACAGACTTAGAGACATAACGTACCTAAATCTAGTCCAACAACCTTGGGTTGTTTTTTTAATTGTCATTTTAATTTGTATGGACGCCTTTTGTGGTCTTATTACATTAGTTTCTGAATATGCCTTCCCCTTCACTACCCAGAAATATCCTTATATTAAAGATTTTAAAAGAAAGAGAAAGAAAGGGAAGAGAGGTATGTTTTCTTACCTCTTTCTGGAGCCAAGTCTGGTCACTATAATTACACCACATTCTGGTTTTATTGTTGTCATGGTTGTTATTCTTCTTTCTGTTTACATTATATATGTTCTTCCTGGTTCTTCTGACTTCACCCCACATCTTAACATACTTCCCTAAATCCTTCAATATTTCACTGTGGGTACTTATCCAGGATACTCCATGTTGGGTGCTCTAATAGGGCAAGGATTCATTTGTTAAAAAATTTTTTCAGGCTTTTTTTTCCAAAACAATTTTTAGACTGAGATTTTTTTTCCTTTTCTTTTTTGTTAAGATCTTAACAAAACACCAAATAAAATGAGCATTTCCATACAGACTGAAAGGATCATTCATGAAACTGCAAATCTCTATTAGGTAGAGTTTGCTGTTCTTAATTCAATGTGTAACTTTCAAAGTTGTCCTACTTATCTGAGATTCCTTCTGGTCTCTCTTCTCATTGAGGGAGTGGAGGGGAAGATTCTATTCCTAACCCACCTCTCTCTCCCACCAACTCTCCCTAAAAAATTGAAAAAAAAAGAGAAGAAGACAAAACCCCTGTAACAAATATACGTAGTCAAATAAAACAAATTTTTTTATTCTGATTTTTGATTTTGAACCAAGTTCAAAAATGTATGTTTCATTTTGTATCTCTCTTGGGAGATGGGTCACATGTCATCTTCAAAACTCAAAATCATGGATTATCACTGTGTTGATCAGAACTCTTAAGTCTCTCAAAGCTGTTTACCTTTTTAGTGTTGCTTTTCTATAAACTGTCCTGATCCTGCTCACTTTACTCAGCATCACTTCATACAAGTCTTCCCAGGTTTCTCTGAAACCATCACTTTCATCATTTCATACCATAATATGGACAACCATTCCGCAGCTGATAGAGACTCCACTTAGTTTCCATTTCTTTGCCATTATAAAAGGGACTGCTATAAGTATTTTTTCATACATATGAATCTTTTTATCTCTTTCTTTGATTTCTTTGGATTGTAGGCCTAGTATATGACTGGGTCAAAGAGTTTGTACATTTTTGTGACTTTGGGGGAATAGTTCCAAATTGCTCCTGGAATGGTCATACCAATTCACAGCTCCATTAAAAGAGCCCCAGTACATTAAGGTGCCTGCTTTCCTATAGCCCCTGCAACATTTGTCATTTTCTTTTTTTTCTGTCATTTTTGTCAATCTGATGGGTGGCAGATCAAACCTTTAATTTGTGTTTCTCTAATTATTAGTGACAGAGTATTTTTTAAATATGGTTATTGATAGTTTTGAAAACTACCTATTCATATTCTTTGACCATTTATCTATTGAGGAACAACTCTTGTTATAAATTAAATTCAGTTTAATAAACATTTGTTAAGTGTCTCCTGTGTGCCAGGCACTAGGGATGCAAAAAGGGGCAAAAGATAGTCCCTGGCCTCAAGGAGTTTACAATATAATGGATTGTAATAAATCCAAATCATTTCTTTATGTATCTGGGAAATGAAAACTTTATCAGAGAAATCTATTGCAAAGATTTTTTTCCTAGTTAACTTTCTTTTCTAATTGGAATGGCATTGATTTTATTTATGCAAAAGCTTTTTAAATTTTATGTAATCAAAATTGCCCATGTTATCATCTTCTTTGATCTTCTCTACATCTCTTCCCCATCCATAATTGTGAGAGGTAATTTTGCCATTGTTTCTTTAATTTGTTTATGATGTGACATTTTATCAGTCATGTATTCGTTTGGAACTTATCTTGATACATAGCGTGAAATGTTGGTCTTAACCTAATTTCTGCCGCATAGCCTTATAGGGTTTCCAGCTGCTTTTGTTGAATTGTGAGTCCTTACCCCAATAGCTAGGAACTTTGGGTTTATCTCACACTATGCTTTGTTTGATTCTATATCTTATATACCTATTTTTTCCCACTGATTGGCCTGTCTATTTTTAAGCCAGCATTGGATGATTTTGTTTTGATAATTTTGTGGTATAGTTTGAGATCTGGTACTGCTAAAGTTCACTTTCTTTTTGACCTTCTGTCCCTCAAGATAGTTTTTCATCCTACCTCCATAAAGTAATCCTTTGGCAATTTACTATTATGACAACGAATAAGTAAATTAATTCAGGTAGTATTGTCATTTTTATTATGTTGACTTGGCCTACTCATGGACAATTAATATTTCTCCAATTATTTAAATGTCTTTATTTCTGTGAAGACTGTTTTGTAGTTGTATAGTTCCTGTGTATATCTCAGTAGGTAGCAAGTATTATATACATTCTATAGTTATTTTAGATGGAATTTTTTTCTATCACTTCCTGTTGGATTTTGTCAGTAATGTGTAGAAATACCAATGATTTCTGTGTATTTATATTTTGCAATTTTGGGCAGGTATTAATTATTTCAGTTAATTTTTTTTAGTTGACTCAGGTTCTCTAAATAAGCCATCATATTTCTGCAAATGAGTACTTCCTATGCCTGGGCTTATTCTCCAAATTTTTTTCTTCTTTATTGCTATAGCCAGCATTTCTAATACTATATCAAATAATAGTGGTGATGATGAATGTCCTGGCCCTACTCTTGATCTTACTGGAAGGGGACAATAGGATTTTCAGATGTTTCCCCAGGTTTCAGTTTCCCCAGATCAGATCACTGGCTATAAAATAAGTGTTATACTTTGTAAAGTGAATTGAAGTCATTTGCTTCTCAGCATTATGGAGACATGGGGGCACATCATGAGACTGTAACTATCATGGTTTTGTGGGTGTTAGAAGCTTGGTGCTTTTTCACAGGAATGAATCTACAAAGGACTATGAGTTGTGGAAATATCTTTTGACTGAGTTGTTGATTCTATTGTGCGAGCTTTACACCATGATTAGAACATGTTGAAAGGTGTCAAGTACAGGTAAAGGATTATGGGGATGGAGAAGCCATAATGGAAGGGGAAAGGAATTTGGGACTGGAGGCCAGAACAGCATCATCAGACTACAGATGACCAGGTTGAGGCTAGCTTGTCTTACAAATGTAGACTGTGTAGTCACAGCCCTGTTGAATGCATTCAAGAGACTATTCCATCATTAATATATCAGAAGTTAAATATCACTGGACCAACACTAGGAAACTCTGATGGAGTCATGGAGAGGGTGACTCGAGATCTAGAAGAAGATGAGATCATTACACTTCATCTGTCCACCTAGACTTTTAGGACCTCAAGAGCAGGCCTTGGGGAACCCTTCCCCTCTCACACCTCAACCCCCATTGCTGCGTTCCCACAAGTTGCTGGACACCTACTCTTAGTTGGATATTAAACACCTTCTCCTTTTCAATCTCTACTTCTACCTGAGATAACCTAAAGCTACACTCTATCATATGACCTTTGGATCTACTACCCCATTCCCACTAGTCACTAGTTAAGGGCCATCTGCTTTACCTATGCTCCCCAAGGTCCACTGGACTTTACCATCTGCCTTACTGTTTTGCCTCCAGACCCATAAGGACCACTTGGCCTTTCCATCTACCCTGAAGCTGTCCCCTTCTATATGTGTTGTCTCATTTAATTAGACTGTGAGCTCCTTAAAAACAGGGACTGTCATGTTTTTCTATTTGTATCCCCACAGTGCTTGGGATTATAGTTAGCACTTACTAAATGCTTTTCCCTTGCATTCAGAAAATTTGCCTTTGGTGACTGTCCAGTGCCTTAGGAATGGAAGGCTCTTTTGAGGAAGAAATTCAGTGCAAGGATTAGAGTGCTCTTGCTGAATGAGTGGGACATAGGGTGTGCCTGAGGGGCAACAACAACTGATCCTTTTAAGGGTGATCTTGGAAGACAGCCTTTTCAGCTATGGAAACCCTCAAATACCATTTGAAAGAATTGGTCAGTGGAACCATCAGAGAGTCCTGGAGCCCTAATGCTTTGCCAATAGTAGTGGGACAGAAAAAAGACTGGAAAGGCCCAGATTTGGGTAGAAAACCAGATGCTGAACAAGAGAACTAAGGTGGCCTATGCCCCAAGTTCAAGCTGTTTGTCGTGCAGCCAGTAGCTTTCAGTATTGTAATTATGCAGTAAATACTATTCAACCTCTGTGGCAGAGGCAATTAGAGAGTACAACTTTCTGGTTGGCCAAGAGTATTCCGGAATCCTATTTTAACAGCTTATGGAGAAGGTGGTGAAATATATGAATTATTTGGAAGTGCTGGTATACCTAGACGATCTCCTCGGCTTTGGAAAGATCTTGGAACCTCATGAGAAAGACCAAGCAAAGTGTCAGGTTGGCTAGAAGGTGATCCGAAATGGTCAATTGTTAATTGGGCCAGTTTTGCAGTCTCTGTCACGTGTTTCATGGAATGACCCAGAGAAGACAAGAGTGCTCACCAACTGATCATGTCCAGAGAATCTCCATCAACTCGTGACTTTTCTAGAATTCAATGGTTAGTATCAAAGATTTGTGATGAATTATGCTATCATTGCTAAGCCATTCATTGATCTCACTTGTGGATATATGGTTGTAGAGAACCAAAGAAGAAGGGCAAGAAAGGTGTGGTTCTTCCAACATTTTTGGGAGATCATTGGGATGAGAAATATGTACAAGATTTTGAAGACCTGATCAAATATTTCACACCTATGCTAGTTTTGCCTTTTATCTTGAATACTCGCGCTATCCTGGTGGGTCAAGGAATAGTCTTGTACCTGGAAAATAAAGGTCACTAGAAATCTGTTGTGTTCACCAGTAGAAGACACTGACAGTGAACTTGGCATCCCATACACGAACTGGAGTTCTTGACTTTGAGGAGGACCATCACTGAGAAGTTCAAAGGTTTTGTATGTAGAACTAAACTTAAATTATGGACTTACCACAATCCACTGCCCGATAATTTTGCCAGTACCAAGTTGGAGTAGTATCTGTCAGAAATGGGGAGCAGCATTAACCAACCATGGGTTCGATAAGCACTCTTGGTGAGAGAAGATGAATGTGGATAGAGATGCTCTGTCTTACAGCCCATGTTAGCCCAGAGCTGTGGTCACGGCCCTGGAAGGGGTGAAAGATATTTGTGATACCCAGAGAGTTGACCTTCGACACCCCCTCCCCCAACTCTCCAATGAAGAGAGGTGATTTTTCTCATTTCTTTTCAGGTCATTAATAATGACCTGAAAGTCAATAGGGGTCAGTGTGACGTGACAATCAAAAGAACTAATGCGATTTGGATCGGTTAATGGAACTAGGAGATGTTTAACCTGGAGAAAAGTAAACTGGGGAGGGGAAGAATGGGGGAGGGCATGATAGCTGTGTTCAGGTGTTTGAAGGATTGTCATCTGGAGAAGGGACTAGACTTTTCTGTTTGGCCCAGAGGTCAGAAACAGGATCATTGAGTGGAATTTGCAAAAAAGCCAATTTAGGCTTGACATCAGGAAATCCTTCCTAATGGTGTTGTCCCAAAGTGGAATGTGGGGCAGCTAGGTGGTGCAGTGAATAGAGTACCAACCTTGGAGTCAGGAGGACCTGAGTTCAAATTTGACCTCCGATGCTTGACACACTTACTAGCTGTGTGACCTTGGGCAAGTCACTTAACCCCAATTGCCTTGCCTTCCCCCCTCCAAAAAAAATAACATCAAAGTGGAATGGCCTGATTTGAGAAGTAGTAGATTTACCCTTCCTAGAGGTCTCCAAGTGGGGGGCAATGGTACATTGCAATATGCTAAAGTGGGGGTATTTTTGCATTTGGGTTGGATTAGATAATTGCTGAGATCCCTTCCAACTCAAAATTCTGTGATTCTGTAATTACAGAGTGGTTAGGTTTGGGTTTCAATCAGTAAACATTTATTAAGCTCCTACAGTATACCAGGCACTGTGGCAAGCATTCTTTCTGCTTACATGGTGGTTGCCACCATTGTGCAATATTTTTTCCTGGTTCTCCTTACTTTACTCTGCATCAGTTCACATGAGTCTTTCCATGTTTCTCTGAATTCTTCATACTCATAATTTCTTACAGAGTGGTAATATCCTATTTCATTCACGTGCCACAACTTCTTTCGTCATTCCCTGTTCAATAGGTATTGTTTCCAGTTCTTTGCTTCCATGCAAAGTGTTGCCATAAATATTCTGGTGTGGACTTTTCTTTCTGTCTTTAATGAGTATATACCTCTCTCTGAAACTTAAGGAGTGGATTACTTAGGATACCTTATGGGGAATCTAGGCTCTGAATTTTCCCCCTTTCTGTCTAGCCTTACTTTATCTCTAGGGGAGTTTCAAGTGTCCTAGACCTGAATCCCAATCCCCTAACACCAGTGGAAGGGTCTCAGTCACATAACAGGGGTCATCCCCATCTGCTTTTGGATTCCTATTTACTGGAGCTCTTAAGATTTTCTGGAAACATATCAGGGTCCTTCACTTCTCTGGAACCTCCCTGGGAATTCCCTTATCCGAGCAGGGCCTCGATCAATCAGTCCATAGATATTTATGAAGTGTTTACTGTGTTCCAGGTCCTATCCTAAGCACTAGGGATACACAAGAAGGCAAAAGAAAATCTCTGTCCTCAAGAAGCTTACAGTCTAATGGATGCCACACACTTATGGGTTCTCTCATCTGACTAAGAGGTGGTCCCTGGTCAGAACCCCCAGTTTTGTCTGGGCTTACTCCTTCAGCAGATGCCCCCTTAACATTCCGGGGGGCTTGGAATGGGGATCCCAGGCACAGAAGAGATGAGCCACATGCAAGATCTGAGATCTGTTCACAACCACCACCATATAATAACTCATTCCTATGGCATTTTGAAGTTTACTGAGGCCCCGAGAGATGTAGTTAGTGATTCTTAGAACCAGAGCTTGCTTCGAACCTGGTTCTCTTGACTACAAGCCCAGTGCTCTTTTCAGAATCCCCAAGGGGCCGCCCCTTCTGAATCTCCCTTAATTGTCATGTTTCTTTCCTAAACCAGTTAGGAATTTCTCTTTCTTTTCTTTTTTAGTTCACCAAGAGACAGGTTGTGATTTTTCAAAAGGAATTTACTAACATTCAGCTTAATTCCATTCAGTTCAACAGACATTAGACCTCCGCTATCTGGAGTCGCTGGGCTGGGTGTGGGTGATTTCAGGGTAAATGAAACTCCAGACTTTCTTGTCAAAGAGCTTAGAGGTGAAAGGAAGGGAGGGGAAGGAAATGAGCATTTATATGGAATCTATGATGTGCCAGGTCCTGTGCTCAGGGCTTTTTATGAATATCTCATTTTTACAGTCAAGAAAACTGAGACAAAAAGAGGTTAAGTGACTTGCCCAAGGTCACACAGCTAGTAAGTGTTGGAGGCGAAATTTGAACTCAGGTCTTCCTTGACTACAGGCCCAGTGATTTATCCACTACAACACCTAGCTGCCTCCAGCTAAGCTGGAGATGCCCAAGGGAGCACAAGGAGGGAGTCAGGGACAATGAAAGGGTAGGAGCTAGTCACTTGGGAACCAGGGCTGATATCTCCAAATTTGGGCAGTCCACTGGAGTCTGACTCCTCCAAAGCAGGACTGGCAGGGGTCAGGGAAGGGCCCTTGCAGAGATTCCTGGAGATGATGGTCTTTGGACCTTTGCAGGAAACTGAGAAAGATGAGACTTGACAGACCAGAGATTTTTCTATACTACCACATTAATAGAACTGCCAAATTACAAATCACAGGAATCCTACCACAAATTTCCCTGAATTTGGCCTAAAAATCTGGCACGAGATACTCAGATTCCCATTGGACTAGCTCCTAGCCTGGTCCTCCTATGCCTCTGCCATTTTGCCTCTTGAAAAAGCCCCATGTCAGCCTTCACCTGCCTATGTTGACCTCTCCATGCTCAGGTTCACCTTCCAAAAAAGCTGGCACTCCTCAGGACCCTTAAGCACCAGATTCCAGGGCTTCTAGTCCTGACCATGAGCAAGGCTCCTTCCAAAAAGATTGCCTTAGGACCACACACACACACACACACACACACACACGCACACATGTGCACACACGCACACACACACACACACACACACACACACCCCATACCAGGGATACTCATGGACCACCATTACAGCTTAAAGCAGCCTTGAAAATTATCTAGTCCTAGAACATTTCTTCTACCAATTTCTTTCTATTGGGTAAACCCTTAAGATAACATGATATTCTTCCTTCCCATCTCCAACACCTTGAATTTTCTTGGGTTGATGGTGAAGATGCTTCTCAGAGAGGGAGTTGATGGACATAATGTCCTTGACCACCTTCTCATCCAGCTATCACTGGCTAGATAACTTGACTCTCTATCCTGCCCATTCCCAGGCATCCAGGTCTCAGATCTAGAATCCATCGTTTCCTCCCCCATCTGAAATTGGGATAGCTTTAGGAAGTGAGCCACCCAACTGCCCTTCTCCTTCCAGGATATTGGTGGCTCCTGGTCCTTCCCCTTCCACAATTGTTGGTATAACTCTCATCCTGAGCCAAGCGATCCTCCTAGTCAGAGGGGACATCAGAGGTCATCTAATCCACTTCCTGCCTGCACAGAATCCCCACCCCCACATCCTTAGTGAATAATCATCCAGCCTCCACCTGAATGCTTCCAGTGACACACAAATCACTGTCTCTTGAGGCATTTCTCTCCCTCCATTTGGGGCAGCTTCAATTGTTGTGAAGTTTTTCTTTTGTGTTGGGTTGAAAGGTGCCTCCCTTCTGGTCCTTGAACTTTGCTGGGTTCAAGCAAAATAAATCTAATCCCTCTTCCCCATGACCACCCTTCAAGCATCAAGATCATTGAGTTGAATCCCCTCATTTTACAAGTGAAGAAATTTAGGCTCAGAGAGATTAAGAAGCTTGACAAAATTCACTCATGTAATGAGGTTGGATTTTAACTCCATCCTCCGTGTCTGAAGACCAAATCTTCTAAAAAGTAATCATTCCTGGTGGTTTTGAGGAGTCTTTATATGACAAGACCCTGAGCTCCCTCAGCACTCTGCTCACCCTTCTCTGGAAATATTCCACATTGTCAATGTCCCTTCCAGAGGTATTCTCAAGTGAAAGGTGCTTTAATTCTTTTATTAGGACACATGATAATCTGGCAAAATAAAGAGATTCGTTTTATTGTGGAGTCAAAAAGCATAGATTAGAAGGGACCTTAGGAATCATCTTGTTCAACCTCTTGACTTTACAGAAGAGGAAACTGAACTTCAAAGTTACATATGAGCCTTTGTAGTAGGAAGAGCTGGGGATTTGATGTTGGGCGTTTTGACCCCACATCCAGTGATCTTTCTACCATACAGGTCATTGGCAGCTCGTGTAGACATCAGAGCAAGGTGTGGTGGGATCATGGGTCTTGTATATGTTGTGGGGTCATGGGAAATGTGAGGGGAGAGTGTCAAAAGGCTTGTGTAGGGGCAGGATGGTCAGTGTGAATGTGGGGTTATAAGGATCAGGGGAGACATTGGCAGGACTACGTATATTATAAAGGCTACATAGAACATGTGGGTCATTGGAAATGTGTGAGCATCAAAAAGAATCCATACAGGAGGAGTATGGAGAACATAGGAAAGGAGTCATAGGGCATGGGGGAAGGACAGATCGTGTGGGACCTGGGGGAGTTGCTCCTGGAGCACCATCCCCACCCCCCTGACCTTCTGCCATGCTCCTCACGCCAGTCTTTGTCAACCCTAAAGTTCATTTTATCTAATCCTCCCCTGGGACTACTGAGGATTTGAGGAGAAGTCTCAAAACAACTGCCCTTGTCAGGCCCCACTGAAAATTCATGCTGCCTAACCTTAATGCTATTCTAGCCATTCCTTTATTCATCATGTGCTGCCTCTCTGAATTCTCCACTGCAGCTCTTCCAAATCTTGTATAATTTCTTTCTGCTTTCCCTCCTTCCTCCTCCCACCCCTCCAAACACGCTTTCAGCAGATGATCTCCCTTCCCATAAGATTCTGAAGAGCCTTCCAGCTTAAGATTCCCTCAACTTCCCTCCTTTATACCTCTGAAAGTCTCAGTATTTTTCACTGACCCATCTCTCCTTAGAGGAAGAAATAGCACTCTCTCTCTCTTGCTCTCTCTCTCCCTTCTCACTCTTCTCTCTCTCCCATTCTTTACCTCCCCCTTCTTTCTCTGCTCTCCTCTCCTTTTCTTTCCCCTCTTCTCCCTCCCTCCCTCTCACTCTTCTCTCTGTCTCTCTCTCTGTCTCTGTCTCTCTCTCCCCTCTCTCTGTCTCTCTCTCTATCTCTCTGTCTCTCTCTCTGATTCTGTCTCTCTCTCCCCTCTCTCTCTTTCTCTGTCTCTCTTTCTGTCTCTCTGTGTCTCTCTGTCTCTCTGTGTCTCTCTGTCTCTGTCTCTATCTCCCTCTTTCCCTCTCTCTGTCTCTCTCTGTCTCTGTCTCTCTGTCTCTGTCTCTCTCTCCCCTCTCTCTCCTCTCTCTCTTTCTCTGTCTCTCTGTCTCTCTCTGTCTCTCTGTCTCTGTCGCTGTCTCCCTCTTTCCCTCTCTCTGTCTCTGTCTCTGTCTCTGATTTTCTCTCTCTCTCTCTGTCTCTCTCTCTCCCTCCCTCCCCACAACTAACTTCGACTGTGCCCCAGATTCCAACCCTTTGCCTTCTATTCTCTCTTCTTCCTTCACTTCCCTCCCTACCATTTACTCCAGGACCTAGAGATTCGTCATCCCCATCACCTCTTGGCCTGCCTTGAAGCAATGTCACACTGGATAAAACACTGGGCCTGGGGTCAAAAAGACCAGAGTTCAAATTCAGCCTCAGATACTTACTAGCCCTGTGAGCCTAGAGGTAAATCACCCAACATCCATTTGCCTTGGTTTCCTCAACTGTAAGATGAGGATAATAATAACACCTCCCTTGCGGGGTTATTTCAAGGATCAAATGAGATAATACTTGTAAATCACTTAGCATGGCGCCTGGCACGTAGTAGGTGCTGTGAAAAGGCTTGTTTCCCTCTCCTCCTGTGTGACCCTGGGCAAGTCACTTAACCTCTGTTTGCCTCAGTTTCATCACCTGTGAAATGGGGATAATTATAGCACCTGCCTCCTTGGGTTGTTGTGCGGATCACATATGCTATTTCCAAAATGTCTCATGCATAGTAGGTGTTTAATAACGACTTGTTTCCTTTTGCACCCTCTTGCTTTTCCCTCTCCTTCTACTACATTTATAAACATGCTCAGTTGTCTCTATCCTGAAAATAACTCCTTCACCCTGTTAACCTTTCTGCTTCTTTCCTCTCTCTCCTTCATTTCACCACCACAGTTCTTCAAAGAGTAGCCCATGACTGCCATCTCCATTTTCCACCATCCCCTCACTCCTTAACTCCTTGCAACCTGTATTCTGTGCTCCCACTCCCAGACACCTCTCCCCTACCTCTAACTGGAGCTGTTCCCTCTGAAAAATCACGTGCCCCCTTCTCAGTCCTTGCCCTCTCTGGCTTAAAAAGTCCCTGACACAGTTAACCATGATGCCCTTGGCTTCTGTCATGTTGCAGGTCTTGGGTCCCTCCTCTCATTCTAACCATTCTCTCTCAGTGGCTCTTCTTCCTCCTTTCACATCCTCAATGTGAGTGTTCCCCTCCTGTTCTAGACCCCTTTTCTCATCCCATGCATTCTCCTTCCCTGCAAATTCTCATCTATTTCCATGGCACCAGTGATCACTCTCATGCTGCAACTTTTGCATCCTTGAATTACTCAAATCTCTATCTCTGATTCTAATCTCAGGTGGCCAGTGTCCTCTAGTCTGGCCTCAGCCTATTTTCTCAGCCATGTCTTCCTCTACTCTGTACACAACGTTTGTAGATCTGACCAAGGTCTTTGATACTGTCAGTTGTGAGGGCTTATGGAAAATTATGTCAAAATTTGGTTAACTGGAGAAGTTCATCAGCATTGTCCATCAATTTCATGATGGTGTGCTTGCCTGGATTCTCGATAATGTACAATGCTCTATTTCCTTCTCAATCACCAATGGAGTGAAAGAAGGCTGTGTGCTTACTCCCATGCTTTTTAGCATGATGTTTTCAGCCATGTTGTCAAATGCTTTCAATAAAGATGAACACGGCACCAAGGTCAGCTACCAAGCTGATGATAAATTCTCCTATTTGAGAAGGCTACAAGCCAAGACCAAAGTGGAGGGAGTGTTGGTGCATTATTTTCTCTTTGCATATGACTGCACACTCAATGCAACCTCTGAAGCTTAGATGCAACAAAATATGGATCAATTCTCTGCTGCTTCTGCTAATTTTGGCCTAACAATTAATACCAAGAAAACAAAGGTGCTCCACCAGCCACCACCACACCATTCATACGTGACACCATTTGTGACAGCAAATGGAGAAGTTTTGAATGCTGTGGATAAGTTCATTTACCTTGGTAGTGTATTTTCCAGGGATGTACACCTTGATAATGAAGTTGATGCATACATTGTCAGAGTTAACTCAGGGTTTGGGAGGCTCCGAAGGAAAGTATGAGAGAGAAGAGGTATTAGACTGACTACCAAACTGAAGGTCTCCAGAGCCACTGTGTTGACCTCATTGCACATAGTAGGCACATGATAAATGCTTTTGAATGAATGGATAGAAGATGGATGAATAAAAAAGGGAATGATTGTGTGAGAACCAATGAGCCACAGGTAGTGAAGGGTCATAGGAAGTGTGGAGGGATCTTCAAGAATGTGCATGAGAGGAGGAAGAGTTTCACACAGAGTGGTGGGATTGTGGGTAGTATGTGTCCTGCTCCTGAATGTGCCGTGGTTCCTGAGGCAATCTTCCTTATGCTCTTAGGCCTGTGGGTGCCTATGATGTCATTTTCTCTTCTCTAAAGCTCCTAGAAGGGAAACCCCAGCTTCTATGGGGGCTCTCCTAAAGCTTACAGGGTGGGAGGGGTCCTTGTAGGGTCCCTGCATCTCCTAGATTAGGGTTCAGGAAGCAATGGACTGGAGGTCCTCAAGGCTCATACCTCTCTAATCTCAGGCTAATCCCAGAGCCTCAGTGAGGAGAGCAGGTGTACAATAGAATGAGCCTAGAAGTTTGCCAGCCAACTGCATGTGTGCATCTGTTGGGATGAGCACACCTACTCTTTGGGAGGGCAAAGACAGGCCAAGCAAATGGATCAGCTGTTCCCAGCCAAGATGATGGTTGAGAGGACAGATAAGGCTCTTCTTGGCCCACGTGGGCAGAAGTGTAACAGATTAGATCAGTGGTCAGTGAATTTATTCTGTCTTAGTTTCCTCTCTTCATACTCCCAGCAATCTTCTCTTACCCTGTATATGAGCCCATCCTGCCAAACAAACCTATAGGAGAATTATTTCTGACACTGTGAATAAGGTATAAATATACCACCCACACTGCTAGCTCCAGCTGTCTGTGGCACCAGAGGCTATAAGGCTGGGCAGGGACATTGCAGCTCACATCACTGGGTGACGCCTAGCCCTAGTATCTATATCTCTGAGTTCTTTAGTGTACCACGTACTGCCCGGTTAGATGGAGTCTGTGAATGATGCTTTCCTTATGTGGATTGAAAACTGGTATATTACGGGACTAGGAAGGGAAGAAAGGGAGGAAGGAAGGAAAGAAGGAAGGCAGAAAAGAGGGAAGGAAGGAGGGAGGGAAGGAATGAAGAAATAAGGGAGGAAAGGAAGGAACGAGAGAGGGAAGAAGGAGTATTTATTAAGTACCTACTATGCGATAGGCACAGCTGTGTGCTTTACAAATATCTCATTTTGGGGGGAAGGGTTGAATGTAGGGAAAGAGGAGACGGAAGGAAGATGGGGTAGAGGAGCAGGTTGAATAATACTAATAACTTGGCTATAAGTTTTAGAAAGTATTTTGCTCAGAATTTGTGTGACTGCAAATGTTATTTTTGCTGTTTATCAAACAAGAAACTGAGGCTCCAAGAGTTCATATGACTGGCTCAAGGTCATACAGCTGATAGTGAAGCCTGGGTCTTCTGCTGACCATGCCAGCATTTTCTGTGCTGTGCTGTGTGTGCCCATGAGCCAGCATGGCAGAACACATGAGCAGACACACCATCCATGTTTGGGCCTGGCCAGATCTCCAAGTGCCCCAAGACTGCCCCCGATCCCACAGCCCACAGCGTGGGCCACAATGGCTTCTGTCCTCGCCCTCCGCTCTGATCTCCTGCTCCACTCCTGACCTAGGTTGGCTGCAGGAGCTGGCCAGACGACTGGAGACACCCTACTACCTGGTGGGGCGAGGCAGGACTGTGGGCAACAGCTCTGGCCTGGGCGACAACTGCAGCAGCAGTGGCAACACCGAAGCCAACGGGACGGGGCTGGCGTTGCTGGGGGGCCCATCCCTGCGCAGTGCCTACATCACTTCCCTCTACTTCGCGCTGAGCAGCCTTACCAGCGTCGGCTTTGGCAATGTGTCAGCCAACACGGACACAGAGAAGATTTTTTCCATCTGCACCATGTTGATTGGGGGTGAGACCCCCTATGTTCCCCTCTCTGGGCCCCTCCATCTTGGCCATACTGGACTTCCTGCCACACATCGCCTACCCCTGACCCTGTCCACCTCAGGGCCACTGTCTTAGGATTGTCAGCCTTTTTCAACATTGTTCCCTTCCCAGTTTCATGCCCTCCACCACTCATCAAACTTTTGCTTCCTCTGCACTCCCTGCTTCAGATTCCCCACCTTTGATTCTCTATCCAAGATACCTGGACCTCCCTTTTGTATTAGGATTCCTTGCTAAGGGCTTCCTGATGATTTGAGAGATGGGGGAGGCAGCTAGACCCCAGCATATTGAGGAGCATGGCCCCAAGAGCTCTGAAGCCCATGGGGCACCTGCATGCCAGCAGCTGGGCCCTGGGCCAAGAAGAATGTGGGGGATACCCAGCAGAGAGGGTTGGATACCCATTTTAGAGGAATAGAAGGAAGTGGGGAGGCATGTGCCTGAGAGGTCCTGGGGTCCAAGCCTAGTGGTGCCCCCCAAGCTGTGATGCCCCTCTCCTTCAGCGCTGATGCATGCAGTGGTGTTTGGGAATGTGACGGCCATCATCCAGCGAATGTACGCCCGCCGCTTCCTCTACCACAGCCGCACCCGTGACCTTCGGGACTACATCCGCATCCACCGCATCCCTAAGCCACTCAAACAGCGAATGCTTGAGTACTTCCAAACGACTTGGGCTGTCAACAATGGCATTGATACCACTGAGGTGAGTAGGTACCCTATCAAATGTGGAGATTGATGCCACCAAGGTAGGGATACCAGAGCCTGGGGTGGAATGGGCATGGGGCCAAGGCAGCTTTTCTTTTTTTTTTTTTCTTTTTGGTTTTTTTGGAGAGGAGAAGGCAGGGCAATTGGGGTTAAGTGACTTGTCCAAGGTCACACAGCTAGTAAGTGCCAAGTGTCTGAGACTGGATTTGAACTCAGGTCCTCCAAGGCAGCTTTTTTTGACTGGCCAGCCTTGGCACAATAGGGCAATCATGACATAATGGAAAGATCTCACTGGTTGGAACCCAGGTCTGTGTTCTGGGGCTCCATCAATTCGCTGTGGAGCTTTGGGCTAGTTGCTGAACCTCTATGGGTCTTGTTTTTTTTTTTCTTATCTTTAAAATGGAGGAGATGAGTTGAGCTAGGGGATTTCCAAGATCCCTTTTAGCTCAGGTGTTCATAACTCTAGCTGGTATTGGGGGACACAGGACCGTGAGACTCAGGGTAAGGAGAGTAGGTGATGAGGGTCTTTAGAGGAGGGCTGGATCCTTCCCTCCAGCTCTCCCTCACCCTTCCTCAGCTGCTGCAGAGCCTTCCAGATGAACTCCGGGCCGACATTGCAATGCACCTACATAAGGAAGTCCTACAGTTGCCCCTGTTTGAGGCAGCAAGCCGGGGCTGCCTGCGGGCACTGTCACTGGCCCTGCGTCCAGCCTTCTGCACCCCTGGAGAGTACCTCATCCACCAGGGCGATGCCCTGCAGGCCCTCTACTTCGTCTGCTCTGGCTCCATGGAGGTGCTCAAGGGCGGCACTGTGCTGGCCATCCTAGGTCTGTGAAGTGGCTGGTGAGAGAGGGAGGGAGAAATGGGCCCAGGAAGCACTGTAGAATCAAAGTAACTCTATTTTACAGAAAAAGTTCCTAGTAAATCTAAGGAGAAAATAACACAGAAATGTATCGGGAATGATGCTTACGGCCTTAGATGTCTCTACACTAATATCCAGGTGTGGGTAATAAAAAGGGGAAACAGATTTTTAATGCAAAGGGGACAAATATAATTTCAAAGGCTCCATAGGGTGGGATTCATGGCTGGAGTGATGGAAGGGCATGCCTTGTTCAAAAGAAACAAATCTAGTAGGAAGGAAGGGAGTGATGCCATATGCCAAGAAAACATTTTTCAGAAATCTTTGAAGCTGAGGGCGTCCTAGAGAGCCTTTGAGCATATAGATGCAGATAAAGAAGCAGGAATATGGCCATTGTAGAAATATACTTTGTGGGCAGATGGAGGCCATGGATGATTTTTCCTGAAACAGATCACAAATTAAGGCGGAGGCAAAATATGCTTGTAATGGGGGACTTGAGTTGTCCAGACCCTGTTGGAAATCTCAGATCATCCAAGTTCTTCCCTCGCCTCCCCTACAGTTTCAGTTTCATCTCTCAGAAGGGAGGGGAAACAATGAAAGGCATCGATACCTTGGTTATGATTCTGATCAACTGGGACGGCCAGTGCGTGCAACAGCCCAGACACTTAGGAGAAAATGACTGTTTCGGGGGGAAAACAGGTGGATCCAATGAATTCTAAAAAGGGGAGGTGGGAGACTCCCCCAAACCCATTTCTAGCAATGCAAGGGCAGAGATTCCCAATGAAGGTGAAAAATAGGAGACATCTAAAGGGAAGAAGGAAGGAAGTGAGCATTGTTAAACAAGTACTGGGGGCCAGGCCTGTCTCTAAGGACTTTGCAAATATTATCTCATTTGATCACCACAAACAACCCTGGGAGACAGTGCTATTATGATCTCATCTTACAGTTGAGGAAAGATAGGCAAAAAGAGGTTAAGTGACTTGGCCAGGGTCACACAGCTATTAAGTGTTTGAGGCCACATTTGAACCCAGGCCTTCCTGACTCTAGATTCCTGCACTCTATCCACTGCACCATCTAGCTACCTTAAGAAATTTTAAGTTTAAAAAAAATTTTTTTTAAAGAAATTTTAAGTTCGTGAGCATGTCTTTCAACGCCCAGACTAAAAATGAACATGGACAGGAGATGGAAAAAGAGGGATGTGTAATTGAAAATGAATACTAAAGAATGGTACAGATGTGTAAGAATGTCAGGAAGACTAAAGCTCAGAATCAACTGAGGTTCACAAAAAAAGGGGCTTTGAAGAAGCTAAAAATCAGCTAAAAACATGGTGATGATCACAGCAGAGAGAAAACAGAACAACCCAGTTCCTTCTTCCCTCCCTCCTCTATTAGAATGAGCTTCACCTTGGAAGGTGGCAGATCAATATGGCTAAGAGGAAATTGGAAGTCCAATAGACGTGAGAGATAATAGGAAAGAATCTAGCCGCTTTAACTGATTCAAGACCAGATTACATCCCTGGGAGCTAAAAAAATGTGCAGTTAGGATTGTGAACCCATCGCCAGGAAACCTTGCAAGAGACTGAGAATTATTGAGAACGGGAGATAAGATGTCCCAATACTTTTTTTAAGGTGAGCAAAGTGGATTCTGAAAACTACAGACTAAAATGAGTTTTATGTTGCTCTCTGACAAAATTCTATGCAACTAAAAAAACAACAAACAAAAATCACTGCTAGGCCTGTGGACTAAAGTACTGTGCCTTTTTCCTATACACTACTTTTTTTGAGCTCAGGCATATACAGACAGGGTTTGGTTCTGGGGAGTCTGATCATCTAAACAAGGGTCTTTATCTTGTACTTTTTGGTTCTTTCCCAAGAGCTCTGGGGAAAAGTGATTAAAACTTAGATTTGGCTCATGTAGGGCCTCCTCAAAGTGTTTTAGGGGGAGGGGAGCAGAAAGATACACAGCGTATGTAGATCAGATATGGGACAGCTATTTATTTTCTCTATACAACAGAAATATTTTACAGAAACAAGACCCACAAATGTGTATTGACTGAAAAACCTACATAAGCAGCAACAATAACATAACTGTAGTTCTCCTATTCCCTGAAAGTTGGGACTTGAACATCAGAATATGAAGCAGTTTTTAGAACTGTTGAATAGGCATTTTGTGTTTTACTGTGGCTCTGTACTATTTAAACAATTGCCTTCAGGTCCATGTCTTCTGGCAAGCCAGACCAGAGCCTGTACTCATCCTCCTGCCTATGGATATCTTCTCTAAGAAGCATGTAGAGAAGGCAGGACCCAGGATCTTCTGACCCCTCAATTCTCACAATATTGCCTCCCAGACTAAACACACTCATCTTGAGATTTTGTCTGCTCACCTACGATTAGGCAAAGAAACACAAGGGAAAAAAGGCAGGCAGAGTCCTAAGCACAAGCCCATCTAGCAGAGAACCCTATTCTAGCTACCAAAATAAAGTGGTACCCTACTGCCAGAGTAAAGAAAGCCACTCTCATGAGAAATCCCAGAGTTAGATGATGTCACCCAGAGACTTGAAGGAAGTGATAGGATTGAGTCATTCCTTTAGTAAGGTCCACTAAGTTATTTGCTTCTCCTCGTTTAGTGGCCAATCCTTTCTGATTCAACTTTAAAGCATCCTCCTCCTTCCCCATTTCCCTATCCCCATACCCCTAGGTATGCTCCCTCCATCATCCCAAAACAGCAAATCATTCAAAGGTGAGTGTTTTCCTGGAAGTAGCTAGGGTAAATCAACGCAAGCTCCATGTGATGGCCCCTGCAGAACTATCCTCACCTATGTTCCATAGGGTCCATCTCTTACCATGTCTAGAATGAATCATTGATCACTAGCACCCTGAATGGACTTAGAACAAGTCATACCAAGTAATTTTTCTTTTAGAATTGGGTTATTATCATATGTAGATTTCAGCTAGGCATTTGACCAAGTTTCTCATGATACCTTTATAAACAAGACGAAGAAATCTGGGCTGATAATAGTAAAGTTAGGTGGTCACATAGAAACCAACCATACCCAACCAGTGGAAGGGGTCTATCTTAGAGTAGGTCTATTCAATCTTTTGATCTATAATTTAAATGAATATGTATGTATTATATATGGACATATATGTGGATATACATACATATATTATATATCTGGTATATATTACATGCACACATACACATATGTGTATATGTGTATGTATATAATTTGTCATTGACCCAAAATTAGGAGGGAGGATAGTTTATGTCTTAGATTGCAAAAACAGCATTGCAAAATATTTCAGGAGACTGGAACATTGTCTCCTTAACATAGACAAATGTAAAGTCTGGCACATGGTTGTTGGTTTTTTAAATTATATAAGTATAGGAATATAGAGACTTGGGTTGATAGTCCTTTCCCATGAAAAAGAAGGTAGAGCACTGAACATGATGTCAGGAAGGTCTGAGTTCTAATCCAGACTCACATTTAGCTGTGTGGCTCTTAACCTCCGCCTAATCCAGTTTCCTCAAATTAAATAACATTTGTAAAGTACTTTGCAAACCTTCAATTGCTACATAAATGCTAGCTATTTATAAAGTTTTAGGTGATCACAAGCTCAATATAACCATGATATGAGCAGTGGATAGAAATGACAAGGAGGCAGATTTCAGTTTACTATACGAACTTTCTCCCCATTAGAATTGTCCAGCAATGGAATGCTAAAGATAACAAAAGGAGCTTTGAAGAAGCTAAAATCAGCTAAAAACATGGCTATCACAGCAGAGAGAAAACAGAACAACCCAGTTCCTTCTTCACTCCCTTCTCTATTAGAATGAGCTTCACCTTGGAAGGTGGTAGATCAATATGACTAAGAGGAAATTGGGGGATAGTGAGCTTTCCACCACTGGACATGTTCAAATGTAGGCTGAATGACATCCAGTGATGCTGAAGTGAAGATCTGCCCACTGGGAAGGAGGTTGAACTCCCACTTCTGAGATTCTTTCTAACTCCAAGAGACTCTGAGTCTGTGTATGTTCCTGTACTCTGCTCACCAGCCTAGGTATGATGGGGGGATGAGGAGAGAGAAAAAGAAGGTGATGAAAAAGATATATTAGGAGACTGAGACGTTAAGGGTCTGGAGAGGCCACAGGGCATTGTGGAGTACAGGCTTTGGCTCGGCGTCTCATCCTCCCCTTCTCTTCATCCCGGCTCTGTCTGCTCACCTCTGTAGTAGTATCTAGGCAAAAACAAACCAAAAACCCACAAAATCCTACCTTAGCCCAAGGATGGTGTGTCATTACTTCTAGGAGGGATCCCCTTCACCCTTCATCTTCCCTTCTCCTGCTTCCAGGGTGGTCTGGTTGTTAAGGAAGGGGCCTAACTGTGTTCTGCTCATCAGGGTCTTCCTTCTCCCAGGGAAGGGTGATCTGATTGGCTGTGAGCTGCCTCAACGAGAACAGGTGGTAAAGGCCAATGCTGATGTGAAGGGTCTGACCTACTGTGCGCTGCAATGCCTACAGCTGGCTGGACTACATGAAAGCCTGGCACTCTACCCTGAGTTTGCCCCACGATTCAGCCGTGGCCTCCGAGGGGAGCTCAGCTACAACCTAGGGGCTGGTGCAGGCCATGAGGTAAAAGGCCTGTGCAAGGGGTAGGTCCTAGGGAAGGACCATGGACCTGAAGGGTGGTGGGTCTGCAAAGGGGAACCTTCAGAAGAGTTATAAGATGGCTACCAAAATCAGTGGTGGGCCTTGGAGGTAAAGGAGTGCCACTTGACATCACCTGTCTTCCCACTTGTCTATGGGATCTATAGGGTGATACGAGCTCACTGAGTGGAGACAATACCCTGATGTCTACTCTGGAGGAGAAGGAGACGGATGGGGAGCCAGGGCCTACAGCTTCACCCACTCCAGCTGATGAGCCTTCTAGCCCCTTGCTATCTCCAGGCTGTGCCTCTGCCTCCTCAGCTGCCAAGCTGCTATCTCCTCGCCGGGTGGCCCCACCATCCCGCCTGGGTGCCCGAGGACGACTGAGCCAGGCAGGGGGAGCACAAGCTGAGGTTGCACGTGCTTCACGCTCACTGGGCTTGGAGGGACTGAGGCTACCTTCCATGTCCTGGAATGCCCCCCCTGACCTAAGCCCCAGGTGAGTGGGGCCACAATCTATGGTCCCTGGGGCCTATTGGGTAAATAACCAAAAGCATTGGATGGATGGGGGGCATGACTCCAGGTGACTGCTACCCACTTAAGACAAGATAGGATGTCCCCATACACAGTCTCCTCTAGCCAGGCAACATAGTATGGTGGGAAGTGTTTTGAATTTGGAACCAGAAACCCATCTCTGTTAATACCCATGGAAAATGTTTTAAATTCTGCATTTTATATTTTAACTAAAATCTGTCAAAGACAATTTATTAAAACACATAACTTCATTGAACTAATCAGAATAACCTCTCTCTCCAAGCAACTTCCAGTCTACATTTGACAGTCATGGTAAACAATGGAAAACCAAAGTACATGTTTATGTTATTTGTGCTTTACCAAATAGAACAATCATAATTTTAGCGATGTCATATATGCCCTTGGGGAAGAGCTGACTTCCTGAAAAATTCATGTTCCTTCTTTGACTTAGGTCTAGGTGTAAACAAAAGGGGGATTTCTCTTTATTTGGTCTCCTTCCTATGGTGAACAGAGGTACATTCTCTCCATTTACTCACTGGTTCTGATCTCTTTGAGGAAATGTACATTTTTGAATGATAACAGCACAGTCCCTGGCATGTAGGTGCTTGATAAATCCTTCCCTTCCTTCCCCATAAGGTTAAGAATATCAGACCAAAGACAATTTTACAGCATTCATTCTTAATTTTTTCTAACACAACTAAGACTTTTGTGCTATCTGCTTTCTTATGCTTATGATCAAGTGCCCTAATATCTGTGGGCTATTCAACTCTTGATCCTGTTAGAACAAGGGTGGTTGTACTAAGAAGGAGGGGACCGTGAGGGAATGGAGATCTTGAACCAGAGGAAGGACTGCTTAGGTAGGAGAGACCTCTCTTAGAAGTCAGGTCAGGAAAATATGGAGAGACCATAGATGTGTGACAGGAGGCAGGTAGTTTAGGGGTGAAAGAATTAGAAGGATATGCAGAGCCAGGCTTGAAAAAGTTTTCTTGATGGGTGGAACATGGAGGTCTGGACAGAGGTGAGAGTCAGGGCTCATGTACACCCTTCTCTTAATCCTGTTTTGCGGATTAAGGATTCCTCCCTCTGGAATACCTTTCCTCTGATCACTTGCATGAAATCTCTAGCTCTGTGTGATCTACTCTGAACTGCCATAGCACCAGCCAGTACCACACAATTCATCCTGTTTTGTATTATTTTTTTATTGTTTCAAGTAGACTAGACCTGTCTTCCCAGTGAGATTGTCAGTGTCCAGTGGGCAGAGAATATCTTTTCCAAGCTGTGCCTCACAGTCTTATCTACTACAGGTACTGAGCACACAGGTAAGGAACAGAAATTTATTAATTGTTCTCAAAACTGGGCCCGCAGAGTCGTGGATGGCATTGAGGATGGCTGTGGATCTGACCAGCCAAAATTCACCTTTCGTGTGGGACAGCCTGGTGCAGATTGCAGGAGTCCCTCCCCAGGTCCAGGTATGGGGCTGAGTGGGGAATGGGACTATGGGCAAGGGGTTTCTTCTCTATCCCTAAAGCCACATGAGCCAGCCCTAAAACTGACAGGGAAGTGACTCCTGTCTGCATAGAAGACCTTTCCCTACTTCTCTTTGTTGTGGGGTCACTACCTAGAGGCAGGTGGAGGGAGAGAACCAGGTTTGGTCAGAAGTAGAACATGGCACCAAGAGGGAGGTGGTCAGACTAATAGGCTCCTAAAATAGGTCATAGAACCCTAGATTTGGAGTTGGAAATGGTGGGTAGTTTTTCTTTACCAACTGATGGGGAGATGGGGGGTGTCAAAGAGATGGTGAAGAACACTGGAACATTAAGGGAAAAAAATCGGAATCTCTTTCGAGGAAGATTTGTGGTTGTCTAGGCTGTTAGTTGAGGTCCTGCTTGAAAAGAAGGGATGGGCTAACCAGGTATGGTAGCTGATGCTGCCTTGGCTGAGGCCAGGGGTTGGGAGGAGGGCTGGATTTGTGCTCCCCTGCCAGGATGGTTCCTGCCTTTATTATAAAGGCAGTTCTGTTTACCTGTGCTCTAGGGCAGACAAGGGCCCAGCTCTAGGCCCTCCTTGCCCTACCCAGCCCTACTTCTCCCCTCAACCTCCCCCCCAGCAGAGAGCGGACTGCTCACCATCCCCCTCGGGCCCAGTGAGGCTAGAAGCACAGACACGCTGGACAAGCTGCAACAAGCGGTGGGTGAGGGGGAGATAAAACAGCTGGGGAGGGGAGGGAGAGCGTATCCCCTCCAGCAGTAGAATTTGCAGTGAGTGGAAAGGGCAAGGCCCCTGCCACTGGGGTGAGGTGGGAGAAGGGACAGGGGAAGGGAGGGAGGTTCTGGCCTGGGCTGGGCACTCTGACCCCTTCATCCCCACCCCTGGGCAGGTGGCTGAGCTGTCGGAACAGGTACTACAAATGCGTGAAGGGCTACAGTCCCTTCGACAGCTGGTGCAGCTCTTCTTGGTGCCCCATGGGGAGGGGCTGTCCCCCAGGGCAGGAGAGGGTCCTTGCCCATCAAGGGGGTCTGGACTCCTGCAGCCCCTCTGTGTGGACACTGGTGCCCCTTCCTACTGCCTGCAGCCCTCAGCTGGATCCTTCCTCAGTGGAGCCTGTCCCCGACACCAGCCAGGCCCCCCACCCCTCACGGCTCCCTGGCCTTGGGGCCCTCCAGCCTCTCAGAGTTCTCCCTGGCCCCAGGCTACGGCTTTCTGGACCTCTTTGTCAGATTCAGAGCCCCCAGGCTCTGCAGAACTTGGCCCTGTGCCTAGCACAGCTGCCTCACCCCCACCCACTGAAGAGCTGGCTGGGGCAGGGCCTCAGGAACCCTCCTCAGGCCAAGCTGAGGAAACTAGCACTGGGGAGCCCCCACCAGGGCCAGGCAGCCTGTCTCTGACTTGGGATCCCCACAGCCTAGAGATGGTGTTGATCGGCTGCCATGGTTCCAGCACTGTCCAGTGGTCCCAGGAGGAAGGGACAGGGGTCTGAACTGTTCTACACCCAGGACTCAAGTGTTGTCCATCACACTGTTACCCTAACCCTCCCAGGTGGAAGGAAGGGGTGGCAGGTGCCTCACAGGCCCATCCTTCCTGCTAGCTCAGGGCCCTGGGCAGAGGAGTAAAGGCCCAGCTCACCACTGGTTCAGGATTCAGGGCCTAGGGGCAAAAAGTAGCTGCTTCCTTGGGGTGTCCAGCCCAGGTTTGTTCCCCCTCTTCACTTCCCCTCTGCAGGCTGGAGGGGTGCAGTCCCTGTGTTCCCTGCATGTACCCCTAACCCCAGCTATCATGTCCCCATTCCCAATGCTTTTTTTAAAAACAATAAAAGAGATGATTTGGCGCTTAGTGCTTTATTTACAAAAGGGGAAGTCTGTCAGGGAGAGGCAGCCTCTTGGGTAGAAAGTGGATGATGTGGCTGCGAGGATAGGATGCTGGGCCCTGGCCCAAATGAGGATGCTCTGTCTCCCTTTTGTACCCCCTACCGTGGGAGTCAGGATTTCTTCCCAAATGGACTCCTTCCTCCCTCCCTCTGGGCTCCATCAACCACAGCTAGGGCTTTAGGAGACACCCTCCAACCACAGACTCCGGGGGACAGAGCTTGCTTTCCTGGACCAGCACGGCTGTTGTGGAAAACAAAGAGGCCGTGAGGCCAGAGAGGAGCTGGCTGGCCTGTCTTCTCTCACTGTGGAGTTATCTTGGCAGCCTCAGCCCGGATGAGGGTGATGAGGTCCTGGTTGATGAGGAAGACAAAGCGCAGGCTGGCGATCTGTAGGCGACAGGGAAGGTCTCAGGCCTTAGAGGTGGTGAAACATAAAGGGTCCTAGGTCCTTCAACCCCACTCCCTCTGTAACCCCCCCTCACCTCCACCACAGAGTTGTTGCTGAGCCGCCATTTGGAGCCGCAGAGGACAGGTCGCCCATCTATGTAGATTGGCCGTCTACCCTCGTTGGCAATGAAAAAGTCACCGTTATTCTTCAGTTTGATGACACCTAAGGTACAGAAAAGATAAATGGGAAAGGTGTGGAGAAAGGCAGTCCAGAACTCACCCACCTCTTCCCAGGCTTCCAGGGAACAGAAGAGGGAAAAACTCCCAGGCTCCCAAACATGGAAGGGACTACAAAACACCACCTCAATGGCCTCTCTACCTTAGATCAGGGCAGGACCCAAACTGACCAGAACCCAGAGCTTCTGGGCCTAGTGGAAAGGGCACTGAAAACACCCTTGAAGGGGTGGTGAGATGGCCTTTCCTTTCTGCTCTGACTCTTCTCTTGGGGGTACCTTGCTTTCGGGAGATCTTCCAGGCTGGCCCCTCCAGGGAGAGATCCACATCAATCTGGTTGTCCTTGGTAGCTCTGCCAAGGGTTATCTGAGGAAACAGCAAGTGACCGTCTGAAAGTCAAGTTAGGGAAGAGGGTAAGGAGAAGTAGAAGAGAGGGGAGGAGAGAGGAAAAGTGAGAGGGCTCCTTACCTCCCTGGAACGCATCAGGTAGCGCACCATGCGTCCACGCAGCACAGCCAGTGTCTGGTTATCAAAGTCTGGAGAACTCATTCCTGGGAAAGGAGCAGGGCTGAAGAAGAGTCTGCTTCTGCAGGAAAACCCTGCCCTTAACTCCCTCTAGATCACATGGGAGCATGGAGACATCACAGCACTGGCTCACGTCATCTGGTCTATGAGATGACTCAGGTGCCCAAAGATTAAGGGGCTTGGTCCAGTTTACTTGAATAAAAGGAGCTAGAGGGCAAAGGCGGGATGGGAACCGGCCCTCTGATGCTGGGAAGGAAAAAAGTCCAAGCCCGGCACTTCCCTTAGGGGTGGTGAGGACTGGTGGGAGGGAAGGAAAGGTCTTCACCTGTGATGCTGTCCACCAACACCTGCCACTTATGAAGCTCCTGCTCCAGCTGCCGAATTTCCCGCTTCTGCCGTCTGTCAGCTACTGTGAGCTCTGAGGATGAGGGGTGGGCCCAAAGAGGTGAGGGGAGCAGGTAGTGAATCCCACAGTCCTCCCTGTCACACTCCCCCACCAGGATGCCCCCTGGCCAGTGACACTGCTGCCCTTGGATTTCACACCAGAAGTCTCCTTTCCCTGCTTCCCTGCCCTTCTTTCCCTGCTTCCCTGCCCCTCAGTCCCAGAACACCCATCCTCTGTTGTTAATAGGTCACTCACCATGCTCCAGCACCTCATCCCGCATGTCCCTGAGTGGTGGAGAGAGAGATGGCTTAGACCTAGGCCCCAAACCACAGAGAAGTGCTCCCCCAGACTTCCCCCCCTACCATAGGCCAAAGAGGTCGAGAGGGGTATATAAGTACAGCTGTTTCTCTAGGCAGCAAGGACCCAGCCCGGGACTCCAAGGCTGCAGCGTGAAGTTAGGGAAACCCAAAGGGAAACACTTCGGGGGATGGAGGACAATTAAGGCAACGGTGCATTTTACTCAACAGGAACCCAGATGCTGTTGCTACGACTCCAGCTTGACACCTTTTTGCCCCCTCCCTTTCCTCTTACCCCTTTTCCTTCTTAAATTGTACCATCTGGCCAGTCCCATCTACACTTGTAGTCTGATGACCACAATCCTCCGAGGGAAGGAATCAGGGACTTTTTAGAATAGGGAAGAGAGTGACACCCCCCCCCCCCCCCCGCCAAATTCCCAAATGGGCTGATATAATGGGACCAAATGCAGACAATGCGGCCTCCTCACATGCCCAACCACTTACTTGAGCTTGCTATCATCTATCAGATCTTCAGCATCTGAGAAATTCAGCACTTGGTCCCCTTTTGGCAGTGGCTGCACTGAATGGGAACAGAGAAAGGGTCAACACTAACTGTGATGAGATAACTGTGTTATGTAACACTAAAGAATAAGACCCCTGGAAGGGTATGCATAATTATTACTGTACTGCAGAGAGAAAGGGAAAGTTTATTTTCCCCACAGAAAGGAGGTGATACCCTACTGTATGTGATACTCAAGGTGCCCCTAGAATTCCAGGGTCCTCTTTATCCCTGGTACCAGGGTGGAGGTTGAGGTGGGTGAATCTGTGAAATGGGCACACTGAGAACATTTAAGATATAGCTAACCTCTATTAGAGAGATCAAAAGACTCAATCCCCTGAAGTGACACATCCAGGAGTCTTCAGAGAGGCCTAGGACAGATTCCAGCCTGGCCTAGTTCCCACCAACCTATTTCCTCCAGAAGAAGGGGGTTGTAATCATCAGACTACAAATGTATTGGTTAAATGGTATGATTTAAGAGAGGAAAGGGGTAAAGGAAAGGGAAAGAGGAGGAAGTATTATCAACAATTAATACTTTAGGGTGGATTAGAGGACAGCCCCACCACTCCCAGGGAATAGTTAAAAACATGCTACCAATAAAGTGTTCCCCAATTAAAGAGTAACTAGATATGAAAACCTCATGGGAGAAAAAAGGCAAAAACATCACTTTTAAACTGATATTTACATTGTGATGGAATACTATTGTGCTACAAGAAATTACAAGGGGGATGGTTTCAGAAAAACCTGGCAAGACTTACATGAACTGATGCAAAGTGCAGTGAGTAGAACCAGAAGAGCTTGGAGTAACGGCAATATTGTTAAAAAACTGATCAAGTGTGAAAGACTCAGCTACTCTGATTGAGACAATGATCCAAGAAAATTAAAAAGGACTCATGACGAAACAGGTTATCCGCCTCCAAAGAACCAATGAACTCTTGAGTGTAGAGTGAAGCATAGTGTTTTTCTATTTTTGTTTTTTGCAACACAGCTAATATAGAAATACTTTTTGCATGACTTCACATGTATAATGGGTATCCTATTGCTCGCCTTCTCAATGGGTGAGGGAGGAGCTGGAAGGAGGGAAAGAATTTAGAACTAAAAAAAAGAATATTTAAAAATGACAGAGTTCTAGTTAATAGGTAAGTATATACAAAATAACCTTCAAGCTAGTAATGACCCTGCAAAATGTGTGCAAGCCTGAGTTTTTGGTTATAATAGCAAAAATAAATTTTATTCTGCCTAGTTTTTTCCTGCTTTCTGAAGTATTTTACACAGTTGAACTCTGAGGAAAAACCAGGAAGTTAAGGCTGGGCCATTCCCAAGAAAAAAAGAGCTGTCCCTTGAATTGATTCCAGGATTCATTAGAAGGCCAGACTCTAATAAAGATCAGCATCTCAAGAGAAAGACTCCTGTATGAACTTTTTAACACCTGAAGGCAGTTGTACTGGCCAGGTAGACTAGGAAGGCCACAGAATAACAAGAGACATTAATCTATATGGCTGTGATACCTCACTCAATCCTTGCTGCCACACTACAAGCAGAAGGCTACATAATACACTGTTTTACGGTCCAGTTAAAAACACATTACAATGAGATATACACAAGTTTGTGCTTATTTATTGAAGTGAAAGCAAATGGTCTTCCATTAGTAAACTACAGAAGTGTGAGGTGGCATATTTACTCATCAGTATTTATTAGGTTTACTTATCTATTTTCAGGGAACATAGTTCACAGCAATCAGAGCTAGGAGGGACCTTAGAGCGCACTTTGTTGAGCCCTCTTCATTTTACAGAGAAGACAACTAAGGCCCAAAGAGGTGAAATGCTTTGTGTGAGTTGGTACTGCAGCCAGGATGACTGGCTAACATGACAAAAAAGGAAAACAACAAATGCTGGAAGGGATTAGGGAAAAATGGGTGCACTAATGCACTGTTAGTAGAGCCGTGAACTGGCCCAAACAATCTGGAGAACAGTCTGGAGCTAAGGTGATCCAGCAATACCACTACTAGGTCTGTATCCCTAAGAGATCAAAGAAAAAGGAAAAGGAACCATAGGTACAAAAACATTTGTAGCAGCTCTTTCTGTGGTGGCAAATAACTGGAAATTGATTGAACAAGCTGTAGTACATGACTGTGATAGAATACTATTGTGCTATAAGAAATGACGAGCAGGATGCTTTCAGAACCATGAACTGATGCAAAGTGAAGTGAACAAGAAGAGTACTGTAAAAAGTGATGGCCATGTTGTAATGATGATCTGCAAAAGATACAGGTACTCTGATCGATACAACAACCCAGGACAATTCTGAAGAACTTGTGATGAAAACTGCTTATCCACCTTCTGAGAGAGAACGGGTAAAACTCTCACTGCAGATTGAAGCATATTTTTTTCACTTTCTCTATTTTTTTTTTTGGTGTATGTGCTTTCTTTTGCAACACAGCTAATGTGGAAATGTTTTGCATGACTTCACAATTATAATCGATATCATATTGCTTGCCTTCTCAAGGGAAAGGGAGGAAGAGAATTTGGAACTCAAAATTTTTAAAAAATGAATGTTGTAAAAAAATTTTAATGCAATTGAGATCGAGTGAAATAAATTTAAAACCCCAGAACATTAAATTATACCTACTTTGGTAATAAATGTCTTTGACATGGGTGGGGAAGGGGGGAGAAGCCATATTTGAACCCCAATCTTCCAGCTTTCATGTAGGTGTTTTTATTATTACACTATGCTATATTGTGGGTAGTCTTTGGGTCAGTCTAGAGCTGTCCGCTGCACTCGCTGCGCACAGGGTTCATGGCCAGGCCAGAGCAGCTTTAGCGGAAACTTCTCAGACCATCCCAGGCCCCTCCCACCACATCAGCAGCTGCCTTTTCCTCAGCTGCCTTATCCCCTTGGATCCACAGGACCCTATCTCCAGGCGGGTTGCACCTCTCCTCCTCAGGGCAGTTGGTTACCTGTCTGGTCCTCTAGGAGATAGTACTGCTTCATGAGCTGCCAGTGGCTCTGCAGGGCCTTAGCTGTGCGGGACAAGTAGAAGGCATCGGGGTGTCTGTGCAGCAGGTCTTGGAAGGTCTCTAGGGAGGGCTGACTGGCCTGGAGGAACAAGTGTAACGGTAATGGGAATCTGAATATCTTCCCTGCCCCTTAATAGGTGGAATGTAATCACATGGAACCTTTGGTGGGAGGAGTTTGCTGAACAGATGGAGCAGGAAGAGTAGAGCAGAGCCCAGAGGAAGTTGGGAGTCAGAGCAGTTAGTATGGTGGGAGAGGACACAGGCAAGGAGACAGCCAGGCTTGTGAGTTGTTTGTTTGTGGGAAGGCTTTGGGATGGTGTTGCTCTCTGCAACATTATTGTGCATAGATTTCTTTGTGCTATGACAGATCTGGTTTTCTCATGTTGGAATTTGGCTTTCTGGTGTTAGGATTCAGCTTTCTGGTGTCTGAATACATGTTTTGCTTCTGTCTTCTATATGAAGAGTCTTGTTATATTTTGCGATTCAGAATTACACTGGCATATTTGCCCTCGGTGCTGTAAATATTGCCTTGGCCATACACCATGCTGCACCGAAAGAAGTCTGAGGTCCTCCCCCACAACACAGGGAAGGGAGCAGAACTCAAGGAAGTTGGTCCTAACTTGAACCACAACATCTTCAAGGGCCCCATCAAGGTGCCTGTCAAATCTAGAAGAGCTGTTGCTGGGAACATGCCTGTACTTGAATGTCACTGAGACACAAGCCTACCTAGTCTATACTGGCTGGGGGAAGAACTATAATACACATAGAGAGGGGTGTGTGTGTGTGTGTGTGTGCGTGCACACGCACATGTATAAAACATACAAATATGGAGAGAGAGAGTGAGAAGAGATTATACTTGTTCTGCCTCACTGAGGAAAAGTTACAATGGTATATTTTGACTCAACATATAAAGGAAAAAAATCCTAACAATAATAACTGTCCACAAGTGGAACGATTTGCCATGGAAGGTAATGAGTCCCTGGGGGTCTTCAAGAAGAAGCTGGATAACTCCTCACTTGGGTCAGTGGTGTTCCACTCAGATATGGATTTTTAAGGTCCTTTTTGACCCCAAGATCCTCAGCTGGTTTTCAGCCTCTGGTTTGCCCCCATTTTATCATGTTCCATTCACTTCTCAACTCATTCCAATTCCATTTCTGTCCCCACAAACTGGACTAAAATACTCTCCAAAGTCACCAATGATTTCTTTATTACTAAAAACAATCATGGCCTTTCCTCCACTCTTACCCTTCTTCTCTCTATAGCCTTCTATTCTCCCACCAGCCCCAATACACCTACATCCTGACATGCTTGCAAATACACCAAGTTCTACCCTAGGCATCCTCTCTTCTCTTCAATTCCCATGGATTCCACTATTATGTCTATGCAGATAATTAACAAGCCTACATATCCAACCCTCAACTATCTCCTGAGCTCCAGTCCCACATCTCCAGATGCCTCTTGGACATCTCTACCTGATGTTTCATGGGCAACTCAAACTCAACATGTTTCATACATAATCTATCTTTCTCCCTTAACCTATTCCTCCCAACTTCAACACAATATTCTTTCATCTCGTCACTCGGGTTCCCAGGCTAATAGTTAATTTGAACTCTTTCATTCTGATTCACCTCCCATGCTCAATCAGCAGTCAAGTCTTGCCAGTTCTACCTCAATATATTTTGCCAACGTCCTCCCCTCTGACACCGCCACCACCCTAGTTCAGGCCCTTATCACCTCTGGCCCGGATTGGTGCAACTGTCTCCCAATTTGTCTTCCTGCTTCCAGTCTCTCCCCTGTCCATCCATGCCAAATTAATATTGCACAAATATGACAATGTCATGCCCCTGTTCAAGCAGCTTCAGTTGGTCCCTCTTGCCTCCAAAATAAAATACAAACTCTTCTGTTTGCCATTTAGAATCCATTACAATTGGGATCCAAACTCGTTCAAGGCTTAAATACTCTGACTACTCACTCTGATGCTCTCTAACCTCCAGTCAAACTGGTCTACTTGCTGCTCCCTATACACAACATTTCATCCCCCACCTTCATATCTGTGCATAGGCTGCCTCCCATGGCTGCAATGCTCTCCCTCACCTCTGCCTCTTGGAATCCCTTGTTTCTTTCAAGGCTCAGCTCAAATGCCACCTCCTTCAAGAAGCTTTTCCTGATTCCTACAGTTGTTTGCGTCCTTCTCTCCATCATTTTGTACTGAATTTTGTATATGTCCTGTACTTAATTTTTCTTTGAACATCCTATATCTTCCCCAAGTAGAATATATGAACTCTTTAAGAGTTTATACTTCTCACTTCTATATTACTAGTGCTTGACCCAAAACAGGTGCTTAATACCCAGTCAAGGTACAAGTTCAATTCTGCCCAACACCACCCCCTCCCACCAACGCCACCTGCTTCCCTCCTCCCCTTCACTGGCCCCTCATCTTACCGATCCCACCTTGCTCAGAAGCTGCTCCTCAGCTCTGCTGAACAAAGCCTTACTCTGTATGGCTGCAATGGCCTCTGGGTGCAGCTGCCTCATTGCCTGACAGGCCAATCTGGAGGGGAGAAAAAAAGGAGAGGTGGGGATTAGGTGAGGGAAGCAGAGCCCTCTCTGGTACCCAATGGCCATCACAATCCAAATTCTGGATGCCTGCCTCCATTTAAAGTGGGCAGTATGAGAACCTTCCCATCCCTGGAGCTAACGGCTTCTGAGAAAGATGACCAAAGCTCACTACCTCAAGAAGCCACTCCTCTCATTTTACAAAGAAACTGAAGCCCAGAGAAAGTAGATGACTTGGTCAAGGCTCTCCCAGCTAATTAGTGGGAGCAATAAGACTAAATCTACATCTTCCAACTTCTAATTGAGTTCTCTTGCCATCACATGATGCGCTGAAGAGAGCAGGATGGACGCCATTCAGAACCTGCCCATTCTACATGGGCTCCTGGGGACTAGAAAGATTTAGGGGAAAGAATTTCTCCACAATGGAAACTGGCTATCTAATTTGATCACTAAAGTCTCAAAAAGTATAAGGAAGAAGGATATCAGAAAAGTGATGGAGGAATCCTTCCTCCTACCCATCACGAGACAGAAAAACTCCTGTGTCCCTCTCCTGCCCACTACTTGTGTCTGTCCCATACTCACTTAGAGATGACAGGATCATACAGCAGGGCGTACCAGCGCTCCTGGACCTCCCGAAGGGTGAAACGACAGCTAAACTTCACACCCAGGTGGACTGATGTCAGGTCATTGGTCTGTAAGGCCCCAGAAGGTAGTTACTGAAAGAATCTTAGCCAAGGGAGAGATCTCCTACAGGAGTTCCCATTTTGCCCTTGGGATGGCCAAACAGCAGGCTAATCTGTAAGAATCCCCTGGATCTGGCTGGGGGTGGGGTGGGGGGAAAAGGGCACAGGTGATGAACCATGTGGTAGTGATACCTGTAGCACAGCATTGATGAGCAAGAGATCGTCTGCTGGCTTCCAGCGGCCCAGGTCCTTGGTCACCTGTAGTGGCTGCTTGCTTTTCTTCATGCGCTTAGTGAGGCCAGGGGCAGGGGCTGGGCTGGGGGGTACTGGTGTGCTCAATGCCTTGGATACCTAGGAAGTTGGGAGTGGGCTGAATGTGGCTGGGGGTAGAGGGAGGGAGTGGGGCTGTCCTGAGTGGAAGAATATATTCCAAAACTGGTATCCTAGGATAAGTGAACACCAGACTAGAGTTGCTTGTTTTCTAGGGTATTCTTCTCTTCAATGGGCCTGAGCTGAGCTCAACATCAAGGAAGAAGTCCAGAGAGTAAGCATACCTGCCCCAGTTACTTCACATTTTACCCCTTTTCTCCCCAATTCCCATGTCCTTGGGAGTAGAAAGCAGTCCTTGACAGCACAGGGTCTGTTATCTACTGATGTTGTTTCCCTCTCTATACTCCTCATGACTGCCAGGGGAATGCTACCTTTGGCACAGTGCCCAGGGCCAGAGCAATGCCACCTGGAAATTGTTTTTACACCCCAGCACTGCTGGGAACGGGCTGCCTGCTCCAAGAATAGACACATGCTTAGTGCCTCCTACACAGGATGCTATACAGGATGAGTGGGAAGGGAAGGGGGGAAGGGAGGGGAGAGAGAGAAAGAAGGAGACTCTGGGAAAGGATATAGATTTGAAAAAGTGGGTAGTAGGAAGAAACAAACTGCCTCTAAGTATATAAGAGTTTGGGTTAGGGTGGAATGTTCCTGGCTCTTATCCTTCAGCTCCTCAAAATAAAAAATGGCCTTCTATCTGAAGGTAAGAGACACTGACGGAGAACCAGGTATAGCACTATAAACAAGAAAGCTAAGGGAATCCCCAGGCCTACTCACCTTCTTCTTTTCACTGGAAGAAGGCTCACTCCCTGAGCAACGCCCTGGTTCCACTCCTGTGGCACCCTTGGCCCGAGTGGATGATTTTGCCAAGCTGCTCTCCACCAACTCATCATCAAATTTCTTCCTTTTGATGAACCTAAAAAGAGTATGTCCTAGTTATCACCTCCTTAACCTCACATCTAGAAGTTTCTTTCAGGGATTTAGCTACTGTAACCTCATTTCATGAAAGAGGTGGACGTTAGTGGATCCAACAGACATTAGATTCAAGAGTTAGGAATGGGGTACAGTAGGGTACTGGTTTCCCTTATGGTGGTGTCTAATCTGATTAGCACCTTTTGCCCTCACAGAGGTATCAATGGATCTTTCATCTTTTACTATATAGATGATACTTTTAGGACAGTATCTCTCCTCCCTTGTTCTCAGCAGCATATACTTTGGCAATGGAAGAAAAGGAACTTGGGGATATGCCAATCCCCCAGCCCCAGACAGTCTGATGTACTCATGATTCAATCTCCTGTTGTGAGTGTACAGGAGAGGGGAAGGGCTGAGAGTTCTGGGTGCCACCAACACCCCTCCCTGCTCTTATCCCAATAATCATTACTACCTGGAAGAACTTCTCCGCTTGGGAATAGTGCCCAAGGCCTGGGAAGAGCTTCGCTTTTGCCCAGCCAATGACTCTTCATCTTCTGAGCGGCTGGCAGTGCCAGATGCCATCAGAGATGAATCTAACAGTCCCTGAGGATCTAGAAGAAGAGGGAATGAAAGATCTGACTTCATATCACTGTCTCACATAAGACATTCACCCCCAGCAGAAGAGGTCCCCTCCCCATAATGCTTTTACCCTCTTTTTCCCCATTTCTCAAATATCTGAATATTTAATACAGACTTTAGAAGTCCTTGAAGATGGAGACCAAATCTCCAAATTCTGCAGTTTTCCTGACATCACATGTTATACTATACAAGGGGTACTCAAGTCAGAACAGTAAATGCCACCATAGGGTTCTAGGCACAGATTTATCTGTCACCAAAATATAGCTACCTCTAAACAGGAGCTAAATTTCCATGGAGTCAAATGTGGCCCCTGCTGTGAGAAGAGTAGGGGATGGCTCAGGGAGGATGTGAGGTTTAATTAGGACTAAGAGAAAACTGTGGCTTGTATGGTGGGAAGTTAGGACTTTTAAGTCAGGGGATCTGATCTGATACTACCTTTGTCCATCTTTCCAGTCTCTTAATGCCAAACCAAAGGGATAGAAAGAGTCCCACAGGTTCATCCAAGGCTTCAAACAGGGTGAGTTGAGAGGCTGAGAAGGAAGTCTGCAAAGAAAAATGGTTCCCCAAGATCCAGTTGCCTGACTAATCATTCCCCACCTCCCTTCCCTAAACTGGCTCACATCATAGCTCCAAATTCCCTGAGGACAGAAAAAGACTGGGACCCCCATTTGCTCAATCATCTTTCCCTGCCAGAACTTCTGCCAGTTATATGCAGCCCTCTAGAGTTCCAGGGAAGGAGAGGGGTACACTCCCTGCTTACCACCCTAGATTACTGCCTCTTCTATGCAAGGCTGTGTGCCAGCACCTTCACCTTCCAGGTGCTCTACTCTGCTCTCCACTGGAACTCTGGTGAAAGATCTGCTGGGGAGAGGATGCTGATGCTCTCGGCTACAATGAAGCTCTTGGGATTTTCTGTGGCTCCCAATGCCCCCGGGGCTCTCTACTGCCTTCACCAGTATGATCGCTGATTTGGGGCTGGAAGGAGCTGAAGGGGCGATCTAATTCAACCTTAATTTGAAAGATGAATAGACTCGGGGAGGGCCAGCCCCAGACCACAGGTCACTATCGGACTCCCAGACCGAGTTGGCCGGGCTTCTAAAAGGGCCGACACTGCCCCTCCTGCTCCTCTGCCAGAAGCCAAACATCACAGCGCACAGCCTGGAGGGGCTGCAGGGGCCCTCCCTACCCCGAGGGAGGTCACTCTCCCCCCCCTGCGTCTCCCTCTGCGTCCTCACCCACAGCTCCGGGGTGCTGGGGGAGAGGAAGGCTTATTTTTCGTGGGCTACAAGGGCCTCCTCCCAAACAGTTCAAAACCAGGTGAAAAATTCACCTATCTGGGCTGTCATACAAAACAGGGGTCTAAGCCCCGAGGGGGCGTGGGAAAGCCACTGAGCTCACCCGCGGCCTGAGGCGTTTGCGCATGCGTAGCCTCTCTGGGCCCCAGTTCGGCGAGCGCATGCGCAGATTTTCGGGGCGCTACCGGGGCGGGCCCCCAAACCTAGCGGTGGACTGCATCCTATTCGTCGTCAGATTCTCAGAATCGAACCACGGGGAGGGGGGAGTCTCACCATTCCTGGGCTGCCGGCTCCAACGCAGTATTCTCCGCGGCTACGGCACCAGCCGCAGGGCCTCAACCCACTTTCGTTAAATACTTCCAATTCCGGGTCTTGGGCGAGGACGCCTATTCCTTTCCGGTTTGTCACAGGAACACTTCCTGTAGCAAATAATAGCTCGAGGAGAGGAAGAGAGGTGTGGCGGCGGCCATGTTAATAGGGTTGCCGCCATCTTGGTAAAGGTACATAATCGTCGCTTTCTCTTCCTTTTGGGGACAGCAGAGGAAGCTTCACCAAACGCCAGTACAACTAACGCAACCCCATGGAGGGCGTTCGCTTTTTCATCTGTCTCCGAACATCGTTCAGCTAAGGACAAAGAGGACTGGGAAGCAAGAGGAATTGGCCAGATGCCAATAGCAAAGGAAAGGACTGCGCAAGCGCAGCGGGGGGGGGGCGGGCTTCAAGTTCAAGTTCAAGGTGGAGGGAACGTTGTTCTGGATATATTCTGTGTTCGGATTCTGCAGTTACCCCAGAGCCAGAGCACCCGGGTGTCCTTTCATTCTTTTCTGTGCCCATCGTCCCGAGTCCCTGGTGACGGGCTGCCTGCCACTTCTTAGACCCTGTTGGGGTTCCCTGCTGGCTTTCGGGTCACAGTCCCCCCTTTCTCTAGCTAAGCGCTCCGCCCGAGCCCGGCGATCTTCACCTACAGACGCGCTTACGCCCTCCGTCCCTGAGGGTCTCCATGTCCGTGGGGGTGACCCGGGCAGCACCCCGACCTCGCGTCCGAACTCCACCTAGCCCCCCGCCAGCTGTTTGACTCAGTGTGTCGGACCCCGCGAGCCGCTTCTTCCCGGTCCGCGCCTTTCTGACTTCCCCATTACATTTGCAGAGAGTCGTGGTGTGTGACTGATGGAGCGCGGTTTTGTTGTGAGCAGTGAGGAGGGGGCAGTTAGGAGACCCCGGGACGCCGCCGGTCCTGGTGCTAGGCGAGGGGAGCAGAGGCAGGGGAATGCCAGGGAAGCGCCTTGCGCAGTGTCAGTGATCGCCTGTAAGTGATGGACCCGTTCTGATCAACGCAGCGACTCCCAGACCCTTCCAGAGGACTCGGGATAACGAGTGCTCTCCACTTTCACAGAAAGATAGACTGCTGGAATCTGAAGGCAGACCGAAGCCTATTTTGTGTCATTGTCTTTATTTTTCTTGCTTTTTTGTTGTTGCTCAGTTGTGTCCCACTCTGTGACGACCTTTGGGGTTTTACTGGCAGTGATTTGCCAGTTCCTTCTCTAGCTCATTTTACAGATGAGGAAACCGAGGCAAAAAAGGTTGAGTGACTTGCCCAAGGTCACATAGCTAAGTGTCTTAGGCCAGATGTGAACTCAGGAAGATCCATCTTCCTGACTCTAGGCCTCGATCTCTATCCACTGTGTCCCCCAGCTGCTGCATATTAATGCAATAGGGGAATAACCAAGAAAGTTCCCATCTTCTGGACTTTGAGTTACTTCTAGTGGGTCATGCCTAGTCTGACTCAACACTAAAATACTTTCAGATGGATGACTCGGCAAATCCTGGGTCAGCCCTTGGCTCTCTCCCCGCTTGGGGCTGGGAGTAGGATGGAGGGGGCATCACATCAGTTAAGAGTGGATGACTGCCCGATGACTTCTTTCGCACGCGCACACACACACTCTTCCCATGAGACATGAGTCAGGAGAAAACCGTCCCCCCTCCCTCCCATCAGCTTCTCACACACACACACCACCTAGGCAAATGTGAACCTGGGCCTCTTTGGCTTTGTATCTCTTTTCTTGAGCTGTTGTTATTGTTGAGTCATTTCAGGTGTGTCCAACTCTTTGTGACCCGATTTGGGGTTTTCTTGGCAGAGATACTGGACTGGTTTGCCATTTCCTTCTCCAGCCCATTTTACAGATGAGGAAACTGAGGCAAACAGGGTTAAGTGACTTACCCAGGGTCACACAGGTAGTACGTGTCTGAGGCCGTATTTGAACTCCAGTCTTCCTGACTCCGGTGCTGGCACTCTATCCACTGTGACACCTAGCTGCCCCTTTTCTTGAGGATCAGTGACCAAATGCTAATCATAAGATTTTCTTTAGGGAAGCAGCTACCTCAGGAGTTCCCAAGTGCCTGGGTTCCTCAGTCAGTGCTGGCTGTACTTCAGGAAGAGCTCCCTGTAACCACCATACTGATTCCTGAGGAGCAGAAGCCCAAACCCAGATTCTACCTTGAGGGAGACAGTACAAAGCCAAGGTGAAAGGTCTGTGTATTTGTTATACTTTACAAATCCTGTGGTTATCAAACATGAGTTTGACTGATTATAAATGCTTGGAGTAGGATTAAGAGAGGAGAAACTAAAGCCCAGAGAGGAAAGGAGATTTTTTGGGGTTTTTTCCCAGTGTAGATGGGGTAGAGGTAGAGCCAGAGAGAGGGAGTTTGCTACTAATAATTTTCCACAGTACATGGATATATGTATTATTTACATGTCTAGATCATATCCTAGACATTTTCCTTTTGACCCCAGTGCAATAGAGAGAATGAGAAGGAAATGGGGTATTTGGGGGACACCTGAGCAGTGAATCTACTGTGGCTGCTGAGTCTGCTTTGAGCTTTGCTGGGTGTTGAGGTCCCCTGAGGCACACCCCGCTCTTGTGGACTTTATCACCCTGGAGATACCCACACCAGAATGGACTTAGTTGTACAGGAAGGTTCTAACACACCCACATTCCCTTTTCCATTGGGAGAAGTCCCTCACATTTGTTCTTTGCATTTGTTAAGATCCAAAATACCTCCAGCTTGCAAAGTGATGTGGTTCTGTTTGGTTTTGATTCCACAAATATCATCCTGCCACCCTGTCACCTCCACCTGGGAAGCCAGATCTCTTCAGGTACCCTCCTTCCTTTTCAGCTTCCTTTTGTGCATTGTCTTCCACCATTATATTGCAAATTCCTGGCACATAGTAGGCTCTTAATATTTATTGACTATGACTATTATTGACTGTGAAAAAGATAACAGATTTACTGTTTCTTCTTCTATTATTGGATACTCACCCTTTACCAATTTCCAGATCTTTAGTAATGATAGTTCACCATATTCTAGGTTGTAGCATGCAGGTCTGATTAAAGTTCTTCAGGTTGCTTTCATTTCTCCATGGGTACGTGGTTAGTCATCATAAGAATTACATACCTAAGTCATATATCAGTAGCTGGGGAGGAAAGTAGTGTTTCCCTTTATGCTTAAGAGCTAAGAGATAATTTAAAGTCGATCCAAATGTCCACACCTCCCCTTGTGGATCTGCCTTAGGAAGAAGAGGAGCATTTCAATCTCCTTCTTACTTCACGATCTTGATATTTTAAGTTTTCTTCAGAAAGCATTGAACTATCTGAAGTCAACATTTTTTCTTCTTTCCTTTGGATACTCACATTTAGGCTATATTTATCCATTTAATGATGAAAATATCAGCCAGATAGACAAGTTTTACACACTATTTCATCATTTAAAAATACATTTTATTGATATATTTTGTTTTTGCATCACCTACAATTTCCCAGTAGGTTCTTTCCCCTCCCAAGGAGCCATTCCTTATAACAAAGAATGAAAAGTTTTTAAAAAATGCATAAGCAAACTAACCAATACATTGAAGAAACTTGATATTATGTGCAATGTTCTCTCCTCTAACTTTACAAAGAATGAGGTAGACAGAAGAGAAAGCAGAGGAGCACGTGGTAGGGAGAAGGAAAGGGGAGGAGTACTTATCATTTAACTGATGAAAAGTTCAAAGGGAAATATATTTAACAGCTCATTTCTCAGTTTGTTAAATCTTTTTCAAATTTTTATTTCTACAAGGAATTTTCTCACCTTCTCTTACCTTCCCCCATTGAACATGTTAGAAAATAAAAACAAAGCCCCTTGTAATATATATGCATAGTTCAGCAAAACAAATGCCTACATTGGTCATGTCCAAGAATTTATGTCTCGTTCTGCATTTTAAGTCCAACATCTGTCTGGCAGGAGGCATGTGGAATGTTCCATCCTGAGTCCTCTGTATTTGTGGCTTATCATTGCATTGGTCAAAGACTTCAGAAGAGTCTTTCAAAGTTGCTTTTCTCTATAATGTTGTCATTGTATAAATTGGTCCCCTAATTTTGCTAACTTCACTTTGCATAGAAGTCTCAGTTTCTTCTGAAACTGTTTTGTCATTTCTTATGACAATAATATTCTATAATATTCATATGCCATAATTTGTTTATCCAATCCCCAATAGGTAGACATTCCCTTATTTTTCAGTTTGGGACTATGAAAAGAGCTGTTTTAGAGCTGTGTACATGCATACGTGTGCACACACACACACACACATACACGAGCACACATAGCCTTTTCTTATTCAATTTCTTTGGGTTATAGGATTAATGTGTAATTGCTAGGTCAAAGGGTATTTAGTAATTAATTTAAGTAGCTTTTTAGACGTAGTTACAAATTGCTTTCCAAAATGGTTAACTCAGTTCACACATTCACTATAAGTACTTCAGTGTGACTTTTTTCCCACCACAGCCCCTCTAACAAGTTTCTTCTTTCATCATCTTTTATCAGTCAAACCTCAGATTTGCTTTAATTTGTATTTCGCTAATGATTTTGAACATTTTTTATATGGTTATTGATAGCTTGTATTTCTTTGACCATTTATCTATTGGGAAATAGCTCTTAGTCATGTGCGTTTGAATCAGTTGCATATATATCTTGGTTATGAAGTGTTTGTCAGAGAAGCTTGGGGCAAAGATTTCTTCTTTCCTCCAGTTACCTGTTTCCCTTCTAATTTTAACTGCATTATTTTGTTCGTGCAAAGCCTTTTTCATTTTAAAGAATTAAAATTATCCATTTTATCTTGTATTCCTATCTCATGTTTGAATATGATCTCTTCCCCTATCTATAGATTTGAAAGGTAATTTCTCCCTCCCCTAGTTTGCTTAAGTATCACTTTTGATGTCTAGGTCAGCAATCTATTTGGGGTCTTTTTTTGTTTGTTTTTTTGTTTTGGTATATGGTGTTGATCTATGCCTAATTTTGGCGAAACTATTTTCCATTTTCTCATAAGCTTTTCTCATATAATGAATTCTTGCCCAGTAGCTGTGGTTTTGGGGTCTATCAGTCATTGTGCTACAGTGTTAGTTTGCTTCTGTATGTTGTATACTTACTCTGTTACGCTAACCAACCTTTAAAAAAAAACACAGTACCGCATCATTTTAATTATTTTTTTAGTATAGTTTGAGATCTAGTAATGATAGTCCCTTTCCTTCTCCCTTTCTTCATTATTTGCCTTGAGATTCTAGCTCTTTTGTTCCTCTATACGCTTTCCATTATTTTTTATTACAAAGTATTTCTTTGGTAATTTGGTATGGCATTGAATAAAAAAATTCATTTTGGTTGGGTTTTTTTTTTATGTTGGTGTGATCTACCTCTGTACAATTTAATATTTCCCCAGTTACTTAAGTCTGTCTTTATTTCTGCAAAGAGGATTTTGTAGTTGTTGCACCTGGTTGTGTCTTGGTAGATTTCCAAATATTGTTTAACTTTTGCAGTTATTTTGAATGGAATTTCGCTATTTATTTCTGTTGGGTTTTATTGGCCAATAATGTAGATTATTTATGGGTATTTAGTTTATATCCTCCAACTAGAATGAATTTATTAATAGTTAATAAAATTTTTCAAGAACCTTATACCTCAATAATAAGAAAATATCATTAAGAAGAACCAAAATATTGTGATAAGACCCCTCTTCCTGGTACATTTGTTTGAGAAGACTCATCTTAAGAGCTCTGGACTACATATTTGACAGTTCCAACCACCAAATCCGGGACATTTTAAAATTCTTCTGGAATAATCTTTGCTACTAGAGCTTCATGATGTATGAAGCAATGTTTTGAGCCTACATGTGGAAAGCATTGTTTTACCTTTTTGAAATAAATCCTTGTAATCTTCCAGTCATTGCAAGTGCACTGTTTATGCAAACAGAAAGACAGTTTTCCCAAGATAGACAATTTTTTCTCCAAGGTGCTAGAGATAGAATTATATGTATCTTATCCTGTTGGCATTGAAGGTAATTCAGCGCATGAAAAGAATTGTTCAGTAATTGAATCTTCTTCAGCAAATCTGATATAACTTAGTAATTGACATTTCTTTTTTCACTTATATCAGTTGAGTCATCAAGCTGTAGTGCAGACATTCAGCCATCACTCACTTTTTCCAGCTACATTCTTTTGAATATCTGAGAATCAATCCACTGAGAAACAGTAACTGACATTGCAGCTAGGAATATTTCTTTCTCAGGGCTCTTACCTAACATTATTGACTATTTCTGTTAAGGCAGGTACAGTTAAGCCCTCAGCCGTAATAGAAGGCCACATTTTCATTACTGTTATATTGACAACTACGTAGCTGGCTACTTATACCTTTTTGGCAGTAGAAGTCCTTTTCCACAGATTTTATTTTATGCTATGACAACAAGTGGCTGAAATAGTTCTTCTCTTTACCTGATATGTGACCATGTTTAATATTCAAGTGTCTTTTCACATTACTAAGAACCATGCATTCATTGCTGGTTTTTTCCCACATACCACACATTTTAGAATAGGATGCTTTATCAGATTCACTGTATCTGAATCCAAACTGTAAAAATTATCTTGCGTATAAAGTGTACTAAGGGACTGCACACTATGTATGAATTATAAGGACCTTCCCCTTGTAATCAGTCTGTTCTCACTTTCATTATTGTTGCTTTCTGGCATTGACTCACCTTTTTTTTGTTTAATCAGAAGCTTATTCATATTAAATTTAATCATTTTAAATTAATGTTATGTAAGGGAAAGGTTTTTCCCCTCAGCTCAGTTGATGTCATTATAAAATGTAATTACAGATGATGAGGTTTCATTGTATTAACAAAGTGTTAACACCCTGTTATCCCTTTACACAGTCTGAACATCTCTTTCTGATTGAGTCATTAAGGGTGAAAAGTCATTGGACAAATAAAAAATTAGCCATTTCCTTGAAACACTTTAAATAGCTAAACCCTAGAGACAGGCAGTTTGAAATTGAAGAAAGACCTAGCTCTCTTTACCCTTGAGAAAAAGGGGGGATTTTCTCTCTCCCTCCTCTCCCCCCATATATACACATTGGCCATGGTTCCTGGCAGTGGAGTTATTTATCTAGAAAAGAAATAAACCACATTATCCAGCAGTTGGAGAATCAGTTTGAGTTTGAGGCAAAGTTGTGGGAGTAGAGATATACTTCAGACAGACATAGATATCAAGAGTCAGTCACTTGAGGCTGGAAACAGCTTCAAGGATTGTGATCTCTGGCAGCCAAGAAGAGGGCCAGCTATACACTTAAGAAAGAGCTAGGCTTGGGAATTTTAAGTCAAGCTGTGGAAAGGAAAATACCCCAGGAACCCAGATGAGCAACCCACCAGTAGTCTAGGAAAAGCTTTGTGAGGACTGCATGGTAGGGAAAGGGCTTCTAGGCCTGGTAGTGTCTGAGAACACTCAAGGTCTTAACCATGTATGTTCCCTACATATGTGCCTCCTTACTACTGTACTTTTAAGTTTGTACCCACTATTCTCATTGATTCTGTGTGTACTTGGTGTCCTGGATTTATAGAGAAGAAGGGATGTTTTGTAGCTATTGTTCTGACTCTGCTGTCTTAGGAAATGTTTTTTATTAAGAGAAAATTGTGTCTACTGGCTAATAGTTGATGGAAAGCACACTGGTAGGGGCTTATGAGCTACGGCAGGAGTCCTTTTGAGGTAGTAATTGTCCTGCTAGGGACCTAATCTGCAAACCTGTGAATATAAGTATAAATTTAGAAAGTAGGACAGAAGGGGTACAATGCTGAAAATGTTATTGAAAAAGGCAAAATAAACAAAACATTTATTACACAAATGTACTGATCTCAAAACCTTGGACTCACGAAGAACTCAACAAAAGTAGCTGTTCTTACTAAAGGGAAACTGCATGTGCACAAACCTATCAACCCTCTCATAGTGTTACTGACTTAAATATTCAGTGTGCCATGAGTTCCTTATGGCAAAGCATATTGTGCCATGAACAGAAAAATCGCAGAGATTCAGTGTGGTAGGCACAAGTAAATGCTTGTGCGTTTAATTAATTAAAAGAGAAAAGAAATATAGGTCAATAGCTTGAAGAGGTAATAGAGTCAAGTGAAGATTTTTTTAAATGGAGGATAACTAGACAGAGGAGTAATTAGACGAGAAAGAGAGAGAGAGAAAGAGAGAGAGAGACAGAGAGAGAGAGAGAATATTATTAAGCATATGGGAAGGAATGGAATCAAGATTACAAATAAGGGGTTAGGTTTGACAAGAAGAACCACTCTTTCCCTAGGAGACTGGAGGAAAAAAAAGATGATGATGTCAAAGAATTTTGGAATGTAGAGTGAAGAAGGAGGAGGCTTTGATAGATGGCCTCAGTTGTTTTTTGTTGTTGTTTTTTCTCAAGTGGGAGACAAAGTTCTCTACTCTGAGACTACACAATATTATCAATACATATATGACTCCTAAATCTACTTATCTAGCCCCAAAATCTCTCCTCAGCTTCACTCATAGGTCAACAATTGCCTATAGACCAGAAGGAAATTCATTTTCTTCCCCCAAAACCTTCCTTTCCTCCAAACTTTCCTACTTTAATTGAGGGTACCACCATTCTACTCTAGTTATCCAGGTTCGTAGCTCTGGAGTAATTCCTGACTCTTCTCTCTTTTTATTCCCCATGTCTAGCAAGTTGCCAAATATTGTCAGATCCACCTCCACAACATCTCTAGCATCTGTCATTTTACATAACCATCACCTTAATTTATGCCCTCATCACCTCTTGCTTGGAGTACTGTAATAAGAGTCTCTTAATTTGTCTCCCAACTATCCACTCTCCAATATATCTTATTCCCAGTTGCCAAAATAATCTTCTTAAGGCAAAATCTGACCATATTACTTTCCTGCCCAAAAACCTTCCATGGCTCCCTATTGCCAAGAGGATAAAATACAGTCTCTTTGATCTGGCACTTAATGCTCTCCACAAGCAGTCTAATTTGGCTGGAATGTAGAGCATGTAAGAGGAAGTTATGTGGAAAACAACTAGGAAAGGCTGGAGCCACATTGTAAAGGGCTTTAAGTGCCCCACAGGGGGTTTGTATTTTATCCTAGAGACAATAGGGAATCACTGAAGCTTTCGGAGCAGGGGAGTGACATGGTCAGAGTTCTGTTTTTAGAACATTTGGCAGCTGTATAATAGATGGTTTGGAGAGGGGAGAGAGTGAAAATCAAGGAGACAATGAAGAGGTTATTGTAATAGTCCAGGTGAGAAATTATGAGGGTCTGAACAGAGATGTTGTGAAGGTAGAATTTACCAGATTTCGAAGCTAACTCTGGCAGACAAAGAATGGAGAGCTGAGGACTCTGGGCTTGCTAAACTGGATGCCTGGAAAGGTCTTTGAAATCAAACTCCTTAGAAAGAGACATCTTCTTTGCCTTAATTTCCTCATCTGCTACCCACTTCTTAAATCTTTTTCAATCTTGACCCCATCACTCAGTTGTGAAACTGCTCTCTCCAAGATTAGCAAGGATCTCGTCACTGTTCAGTATGATAGGCTTTTTTCAGTCTTCATCATAGTAGGTTCTCTGCACCTTTGAGGAACACCTATGTTTATGGGGCAGGAGATAAATAATCAACTAGAAAGAGAGACTGAAAAAGAGGGGTCCAACAGGAGATGAATCAGGAGAGAGCAGAATCATGGGATGGAACCCAAGGGGAGGGAATAGGTGGGAGTGGCCAACAAGACTAAAAGCTGCAAAGAACTCAAGCAAACATACAGCACTGATACACTGCCTATGTTGGCCACATAGGTCCAAGCCTGAGGGAAAGGAACCCGTTGCTTGTGGATTTAGGCCACCAGAAAGCTATGTTTATTAGTTCCCTGAGTCAGTTAAGTCTGGAAGACATTTTTAATGATGTTTCAGGAAAAACTAGGCTAGTCCACATGGCAGATATTGCCCCTACCATGACTCTGAATCCTGGTGCCTCCCCAATAGCTGGACTGATTGCTGCTCCTGTTTCTCCTACTAGGAATACCCACTCCCTTTCTATCTCAATCCTCTCCATCCTTTTAGACCTAACCTTCCACACAGGAGAAGCTTTCTTAAATTATAACAAAGTGATCTCTACTTCCTGTTGATTGACACTTCATGGTTAGTTATAGGCTTACATGTAAATGTTATGTAACCTCAACTAGACTGCAAGCTCTCTGGAGACAGGAACAACTTCTCATGTTTCCCATAAGACTGAATACAATAGGGTGGGGGAATCAGTGATTTCTTCAGTATGGAGAAATCCCAGCGTAGAAATTCATTCACGCAGATCAGCAAAACATCTAATAATTAATGGTCTTAGAGAGACAAATCAACTATGATTAAGCTACAATACTTCAGAGACAAGTGTCATCTGTAGTGGATATTTAGTAAACCTTGGGCAAGTCCCTTCACCTCAGTGGGTCTTGATTTAAAGACCCAGAAAACAAAGTCCTTGGTGCTGTTAAATGGTTCAACACCAAAAACTGATATGCTTTCATCAGTGGAAATTACATTAAAGAAGAAGCACGACCATCTGCTTTGCTGCTGTACCCTAAGAACCATGAGACTTTTCCACCTGATTTGCTACTGAAACCTTCCCTACTATGTCTATCAGACTGTGAGCTCCCTGAGAACAAGGACTGTTCTTTTTTACTTTTCTGTTTATATTCTGTTACTTTTCTGTTTATATCCAAAGCACTTAGCACAGTGCTTTGTACATAGTAAATGTTTACTAAATCCTTTAGTCATTTATTCATTTCCCCATCCATAGAATGAGTGGGTTAGACAAGACTCCTTCTAAAGACTCTTCCAATTCTTGATCTGTAATCCAAAAAATAGTCTTTCATTGATTCTGTAGCATTTTCCTTGTTCAACGTCCACTCCTAGATACTTTCTGTCTCCTTGGCTTCCTTGACATTGCTCTCTCCTGGTTCTCCTTTTATGCCATCTTTCGTGTGCTCCTTAAGTGTGGGTTTCCAAAGTTCTGTCCTGTTCTCTCCTTAAACTCTCTTCCCTTGTGATCTTGTGGTTTCAGTTATCACTTTACACAGATGACACCTAAATACAGTCCAACCTTCTCTCCTGAGTTCCAATACTGCATCTCCAACTGCCTGCTGTGTATGCCTCATATTCCTACATGCCTACCCCGATCAGGGTCTCAAATGCAACATAGCCAAAGTTAATTTACCGTTGTTCATTTTAAATCTTCCCTGTCTGTCAAACTTCCTTATTTTGTCGAGGGCTCACCCAACTTTGAAATCGGAGCCATCTTTGACTCTTTCCTTTCACTCAACTCCCATATTTGCCTAATTCTGTCAGTTACACCTGCCTAATAGATCTCCTATCTTTCCTGATTCCCTTGGTTGAGATTGATCTCTTCATACCCTTGAAGTTTTCCTAGAGTATTTTGTTTGGCGTCTTACACTGTAGTAGTGGAAAGAACGTTGGACTTTTGAGTCAGGAGGAGTCCATTTCAGTCCCACACTAGTTGTGTGAACACAAGCAAATTATTCAAGTTCCCTGAGCTCCCGTTTCCTCATATGCAAACTATAAACAATAATATATCTTCAGTACTTATGTCAAAGGGTTGTTATGAAGATCAAATGAGATCATGTATGTAAAGCTCTTAGAAAAGGGAAGCGTCACATATCAGTGTCAGTTCCATCATTGCCTTGTGTTATGTGTGTTTCTTTTTTCTTCTTTGTAACTTTGGCTGTAACACAGGAACCTCCCACAAGCTATCTTATTAGCTCTTAATTGGCCCGTAATAAGTATTCTTTGAACTGAACTGAGTTGGATGCCTAATCAGATAGAATCTATTACCTCAGAGATCACTTAATCCAATGTTGCCAACAAATGGTCATTAGACAGTTTGTTCTGGTTTGGGATAGCTGTGATGAACAGAAATTACCAACCCTGTAACTCAGGATTAGTCCTTGTTCTTCTTTCGGGGCCAAGCAGAATAAATCGACTCCCTTTTCCACATAAGATCCTTTCAAATGATGACTGTTAATTATTACTTAATGACTGTTATGCTCCATCTCCTCCTAAGCCTTTTCCTTAAACATTTCCAAAGTACAACACCTCTGGAAGGTGAGTGCTATTACCAATTTTACAAATAAGGAAACTGAGTCCCGGGTCAAGTGACTTACCTACAGTCATACAGTCATCTAGCAAGTAGTATCTGAGGCAAGATTGGAATCCAGATCTTCTTGATTCTCAAGTCCTAAGCAATGCCATGCTGCCTCTAGCAGGGGATCTTAACCTGACTTCCATAAACTTATTTTTGTCATTATTTTGAAACGTGCATTTCCTAGTAGAACTCAATTTCTTTGTAATACTTTGAATTTTACTTTATGCATTAAAAACGCATGATTCAGAGTAGGTGTCTGTCGACTTCACCAGACTGGCAGTGGTGATTACAACACCATAAAAAAGTCAAGAATCTCTCCCTGCTGTAACGTAAGGTAGCTATGGTTCAGGAGAAAGAACGATGGATGGAAACAACAGACGAGACTTAGGAAACTCAGCCCTGACCCTTTCTAGTTTGGTGCCTTTGGAAAATCCACCTGACCTCTTTATGCCTTTGTCTTATCCCCCGTAAAATGATGTTGCTGTTACCCGCCTCACGGAGTTGTTGTGCAGCATCTCATGGCTGCTGTCCCTTAGCTGGAAGTGATTCCTCCCTAAGCCTGTGGCATGCTGCTTTGTCCTATGCTTATCATATCCTAATTGTTGTATCGTTATTCATCTGTAGCTCTGTGTCAGAAACTGATGATGATTTTATCAGCGGAAATGACTTTTGAAAAGCAGGATTGACATTTGTTTTATTGCTGCACCCTAAGGACTTTTCCATCTGACTTGAAGCTGATCTCTCCCATTAGAATGTGAGCTCCTTGAGAACAGGGACTATCTGACTTTTCTCTTTGTATCCACAGGGCTCAGTTCAGTGCTTTATACATTCTTCCTGAGTTGTCAAATACTTGAGAGCAGGGCATGTACCCCTGTATCGCCCCCAGAGCCTAGTACATGAGCCGGTAGTCAACATTTGTTGAATGAACATTGAACTGACCAGGTAAGAGATGTCTTTGAACAAGGTCCGCAGGGTCCGAATGCCTTCAAGATGATCTGACACCTCTCTCTCTCCTTCCAGGAAATCAGGAAGTGAACAAGCATTTATTAAGTGTCTTCTATATGCTGTGTACTGTGCTCAGTTCTGGGGATGCAAAGAAAGACAAAAATGGGGCTCACACTCTAATGGAATAAGAAAACATTCAAACAACTGTATAGATCCAAGACACGTGTGTATAAATGGAAGGTAATCTCCAAAAGAAGGTGCTGAGGGAGGATGTGGGGAAGAGAGGGACTGGGAAAGGCTGTATTTAAACACCAAGAGGCAGAGGTGAGGGGGCAGGACATTCCAGACATTCAGGACAGCCATCATAAAGATGGAGTGTCCCATATGAGGAACAGCAGGTAAACTAGTGTTAGCTGGATTGTAGAGTAGGAGGAGAGGGTGACATGCACTGTAGGAGGATCACTTTGGCATTTAAATGGAGGATGATGGAATCTGGAGAGGCTTGAAGTAGGAGCATCAGTTAGAACACTGTTTACTGCAGCAATCTCGGTGAAAGGGGAAAAGGGTCTGTCCCAGGGTGGTGGCTATGTGAATGAAAAGAAGGGGGGAAGTACACAAGGATGTGAGGGTAGAAATGATAAGACTGGGTGAGAGCCAGGGAGGAGTCAAGACTGATGCCAAGAATGAGCCCGAGTGACGGGGAGGACAGTGGGTTCTCGACAGTAATGGGAAAGTTGAGAAGAGAAGAAAGATGAAGAGTTCTCTTTTGGACATGTTAAATCCGAGGTGCCCGTGAATGCCCCAAAGGCCATTGTAAGGAAGCCATGGGAGAGAGAGAAGAGTCAAATACATGGGAGCTGATGAAATCACCACCCGAGGTGATGCAGAGGAAGAAGAGAGGAGGGTCTGGGGGGGTAAGATGGCCAAGGGATCCCGATCAGAAAATGCAGAAAGTGTTAAAAAAAGAGGATGAAAAAAGGCCATTCTGCCTTCCCAGGCTGATCCCACCACCCTGAATTACGGCCATCTTTCTTACAGTCTCAGCTTTTAAGATACAAGTAGAATGAGTTCCTGCCCAATTATCTGAACCTCTACCTCTGACTTTGCCTTTCCTGTACTGTAACACTTGAACAAGCACTTTGCTGCCCCCGTATGGCTCTTTGTGGAAAAGGCAGGCTCTGCTCCAAAGGCTGGGTCTGAGGACAAGTACCAAGTCAAGTGCTCTTCCCACTCAACCTTGCTGCCTTTACTAGATCACTAGAACTGAGCAGTAGCTTAGTCCAAGCAAGTCTCTTCTCTGGGAAGGGGCTAATGTTAAAAACACTCAAAAGAAGTATAAATGCTAATGGTCTTTTGGTGATAACAAAGTTATTTATTTAACTAATAATTGCCCACATTAAGAATAACTCACTGTAGGGTTTACGAAGGCTTTCAGCACAATAACCCCGTGAGGTGAGTAGTGAGAATACCATTATCTGTGCTGTACAGATGACGAAACTGAAATTCAGAGAATCTGTAGTCACTCAACTAGTCTGTGTCTGGCACTCAAAATTAATCCTAGGATAGTGGACCGTAAGATTTAGGAGATATGAGGAACCTTAATAAATAACCTGTTCAGATCTCTGTATTTTATAGATGAGAAAGCTGAGACCCAGAGATAAAGTAGGTTACCCAGGTGAAAGAGCTGGGATTTCCAGCAGAGTCTCTTGGCTCCAAATCTAGGGATCCTTCCACATCTTCTAAGTACAGAGCTCTCAAATATATCATATCACTTCTCCAGAAAAGAAAATGCACCAGATATAAAGAAAAATGTATTTACTTCAGCACGGGGGTCCATAGCCTCCTTCTTTGCCACCATTACCCCTTCTGCCCACCAGGGACAGCTGCTTTGTGTTGTGGCTGTGACTGCGGTGATGTAGCCCTACTCCAACGTCCCCACCCCTGCTGTATCTTCATGTAGCAGCACCCTCTCAGGCCAGTCCTGTTGAATACAGCAAAACCTGTAGATGAGAATTTGTGAGGGTACACACTCTATGTAGATAAGTCCAGCCTAGGAGACAAATCTAAAAATTCCTGTGTAGTCTATTTCAGGCCAGCTGGTTGCCAGTCCAGGATCTTCCTTCCTGTCACCTCCCTTCTCTTTCTTATTCATAAGGAAGGCAGGCAGGGCATTTGGGGTTGAGTGACTTGCCCAAGGTCACACGGCTAGTTAAGTGTCTGAGGCCAGATTTGAAATCAGGTCCTCCTGACTCCAGGGCTGGTGCTCTATTCACTGTGCCGCCTAGCCACCCTCTCCCTTCTCTTTCTTATTCATAAAATCATAGATTTAGCACTACAAGAGTGCCTTTAGGATCATCAGGCCCAACCTTATTTTACAGGTGAGGATGCTTAAGTCCAGAGAGGTTAAATTAATTAACCCAAGGCCACACACACATTAAACAGCAGAGCAGATCCAGGTCTGTTGCTGTGTTCCTGCCCAATTTTAAAAGCATGTCTGTATCTCTGCCAATCACGGCATCCCTTGCTCCCCACGTTGATGGCAGTTCATTTGACTATATGATATATTACAGTTTCTCTACTTTATCTCTTGTGTTTCTGCCTTTCCTGATCCAGGTTGAATTCCTTTTCCTAGTTACCTAAGCACTACATTTTTGTGATATGTCAAAAAGGAGGCCTGGGGAATTGGGTCTGGGGTCTGGTTCTGGCTCTCCTACCAACTGTGTGACAGGTGACAAGTCACCTGACCTCTCTGAGGCTCAGATTTCTCTCAGGTTTCTGCCTTGGAAGGGACTAGATCCAGGGATGAGAAAATAGAATTTTCTAAAGTCCCTTCCAACTATAATTTATAAATCTATCCTTTCTACCTATAATTTCTATCCTTTTCCTACTCTGTCTCTAGGATGAACTATTGCCTTCAGGTACCTCTGGCTACCACTGGAGTTGCCCTTTCCTTGGAAGCTTTTGGTACAGGAATTCTGACTTCGTTGTCTTCCTCCCATTCCAAGCTTTGATCCTTTTTGTCCCCAAAAAAGCAATCTAAGGTTTGATTGCTGTGCTTGCTTTGCTTCCTCTGCTTGCTCATGTTGTCACTCAGTTACTTGACTTTTGAGCCCTTTGTCACAGTGGAACTCTGCTTCCAGAGAGGAGAACTTTGTCCCAAATCACTGGGGTTTTTGCAGCTGCCAGAGCTATTAGTTTGGCACCCTCTCTGAAGCCCCCACAAGCTCTGGCCCACTGACCACACACCCCAGGACCTCCACCAAAGACAGTGATCCAGATCCAAGCAGGTTAAAACAAGAGCAATTACCCTCTGAATGGTCACTTGTTCCCCCTACAATCTGCAGGCCAGGAGCTCTGGAAGCAGCCACACAGTGGCTGCACAGCCACTGCACCTCCACTGATTCTCACCCTGGGGGCAGGGGCTGGACTGCACTCTTCCGTCCCCCCCAGTTTCAAAGAGTTCCACACTGACCTTTTACTGCTCTTTGGCATTTATGGGTTGATAAGTCTGGAAACTGCCACAGCTGCTGGTGATATACTCTACTGAAGTCTGCTCTCGCTACTGCTGGTTTGTGGGCTGCCCAGAGGCTAAAACCATGGCTCACACAGGGCTGGGCTGGGCTTCCAGCATACTGCAATGGACCCTTCCTGTCAGCCTGCCAGGCTGCCTTCAGTGGGAGATTTGTTTCTTTCTGTCACTTTGTGGGTTCTGTAGCTCTAAAGTTTGTTTAGAGTCATGTTTTATATATATTTCAGGTGGTTGTAGAGGGAGTTCATGAAATTTTCCTGTTCCTATACCACCATCTTGGCTCTCCCCCCCTGAGTTGCCCTTTCCTAGTGTCCAAACTCAAACATTTTCGATCTACCATCCATTCTTTCCTTGTCTTTTCTTCTGCCAGCTGAGTTTCCCTTTGATTAGTGGTTTGCTGGGACCCAGGGCCATTCTCTCTCTCCTGGAGGAGCCAGATAAGTATCTCTTACCCACATTTAACAATCAAACCTTACTAATAATTACCTAGAGCAATTTAACACGTATAATGATAGCTCCTATTTATTTAAAAATGGTATAATCCTATAAACCAAGTCAAGATCCTGTGAGTATAACTGGCCATCAGTCAACTGGCACATTGCCCCCACTGTGTTATTGGAGGCACTTAGCACTTCCTGGGCGCTTCTCTAGGAATAGTATATGTCACTTCATCTCTGGCAGTCACCTCCTACTAGGAGCCATTCCCCTTCCTTTTTTCTTCATGCTGCTTCATTCACTTACCTTCACTAAAAGTCATAATATAAATATACAGTTTAATTACATTAGCAAATGTATAATAAGAACAAAAGCATTAATTATTATAGGAAGCAAACTATATATTCCATTGGATCCCTGGATCCCTCCTAAGACAGAAACCCCTTCCAAGCTGAAATCCTTTCAGTCTCCCAGCCAAAGCATGGAAGCAGCAGAGAGAACTTAAAAGTTTAGTGTCTTATGATAGTCTTGGAAAGTTTGGTGATTCTCCTGGTCACAACTGCATGGACCAACAGGAACTAGAGGATCAATCATTCATGGTCTTGGGAACTCTGCTATAAGGTCTGGTTTAGGTCCTTCTCTGTTCTCATTACTCCAACACTGAACAAAGGCACTACTCCCGTGCTCCAGGGGTGCCCATCACAAAACTAGCATCAACCCAGGCAGGGGAACAGGAATACTTGTCAGGCCCATTTGTCAGTCTCTCTCTTAGTTACTGTCTTTCACCTTCAACATTTCTGTGCACACTACTTTCTATTCATATGACATCCCCACTGTCATGGTTGCCCCATAAGTCTGCCCATCCACTCCAAGTTCATGCTGAGGCAGTGGCCAGGCTCTGCCTCTGACTCTCTCCAGCTGGGAAGTTATATCCAAACCTTTTCCATATTTATATAGGCTTCAGAGTTACTTTCTTTACAACAACCCACTTGAACAAATATTATCACTGTTTTACAGATTTAGAAATTGAGGTGATGAGAGATTAAATCATTTCCCTATGACCATATATGTCAAGATATTAGGAGACACGCTCTTTACCAGAGTGAAGACCCAGCAAGCAAGCTGTACCCTGAGACTGGCGTAACAACAACCCTCTGGCAAAATCACATAACTACTGTACTGCTTTGACCAGCACCCGGTGTTCTCTGAGCCCAGACAAGTACTAGCACAAGCTCAGACGAGTTCTGGTCATGAAGCCCTACTATGAATCAAGCTTGTCACACTGTTGCTGTTAGCCCTCAGTGTTAGGGCTAAAGCTCACTGTGCAACCACTGGTACAAGAACTGAGATCTCCCCACACTGCCTCAGGTCCCCCCACTGGGGTCGGGGCACTGGCACACATGTAAGCCATTTGCCTCACTGAACTTAGACTTCTCTTTCTTTCCTAACTCTCCCATCTCTAGCCTGCTCTGTTCAGCTCCAGCCATCCACATGTGGGTCAGAGGTTGGTTTGGTCAGGTTGAGACGTAGCTAGTAAGAGAAAAACCAGGACTTGAGCACCAACCAAATTTAGAGCTCTTTCCACCCTTGCCTCTCTTGTAACTAATTAAGATGTCAGCATGATTGCACATCACTGATCCCTTACATTGGCACTGGCCATGGTAGGCTATTTGGTTACACTAGGAACACTGGAGTCTAAACTGCAAATGGGTTTGTACAGACCAAAGTAACAAATATTGGGTGACAAAGATTCCTTGAGATAATACTGGAAAGGTAACTATGAATGAATGCTTGATGATGCTAAGAGCAGGAATAGGCCAAGGTGAGAAGAGTGGAAGGATACCTCTTAACATACATCACTAACACAGAGCTAGGGAGCAGGGGAGAAAAAGATGGGTATGGGAGGAAAAAGAGGAGGGAAAAGGTGATGAGGTCAGCTAGTCAATGGGTATTTGACTTGATTCAACAAGCATTTCTTTAAAATATCAATTTTATGGGTGGTGTTTGTTTTTATAGTATAATCAATTCTGGAAATATCCCCCTCCCCTATCCCCATCAAATTGAGCCCTCCCTTATCACAAAGAAAAACATCCATCCCCGTGACCATGTCTGGCAATATATACAACATATACAAAACAATTCACAATTCCCCCAACACCCCCCCAATACTTCTCACTTCTGAAGTTCACAATTTTGGAGTCATCCTCACCCCCCCCCATATTTGGTCAATTGCCAAATCTTGTCAAGTCTACCCCCCACAGTTTCTCTCATGACAAAACCCTTCTTTCCATCCACACTGCTACCACCCTAATTCAGACCCCTATTACCTCTGGCCTAGATGACTTCAATAGCTTCTTAATTGGTCTTTCTACTCTTCGGAAGACCAACATGCCCCTATACAAGCCATCTTCCATAGAGCTTCCCTGCACAGGGAGATCTGGTGGCTACCTCTTACCTCTGGTATAAACCCATTTTTCCAGGCTGATTACACACTCTTCTCTTTCCTGCATCTTGTTCTCCAGTCCAAGTGGCCTGCTATCCCTTCACCCCCACCCTCCTGCATATAAAAACTCCATCTTCCATCTTTGCATGGGCTGTCTCTACACGCCTCTCTGCCAAATAGAATGCCCAGCTTTCTTCAGAATTCAGCTTTGTTGTTGTTCAGTCATTTCAGTCATGTCCTACTCTTCATGACCCTATTTTGGGGTTTTCTTGGCAAAGATACTGCAATGGTTCACCATTTCCTTCTCCAGCTCATTTTACAGATGAAGAAACTGAGGCAAACAGGCTTAAGTGACTTGCCCAGGGGTCACACAGCTAGTAAGTGTCTGAGGCTGGATTTGAACTCAGGTCTTCCCAACTACAGGCCTGGCACCCTGCCACTTTAGCTGCCTCAAACTCAGCTTAAGTACCACTTCTACAGAAATCCTATCCTGAGCTCCCCATTTCCTGGTACTCCCTCACATGTACATATTTTGCATCTGTGTTTTCACACTGATATTGTTTCTCCTGGATAGAATATAAGTTCGTTGAGATCAGGGACTGGTTCCTTTATTTTTTTTTAATTCCCAGCACTTAGCATAGTGCTTAACAAGCACATTAAACACATTGGCAGTTAATTGACAAATGCTCATTGAATGAATGAATGAATGAATGAATGAATGAACATTCTGCCCTAGTAGCTGCCTGCCTCCCTGCCAAGAGGGCCACTGCTGATTTTTCAGTTACTCAGGATTCAGCCTCCTTTTAGGGATCTGTTTTTGTTTGCATTTTGATCAGCATTTATTAAGCACCTTCCCCATGCAGTACGCTGCAATGAATGTGTTGGGGAGACTCAAAGATAAAGGGGTTCCTAGAAGAGCTGACAAATAGGGTAGGACATGTGCACATTTGTTTACAGAGAGCTATAACTAGGCACTGACATTTTCAGGAAAGAAGTAGGTAGGAGGAGCCCTGAGAACTGGCACAGTGTGTTTATTGTGAAGAGCCTTGGATTTGGAATGAGAAGAACTGGGTTTTAAATTCCTTTTCTGGATCTATCTCTCTAACTTCCCTTCCAGCTCTAAATTCTCTATGTTTATGAGTCGATGGGGACACTTTAAATCAAATATATAATGAAGTATACAGAGCTACACACAAACCGAGACTGTAAGGCTTGGGGCATGAAAAGGGAAGTACTGATCCAAATGAGTGGGGCCAGGCTTATGGAGAGAAGACATGTTGGAGAAATGAGAGCGAGATTTTGCAGGAAGTAGGGACAGAAAGATAAGGATATCTAGAATCAGAAAAAGGAAGTTGCCTCTAGGAAACCTTCCTGGACTGATCAGAGTGCTGCTGACACCCTCTCCCTGACCCAACCCCATTTGGACCCAGAAGTCACACAATTACACCCCTTGCATACCTCATGCTCTCTTGCCTAATGACGGACTCATCCTTACCCTCCACCTCATTATACTTCATCTGATATGGGGATTTGCTATTATAGTTCATGTTTATTTATGTATTGGTGGGCCACTATTTTTATTTTAAATGTCTGAGTCATTCATTCATCCATTTTTTTAACCAAATATTTATTAAAGCAAATTAGGCAACAATACACCATGAAGGTACTATGCTTATATCCTCTCCTTATATAATTGCCCATGCCTTAGATCATCTCAGTCATAATAGTGTGAATTCTCAGAAGATGGAAACGTCACTTGGGTATTTCCTCTTAGATAATTTTTTTTTTTTTGCTTTTTGAAGGGCAATTGGGGTTAAGTGACTCGCCCAAGGTCACTTGGCTAGTTTTTGTGTTAAGTATCTGAGGTCACAGTTGAACTCAGGTCTTCTTGACTCCAGGGCTGGTGCTCTATTCACTGCACCACCTAGCCCCCCTCTTAGATAATTCCTAGCCCAGTACCACTTGTTGACATTTCCTAAAGGCTTTGTTTTGGTCATGAGGCAGTTATCATATAACAGCCACAGCCTTTGTTTTTTAAATTTATTTGGGGGAAATGTGGGCATCAGTGAAGAGATGAAGAAAATAACAGAAGTCTGTTTTATTCATTAAGCACTTACAAGATGAGGTTTGAGGAGGCTAGAGGATCAGAGTGATGGGACAGAGGTGGAGAAGGAAGTGGCATCTCTCAGACATTGTCCAATATCTCTATCCATATTCCTTTCTTAACTCAGATTTCAGCCACTGATTCTGTTGACTCCTCAGGAATGAGTTTATTGTCTCTGTCAATGGTGGATTTTCTTTTGAAAATGCTTGGTGATCTGAAAGAGTTAAATACAGCTTCCAAAAAGGCCTTGGAGAGGTCTGCTCAGAGAGAGCATAATGTGTGTTTTTTCTAAGAAAAAAAAGGGGAGGCTCTCTCTGTTGCCCACCTGATCGATCAACCTCCCTGGGAGTCAAGTTCACAGCTGCAATCCCATTGGGCCAAGACATGAAACCTAACCTGCCTTCCTACCAAATGCTATGCAGCTTTTCTCTCTTGTTGTTGACACCAGCTTCCTATGGTTACTCTGTTGTGACTCCCCAAGAATCAAAAATGGGTGAAGAGCCTGAAGAAAAGGTGTGGCAAAGAGGTCCAATAAATGAAAGAGGAAGGAGCACATAGGTGGGGGTGGACAAGACAATGGATGCTCTCCTATTCAGCTTTACCTTCTTCCTCTTGCTGATTCATTCACCCAATCTCTTTCTGACACTTCTCATCCGGTTTCCTACCTACTAGAATTTTTTAATCTATAGATTTGTTTGTTGGTGACTACTCATGCACAAGTCCATGTGTGAACTATAACTCACCCTCTTATTTATTTATCAATCTTCAGACATGGTACACTGGCCCCTGTCTATGGCTCTATCCATATGGGTATGCCAGCAGAGCAAGAAATAGAGCACAACTTGCCACATGTGAGATGATTTGAGGAGCACCAAAAGTTTCCCCTGCCCTAGAAGATCTCCATTGCTTTGCCTCTGCCAGGCATTCTCTCATCCCTGGGCATCAGAAGTATTCCTTCCCTGTTAAATTACAGCTGCTACTCAGGAGCAACATTAACTCAATAGCACCCATTGACTCAGATTAGTTTATCAGATTAACTAAATGAGAACCCAAAACAGGACTAGGCCTGAGGAAATGAGACACAGAATAGGTTTTGATGGGAAAGTTGGGATAGCTCATTACCCTTCCCCTCTAAGGGATGACCAACCCAGGTGAGATACAAGCCAAATGCTTTAGTTGGGGTAAGGAGGTAGTGGGGAAGGGCTGTTGAGCAGTTAGGAATGTAGCTCTGAGGGTAGAGGAAGGGAGGTCAACAGGAGAGGAGGGAAGCATTACATATTGCACTTTTTTTTTTCTGGAATCACCTAATGAGGATTATATATGTGTATGAGCATATGTGTATCTGAGATCACTGATCTGTGACACATATGACTGGGGTATGTAATGCCACACTGGGATTCAGTCAAATGCAGATGTGATGGTTTATGTTTAAACAGCTTGGAGTTCTTTTAAAAGATAAAGTGACATACTCTGAGGTACCACATCTCACCAGCCAGACTGGCTAAGATGACCAAACAGCAAAATGACAAATGCTGGAGAGGATGTGGAAAAATTGGAACACTAATGCATTGTTGGTGGAGCTGCAAACTGATTCAGCCATTCTGGAGAGCAATCTGGAACTACGCCCAAAGGGCTATAAATAAGTGCATACCCTTTGACCCAGCAATACCACTTCTAGGGTTATATCCCAAAGAGAGCAGAGAAGTGGGAAGAAGACCCGTAGGTACAAAAATATTTATAGCGGCTCTTTTTGTGGTGGCAAAAAATTGGAAAACAAGAGGATGCCCATCATTTGGGGAATGGCTGAACAAGTTGTGGTATATAAATGTAATGGAATACTACTGTGCTATAAGAAATGAGGAGCAGATGGACTTCATAATAATCTGGACAGTTTTATATAAACTGATGTTGAGTGAGAAGAGCAGAACCAGGAGAAATTTGTACACAATCACAGACACAATGTACGTGTGATGACTAACTTCAATAGACTGGGCTCCTCTCAGCAATATAAGGTTATAGGACAATTCCAAAAGACTCATGATTGAAGGAGATATCCACAACAGAGAAGGAGATGCGGAATCTGAATGCAGATTGAAACAAACTACTTGCTCTGTTTCTTTTTCTTGTTTTGTTTTGTTTCCTCTTTCCCACTGATCATTCCATCAGTTACAATCCTTCTTGACAACCTGACTAATGATTAATGGGAAGATATTTGTAGATCCTGTATTCAAGTGCATGCCGCCATGATGGCAGGGGGAGGGGGAGAGAGGAAGGGGGAGAAAATCTGAAACTTGAGGGACTGAGGAACTGAATGTTGTAAACTAAAAGAAAATAAACCAATTTAATTTTTTTTTAAAAGAGAAAAAAATAAAGTGACATAAACAGTTGGGGTTGAAAGAAGACCAAATGGGGGTGACTGGTGGCACAGTGAACAGAGCACTGGCCCTGGAGTCAGAAGGGCCTGAGTTCAAATGCAGCCTCAGACACTTAACACTTACTAGCTGTGTGACCTTGGGCAAGTCACTTAACCCTCAATTGACATGCATTCCCTCCTACAAAAAGCAAAAGAAGAAGCAGAAGAAGATGATCAAATAACCTTGCAGAACCCAGGCTAGGAAGAGAGAAGCCTTTGAACAATCTAAACCCTACTCTCTCCCCAGTATTTCCCAGCAGTACCTTCTAGAAGTAGCATGGAAACCAAAGCAGTAGAGAGAGCAGAGACCTGCCTCTCCCTCAGATGTACATCTGAGAAAGCGTTGTGACAGAGTGGACAAAGGGCCAGCCAGGGAGTCAGGCATGGCCATGCTCATGTCTTGTCTCTGGCACATACTAGCTGTGTGATCCTGGGCAAGTCCCTTAATTTCTTACTGCCTAAGACAACTCTGCAAGATAAAAATGACAGATAAAATTGCCGATGTGCTCTGATGGAGGCAGTTTCCACACCATGATGAAATCACAGGACCAGATTAACTCTAGGCATATATCACCCTCCTTCACCCAACACACCCTTCCTCTCCACCCAAACTCTATCAGGTGTGATTAAGCAAGTATGAAGGATGCAATTATATTGTGAATTGTATAAATGTTGAAGCCAAAAAAGTTATATTTATGCCATTCTAAACTCCTAAAATACACACAGAGAAGACTTATTTCACATTCAAATGAGTAAATGGTTGGTAAATAGGAACCAACATCAACTCTATTCCGTATAATTGAATGAGTTATGAAATGTTTAAAGAAATAAAACTATTGGTTTTTTAAAATGGAATCGCTGCATTCTGGCTCTTGCTCTTGATCATGCTGACCACTCTTTGCCCTCAAAACCCTTGAGTCTCACCTTGTTCTTAGGGATTTCAGGCATTTGTGGCAGGAGAGAGGGACATCTAATTCCACCATCCGAGGAAAATCTGGATACCCACCAATCTGGGACCAGATGACACCTGCAGGGGTCTTCTTTTCTACTGGATAACTGGAGGTAGACAGATCAGTATTCCAGATAGCCTCTATCTCATTCCCCCTTTCTCTAAGAGAATAAGAAAGATGAAGTTAGAAGCAACTTTCTTCTACCCTGGGTCTTTTCCTCCTAGCCAAGGAGAGTCAGCCCCACTTGCTCTTCTCCACACCTATCCTTCCTCAGCTCTACATCTATGATTGGAGAGGAAGAAATGCACTCAATTTCTCCCAGGGTCTTTCTTAGTTCTCTGGGAAGCTTCAAGAAACAGGAACTGAATAGGAGGTAGGATGTTCCTGATGACATGGGAGCTGTGAGACCGTGAGACAATCACACAATAGTCCAACACTATGTGGCAGTCAGGGGACCAGTTTTCTCTATCTAAGGGCTTACTTATAAAAGCTTCTTTTAGTATGTCCTCTTCCTGAGTGGAGAGAATTGGATCATTTATGTAAATCAACGAAAGGTGGGTGCTAGGTGTTTGGACAGAAATGTTTGCAAATATGTCGACTGTTAATTCTAAAGCAGAGTGGAATCTGACATCCAATGCATTCCCTGTTCTACTCTGATAGCCTGAAATGTACTCAAGGTCATGCTCAGATCTCAGATCAGAATACCTACCCATACGTACTCCCTTCTCAGCCCTGACAGTCAGCAACTTGGAACCATTCTCAGCAGTGAAGGTGAGGATAAACCACTCATACCCATCAATGAGGGTTAACTTTTAGCCTCTGTCTCCTGCATGGCTACTTGTGGAACCAGAGAAAACCTTTGTTGGTCCCCAAGGTCCACAAGACATTCCAACGTATCTATCTTCCACTCTAACTGTTCTGGCCACAGTGGTTCCACCTACCGAGCAATCTTCAGAACTTCAGGACGCTCTCGATGCTTAGCCATCGGGAACTCTTTGGGTTGCATTCCACCAGCTCTGGTGAAATGGGTGTATTTCTTCAGCGCTGCTACTGTTGATGCTTTTTTCTGTTTCTCTGTGCTGGCTATGAGAACTGGAATACTCAGGTTCAGCTCCCATTCCCCTTGGAGCTAAAGGAACAAGACAGAGACAGGCTTTCAGAAGAGGGAAAGGGCAGAAAGTAAGGCAGATTTCTCCTCAAGGGTGCTGACATTACTTGGGGTCTAGACATAAAAAGAATGGATATTAGGGAAATAAGATCTAAGTGCAGTAGTAGACAGGGAGGCAGAAGAATCAATAGATAATTGAAAAGTCTTGAGGGCCCACTCTATGCCCAACACTGAGCTAGGTTTGTGAATAAAGGGTAGGATGGGGGACCTTAAGAGAACCATTCATGAGCCCCTCTCCTCTAAACCAATCCCCTTGGTTAATGATGTGGGGGGTAAATTGCAGAGTATTAAGGCTTGTACTTAGAGGTGTGTTTCATACTGTAATGTAATGGTGTGATATCAGCACTTCTAAAGCAGAAGGTAAATTACTCAGAATTCAATTTAACAAGTACCTTTCTGAGTACTGATAAAATATGATCAGTACTGAGTTAGGTGCTGTGGAAAATACAGTGTTGTGCAGTAGAATGAGCAAAGGAATCAAAAATACTGAATTTGAATCCTACTTCTGTCACTAGCTGGGTAACCTTGAACAAATCTCTCTTTTTGAGCCTCAGTTTCATCAATCATAAACTAGAGATGATAAGATTTGTCCTTCCTACCTCATAAGATAGTTGTGAGAATCAAGTAAATTAATTGATGTAAAGGGCTTTGTTTCCATAAAGCAGTATGTAAATACAAGCTATTATAACAGAATTATACTACCTGTGCTCAAGGGAGACCCAATGACATACTGAGGAGAGGACTGGACTTTGAGTCAGAAGACCCATGTTTGAGTCCTGGCTTTCTGCCACTTGAATTAAATGTGTGACTTTGGGCAAGTCACTTAGTATCTCTGGGCCTCAGTTTCCTCATATGTAAAATAAGCATATTGCACTAGACAGCTCTAGAGTATCTTCCAGTTCTAAAATTCTGCAGTTTAGAAATCAGAGCTATCTATAGTCATATGAAAAAATGCTCTAAATCACTATTGATTAGAAAAATGCAAATGAAAACAACTTTGAGGTACTACCTCACACCTATCAGGTTGGCTAATATAACAGAAAATGAAAATGATAAATGTTGGAGGGGATGTGGAAAAACTTGGACATCAAAGCATGTTGGTGGAGTTGTGAGCTGATCCAGCCATTCTGGAGAGCAATTTGGAACTATGCCCAAAAGCTCATAAAACTATGCCAGCATTAACAGAAGAGGAAATAGAATACTGAAATAACTTCAGACAAATAACTTTAGACAAAGAAATTGAACAAGTCATTAATAAACTCCCTAGGAAAAAATCCCCAGGGATAGATGGGTTCACAAGTGACTTCTACTAAACATTTAAAGAATAATTAATTCCAGTACTATATAAACTATTCAAAAAAATAGATAAAGAAAGAATCCTACCAAATTTCTTTTATGACATATTATGGTGCTTATACCTAAACTGGGAAGAGCTAAAACAGAGAAGGAAAATTATAGGCCAATTTCCCTAATGAATATTGATACAAAAATTTAAATAAATTACTAGCAAGGAGATATGATGTTCATTAATTATATGGTCTGGGTCATTTTATACTTGTTCTATTCCAGTATATGCCCTCCCTTAATCTCAATCCATTGATATCTGACTGGTTCTTTAAGGCCCTGCTCAAAGACCCCAGTCTCTTACAGGAAGTTTTTCCTGATTTGGTGTCTGTTCTCTGACCCTGCAACCTCAGGCCTAAGCCACTATTCATCCCTCAGGGGTTTGTGGCTTTCTCTCTTCTATAAAAGCCATCAGTTTGAGTCTCCCACTAACTGAGCTCCTTCCATCATTACAAGACTAGCACCCCAGGTAACTTCAATAAACTTTTACAAAAGGATATTTACTTCAAAAATGTGGCATCTCTCCCCTCTTAAAAAAAAAAAAGAAGCTGGGGGCAGCTAGGTGGTGCAGTGAATAGAGCACCTGCCCTGGAGTCAGGAGGACTTGAGTTCAAATCCAGCCTCAGACACTTAACACAAAACCTAGCTGTGTGACCTTGGGCAAGTCACTTAACCCCCAATTGCCTGCTCTCCCAAAAAAGCAAAAAAACCCAAAAAGAACCTTAGAGCCATACTCTCCACATATACCACCTTAGTCTCTGAGGGAGTAGGCTTACAAATTAGCTCAGTTCCTATATAGCACTGGTCCTGTCAGACACGTCCAGATGTGGCACACCTGCTGAATGTGCCCAAATTTCAGCTATCATTGTTTGAATCATTTGAATGGACCATAGAATGTCAGAATTCAAGTAATGTGTAATGAGACTGGAAAAGTGGGATGGAGTTAGTTTGTGAAGGGCGTTAAATTCCAACAGAGGTCTTCATATTTTGTCTAAGGAGTAATAGGGAGCCACTGTATTTATTGAGGTGGAAGGGGGTGACATGAGAACCCTGAAACACATGGAAAGCCAGTTCCAAATACCTGTCACTAGGACAAGCAGGTAACTTGAAAAGGAGGCAAACTCTGAAAGGCCCCAGAGAGATACAGGGTTTCCACATATGGGATCAAATACTCATGGCTTCTAGAACATCAGAAAACCTTTATCCTATGGATCTGCAGGCCATAGATTATCTCAGTTAAGCTCTCTACATTCATGTCACCATGATGAAGGCAGTTTAGGTCTGCTTAGAATTTTTTTAAAGTTATCATGGATCAGCTCCCACAATATGCTCTAGCCAGCGGTTCTCAACCTGTGGGTTATGTTCAATTTATAACGATGAAAATACATCCTGCATATCAGATAGGTTCAAAACAGTAGCAAAATTCCAGTTATGAAGTAGCAATGAAAATAATTTTATGGTTGGGGGTCACCACAACATGAGAAACTGTATTAAAGGGTCACAGCATTAGGAAGGTTAAAAACCACTGCTCTAGGTGAACTGCTAGTCACTAGTACTCTAGGGATACAAAAGCTATTCTTGTCATATTAGCTTCCATACTCATAATGAGTAGAAAAATACAACAGATATTATTGACAGTTAAACTTTCAATCCTGTAAATTATCACAGAGGAACTAGTCTGATCTATAAAGGAAAAAAATTCCAAAAAATTATCCAATTACAATCTAAATAAAAGAGGAAAATGCTAATTTTCCTCTTCAGAGAGTTTTGGATGGATAATATCTCCTGTGGATTCCTAAAAGGGTATAGAAGACCCAAATATATCCCAGAAGAGGCCACCATAGTGTGGTACTCTCTCTGAGTTACTCTCCCAATTTGCAATCCCAACTTAACACTACAGTTTGATTCTCCAGAGAATGGCTGCTACCTCAGGTTGTAGGTAACTCTTTGGATCTATCCTCCTAACACTATAGCTCATGAGCCCCTATCAATGTGCTTCCCCGTAACAGTCAGCCAGTAGACACAATTAGCTGTTAGCAAGTCATTTACTAAGATGACAGTAAGAATAATAGGTACAAAATATTCACCTCCCCATAAAGTGAATTACATTCACAAATATACATAGCTTCAACATCCATGGAAATCATAGGCTCAAACTTAAAAGTGCGTGATAGTTAGGAATTTATGTAGGAAGCACATGTGGCAAAAGCAACTCACAACTCCTGGTACTGCAGAGCCTGGAAGTCCTTTCTCTATTCCTGAAGTCCTCATTATATGTTCCCAGGGTTTGCTCTTCTCTATAGTCCAACTTTCAATTGAAAGGGGTCAGACTACTTGAAACAGCTTCCTTTTTGAGTGACTCTCTTTATCTGTATTTGTCTGGGATATGTGTCTCTGCTCACTGCTGGATGCAGTTCCCTACTGATTCTGGAGCTCCCCTTCAAAGTTATATGATTAATTGGGGAGGGAGGAGATATCTCCCTCCACAACTACTGTTAAGTTCTGATGCCTAGACTGACTTGAGCTCCTTCAAGGCCTAACTATTTAAAGCCCTAGAGACGTGGCTAATTTACTTTCTCAGCCAATTGTGGTGTTCCTCTCAACTGAGTCAGAGAAGTGCTTAGCCTCATAAAATTGTAATCACTCTATGGAAAGGGGATAGGAAGAAGAGGCAGATTTTTCCTCCCCCCAGAGTGGGCTTGGACCCACATAGACTTATGGGATTTTTGAGTTTTTAAAACTGTTTTAAGATCGAACAGATTTGGGCCAGATCTTACATGGCCTGGACCCTCATGGACTTTGGGGTATTTGAATCTTTGTTCATCCCTGGAGCCAGGAACTATCTCATAGTTTTAGTACTGGGCTGGAAATTTGGGAGACCAGAAAAAAAAAGGCCAAGAAAGAGAAAAGAGGAGAATGGCATCTCCTTCCCTGCCTGGGAGCAATTTTAGTAGTAGCAGCACTAAGGCCTAAGCCGGTAAGGAGTCATTTCCATTCCTAGGACACCAGTAGAGAAAGGTATGAAGTCTGTTCCATATCATTGCAACTGTATGATGTGAGAAGTTCTAGTCAGGGCAGATGCATTGCAGGGAGTATGAAAGAACTGAAATATATCTATCCATCTCCCTTCCCCTCCCACTTATTCATTAGCAAGCATTTGTTTGCAGCTGATATATGCTAAGATGTCCCTGTTACTGACTTTTGTTCTTTCTCTATATGAAAGTACGGTCAACTCAGACATGTATATTTCCTTGTCCAGCTCTGGTAGTTTTAGCCACATAGAACTGAGAAAATCAAATTAATTCTGTTCTTTAATTAATTTCATTTTGTGTAACTACCTAAGTCACATTTCACTGGTCTCTGAGTTAATTTAGAAGTTCAGTTTTCCTGCTAATCACTGTTCTATTCTTGTTTCAAGGAAAGCTGTTACCCTTGAAGGATGCTAGGGAGTCTGGTCTGTTATCTCTGCAATAGTGACTGTCCTTCAAAAAAGTCTGGTGTTATTGCTGGGATACTATCTAGCCAAGAAGGGGGACACTACCAATGAGCTCTTCATAATGACTAGATGGAAGAAGGGGTTGTTGTAGACCTGCATTCCAGATTTCCAGCCAATTATATTGTCCCCCATATCTATGATTCTGCCTGCTAGGTTTTGAATGCTCCTCCTTTTGTTCATAAAAATAATTTATAAGCCCTCATTTGGGGTCTTTTGGCTGGCTAAGGAGCTATAGATCCCTTTTATTGGTAATTGGTATACTTACTAATAAATTGAATATGCTTAGGATGTGCTTTGTTGACTCAGTTTATCTTAATTTCAGTACTAACAGAAGTTTGACTGGGAGGTTTCTCTCTGGCTCTGCTCTGAGAACCCAGATCCATTGTTAAGGAATCTCTAATTCAGGGTATATATTATGGTTCTTTTAGTTATGGTAATGCCTAGAATATAATTATGTTCTAGACTACATCAGCTGAGGTAAGGGGAGAAGAACCACGTCTCCCTTCCCTTATTACAGGCTATCACAGTAGTCCAAGGCAATGAGACCCTAAACTAAGGTATATAAGCAGAGAGAAAGATGTGGATACCAGACGTTGGAAATGGAAACAGCAAGAATGTGTGGGGTGAGGAAACAAGAATAATGCCGAGGTTGGAAACCCATGAAGCTGGGCAAGTGGTGGGGTCCTTGACAGAAATAGGGAAATTTAGAAGAGAGGTGGGGAAAGATGAGTTCTGTGCTGTACATATGAAGCGTGGCTCTCTTTGAGAGCAGGGATTATTCTTTGCCCTTTTTTGTACCCCCTGTTGTTAGCATGGTGTGTGCTAGTTCACTGACTGACATGTTGAGCTTGAGATGCCCATGGTACAATCAGTTTGAAATACTCAATAGATAATTGGTAATGAGGAGCCAGAGCTCTTGAAAGAGGCTAGGACTGGAAATAGAGATATGAGTGTCATCTGTATAATTAATCTAGGAGTCATTTGTACAATTTCACTTATGGGAGATGATAAGGTTACCAAGTGAGAAAATGTAGAGAGAGAAGAGGACCCAGGATAAGAACCTGGTGGTACCTTTATTGGGCATGATGTGGATGATGAATCAGTAAAGGAGGCTGAGACAGAGTGATTAGACAGGTGAGAGAAGAACCAAAAGAGAAAGGAGTCATGAAAACCAAGAGAAGATAGAACATCCAAGAAGAGAAGGTGTTCAGCAGTGTTCAACTCTTGAGAAGTGTCAAGAAAAGGCTGGTCTGATTAGACAATTAAGAGATCAATGGTAATTTTGGAGAGAACTATTTCTGTTTAATTATGAGATCAGAAGCCAGATTGCAAAGGGTGCAAAGTGAGAATATGAGAGTTTTCTCCAAATGTCCTTCTGAAGTCTGGGTAAACTATATCCCCAGCATTCCCCTCAACTTTGATTTTGATCATCCGCTCGAAAAGGAAATGGAGTTAGTCTGGCATGATCTATTATTGATGAGACTTGGCCTGCTTTTAAAATCATTCTTTTATTTTTCTAAACATTTTCTAACCATCTCCTTCGTGAGACGTTGTAGGATTTTGTTTAGAATTGTTAAACTCTCTAGCCTAAAATTTGTGAACTCCATTCCCTTCCCTTTTTTTTT
>CM053581.1:389429997-389440929 GCA_028627135.1 Pseudochirops cupreus | reverse complement strand
CCTCAGCATTACTTGACATTTTTTGCTCCTGAAGGTCAGGGAAGGTAACAGGAATTCAGAACCCACCTGGGAGAATAAGGACATCATTTGCTCCAGGCAATCTCCTCGGTCCTGCTCCAGAACTTTCTGCTTTTCTGTCCAAGTCTGCAGCCTGCAACTCTGGCACTTTTCTATTTTTCTTAGGAGAATATAAAAGTTTTGGGCATCATCAATATTCCCAGTTTTTCTGCTGGCTTCTATATGGTTGGTTATATCCTGCCTGGGAAGAGAAAACAGGAAGGAGTTCAATCAGTATAAAGGGGTTTCTCCAGGTTTCTCATAAGACTCAGCTCAAATCCCACTTTCTGCAACCAGAGGCCTTTCCCATGGTGGGGTGTTGGTGGTGGTGGTGGTAGAATGGAATGGAATGGAATGATAGAAAGAGAAGGAGTAGGAAAGGTTGGGACAGTTTCCTAGGATTCCCTTGTAATTATTTTTAAAGTACTGTTTGTTTGTTTTTAAAAGAGATACTCCTGAAAGACATACCCCACTCACCCCCAGACCAAATGCAAAGTTTCCCCAGCAAAGTGAGGAGGAACTCTTAATCCACCTAGGAGGTTAACTTAGTATTAGCAAGCACCCTAGCACACCTAGGATGGCCTGCTAGCACAGACTCTTTGATCTACTTTTCTAAAGGAAAGACAGCTTTAAAGGGGTTAATGATCTTACTTTAATTAAGAGACAGATAAGCAGAAAGAAGTGAGAGTCCAAGAAAGGATTCTAGAGAAGGGGCTCAAACTATCTAAACAGAATATTACAACCACCTACATACACCACTGGACCAGAAAAGCACCAATATTTGAGTAGTTGGGGGGCTGTTAACAAACAGCTACTCAGAGTCCCATTCAGGTAATCAAAGGGTCCTTTTCATGAGCGAGCCCCGAAAATAAAATACCAGCCTCCCACTATATATAGTTTCAGCTAATAAGCTCAGAGACAGAAGGCATCGAAACCTTCCTGACTCAGTGCCTAATTAGCTTAGTACCAAAAGGTGTGAAAGCCTCCCTGTAAGCAAGCTTCCCCATAAGCAAGCTCCTCCTTAGGCAAGTTCCTCCCCTAGTGGGCTCTATGTGACTCAGGATGTATCAGCTGTGAAAGCAGCAAAACATCCATGACTGAAATACCTTTAGACCTGGGAACATGGCTCCTGTTCCAAGGGAAAAGGGGACACATGTGGTCACATAGGCCAGGGAAAATCTTCCTGTTCCATTAACATTACATGTGGTTGCCCAGGGCAGGAACCCAGAGTAAAAGGGGCCTCCTCTAAAGTCTACTTGGATGTTTCACATGACCTCACATGTACAATTGATATTATATTGCTTGCCTTCTCAATGGATGGCAGAGGGGCCAGAGGGAAGAGAGAATTTGAAACTCAAAATTCCAAAAGAATGAATGAAGTTTCCTTGGGTGTCCCCAGAGCCTTTCTCCATGTTACACTTACTGCCTTCCCTCAGGGAGGCTTTTTGCAAAGTCCTAGAGTTTCCCCTCAAAATTTCTTCCTTTCAAGGCCATCTGTCTAACTGGCTCCTGTCCCTGACTTCTCTCTCCTTTTCTCTGCAGAATCCTCTCCCCAACTCAGCTCACATTACTGAATGAGTACACCTACCTCAAGCTCTGGAACATCCTATAGGTGCTGTATTTCTGGACCAGGTACCCAAACCTGGTGATGTTTGTGTGGAGTGTTTCGAAGATCAGCTTCCTGGCCAGGTTATGCAGGTGATCAGGAAGGCCCAGGGTCTCAGCGGCCTCATTCAAGAGCAACAAGTTCATTCTCTGGCCCTGCACATCCACCCTGTACTTCTTCTCCTTTGGTAGAGAGATCAGTCGTCCAGGAGTGCTGGATTTACTGGGGAAGGGACAGGGAAAGGGTTTGACTGGCATTCCAATGCAGGGAAAGGGCCCCAGTTTCATGGATCCTTGATGGGATCCAAAGGCACTGAAGGATGGCAGTTGGGGTTTGTAGATCCCCAATGTTTGCAACCTTCCCCATGCTGACTGGCTCTGGTAGACCCTGTTCACGAGGTTTGCCTCTTCCTCCGGCTCCTTTCTTGCAGATGGTAACAAGGACAGGTAAATCTCCTTGCTCTGCTTTAGCTGCTGCTCGTCTAGCTCCCTTCTCTGCCTCATTAGCCCCTGGTAGTGCAAATACTCTTGCCTCTTCCTGGACAGCTCCTCCTCCAGCTTCCATTGTCGCTGTCTCTCGTGGTGCTCCCTTTCCAGTTTCTCCCACTTCTGCTGCTGCTCTTGCCACCACTTCTCTTCCGCCTGCCATCGCTTTCTTCTCTCCTGACAACGCCTCTCCTCCTCCTTTTGCTTTTCTCGTAGGAGGCCCATCTTCTCTTCAAGAGGCATCTCAGCTGGCAAGTCTCCCTGGGTTTCTCTGGGTAAGTCTGATTCCTTCTCTTCATCAATCCAGACTGCACTTTTAGCTACCACTTCTCTTTCTTCAGAAACTGTGTAATCTTTGTCTTTGTAGCGGGTGGGTTTCAAGGCAGTGACCTTGTACTTGATGTCTATGGCATTTTCAGCATGGATGCCCATGTTCTTAGGGTCTTCAGGGTATGAGCTCATTTTTGGAAATGACTGCTTCAAGAAGGGTGTGCAGTCAACTCCCATATTGACATCCCTGTCTTTTGTCTTGGAGTCTGAACAGAGCTGAGCTGCTTCCTCCTCTTCCTCTTTCTCCTCCCTTTCCTTGAGGGGAAATTGTTCCTTCATTTCCTCAGGTTTTCGCTCCATTTCTGCCTCTAATTCTTCTTCAATCATGGGGAGGCTCATCTTTTGAGAAGCCTGAGACGTTAGGGGCCTAGAAACATACTCGGTGAAATCTCTTCTGTCCCTGTCCCCTCCACCCATTTGCAACTGGTATTTCCTGAGTTCTCCTTCAAGGAGAAGCTGTTGGTATTTCTGCTCTGATGCTTGGACCTGTATCTCTAGAGCATTCTTCATATTCTCAAGGACCTGGAGCTCCTTCTGGAAGAGGAGTTTTTGATCATTCATCTCTTTTGACATTTGTCCTTCTAGGACTTGATACTGGATTTCCAGCTTGTGGTTTTTTTGAAACTGAAGGATCAAGGCCTGATTAAGGTTTTCTACCATGGTAGAAATGTACTTGATAGCTTTGATTTCTCCCTTGTTGAATATGGCAGAGTCCAAGAGTTCCTGAAGCATGGCCTGAACCTCACCTACTTTTGCATTTGTGGTATTTTTATCTTTAAGCATCTGCTGTGGGCTCAGAGGCTGAAGCGGGGAGGAAGATTTATGTAGAATCTTCTCCCTCCAGGCTTTCAAAAAATTGCCCTTAGGCCCTAAGGATAACAGAAAAATAAAAGAAAATGAGTTCTTGCTGTGACCTAGAGGTGGCATAATTTCCTAATATTTGTTTGGGCCCAATTCCCATCTAACTCTGTTGAGATTTTAGTCTAAATGAGAGCTGAGTCAAGATGGGGACCACTGTAGACTGTCAGGAAGAAAACTGTTAAGCCTGGAGTCTTACTACTAGGAAGAGCCCTTCAGATTCCATAGGCATTTTGTGTGCTGATGTATATTCACTCCCTCTCACCTCTCCCACTTCCACCCGTTGAGAAAGCAAGGGGGAAAAAACATTATCAGTCCATCTTCTTTGCCTTTTCTTCTCCCTGCTCCAGGGATAGCAAATGCATCTTCCAGGGGTATCCCACCCTGAAAACATGGACTTTTCTCCATCTTTGATAGCCCTCTATACCTCAGAAAGAACCCCAGTTGGGCATCCTTAGTCTTCTGACCTGTCATTCACCACCAATTCAAACCAGTCAGGGCATCTTTAGCCTCCATCAGGATCAATCCCCCCTCCCCGTCCCCTCTCTACCCCATTCCATCCAGTCCTAGTGCATGTGGGACTCACTTAGTGTACTTTTCTTTTGCTCTTCAATCAGATTAGAACAAAGAGAAATCAAAGACTCGATGCCACCCTCTGTGGCAATGAGAGAAAGTGGCAGCACCTTCTCCATGACTTCCACCCATTCATCTTGTTTGTCACATTCGTTTTCACTTTCCTTAGGTTTGGTCTCATAGGACAAATTGTCACCTGAAAAAGAGGCAAAGGGTTAGGGACCTCCAGGTTCAGAATGGTCTGTCCTGTTAACAGAGTCAAGAGATGGACACTGGCAGCAACAGTCCTGTCCACTGGTGGTGGTAAGACTGCAGAATTCAAGGAGTCCAGAATTCCATAGGATTTTAGTCCCTGGGGCAGGGAGTGGAGGGGAATACCAGATATCAATAAGTGGGTGAGAGCTCTTTTGGAACACTAGCTTCATGTGATTGTACCCCTATATGAGGATAATGGGCATTTCAACCTTAAGACCCTAGAAGGCTGGGGAACCTGCAGCCATGAGGCCACGTGTGGCTTTCTAGATCTTCAAGTGCAGCCCTTTGACTGAATCCAAACTTCACAGAACAAATCCCCTAAATAAAAGGATTTGTTCTGTAAAACTTGGACTCAGTCAAAAGGCCGCACCCAAGGACCTAACGGGCCACATGTAGTCTCAAGGCTGCCCACCCCTGCAGATCCCCCTAAACCAGTACCTTACCCCATCCACTCATCCAGTTGAGAATTTCATAAAGGTTCCTCTCCTTTGTCTCGGCAGCCTTTGAGAAGGAGGCTATTTTCTCCAGCAAGTCGAATCTCTTCTTGCCTTTGTCTTGTTCCCCTCGACTGTTTTTCCTTTCTTTCAGATCTGATCCTAAATCTTCTTGAAAGCGACTGATGACACTATTGACATTGCCCAAGATATCAGAGAGCTGGATAGAAATGTCCTATAGGCCAGGGCAGGAAGGGAGAGGATTCACCTGGGACTCACAACAACCAATTCTTCAGCACTTGGGGTTGGTGTGGGCCTCTGGATGCCTTTCCTCCCAGGATCTCTGAGGGAATGAATAATTAGAAACTCATTTCCCTTTGGGGAAAATGAGACCCTAGAAGCACACCCCCCTCCCTGCATTCTGAGTAACCCTGTCAGGAAAGATCCCAGAGACTCTGTCTACAAGTTTATGTTTTACTCCGATCTGAATCAGCTTAGGGAATCCTGTACAGGAAACTGAAATAGATATAAATACATCACCAGGATTCTTGTGTGTCTCTCCTGGTGTCCATGAAAATCATTCATTAAGATCATTTTGTAATCCTGGATCTTTTCCTCAGTTTCTCCACCCCTTCCTTGGTCTTTATTCCCCCTTCTCAAAACTCTTCCTAAGCATATCTCAGACCTTGTCCCATACCTATGTATCTGCCCCTCCTGACTCAGGAGGCCAATTTGGTCCACCTTCTCCTCTGCAAGATAAATATGAGAAAGTCTGGACTCTGGCTGGACCTTCCTATGTCCTGTTTAGATGTTTAGGTCATGCCCAAGACAACCGTGAGGGTTCAGATCTAGGATCTCTGGGTCTACCCCAGCAAGCAGCCCCCAGCCCATATGTCAGACCCTGGAGTTACCCCCAACTTATGTCATGTCCATCTTCCTACTTCATTCCACTTACCTCTTGGGCTCGCTTCAGCTCAGCTGATTCAATCTTTGAGATAATTGCCTTCACAGTCGAAGGGGTCACTAATTGGGGACCTCTAGTACAGTCTATCCCAAAGGGTCTTTCTGTCATGGTGAAGATTTAGATCTTAGGGAGGAAGAACTGAGAAGACTTGCTTATGTAAATGAATACAACAAACAAATCAAAAAGATATTATTACTCAGTGGCAGGTTCTGTAGGAACACTCATAAAAATGTTCCCTACTCTACTGCAGTTTCTCCTGTAACTGCCAGATACAGGGTTCCATTTATCTCAGAGTTCTCAGAGCTGATTCTCAGACGCAGGGTGATATCATCAGTTTTATAGGATGCTGACTCTAACTAGCTAGCTAGCCATATCCCCCCAACGCTCATGGGCTTCACTTTGAGAAACACGGGATAAGTGCTTTACTTATGAATTGATCTGGGGAAGGAGCTAGAATCTCCCAAACTTTAGAAGCTCAAAAAGTCACAGCCTAGTTTGTTCTGTCTCTAATACGCCTTCACCTAATCAGTCAGTCAATTGTATTAAAATGTATTAAGCACCTAGTTATGTGACAGACATTGTACTTACTGCTGAGGATACAAATATGAAAAAGGATAGTCCATACCCTTAAGTATCTTACAATTTAATGGGGTAAGGCAAAGTACAAAAGAAAGCTGAAAGGAGGGATGGGGGGAAAAGCACCCTCAAAGGGACATGATGGAGCCTAAAGAGTGCAGTCAGGTAGGAAATGAAGAGATGGCTAGTCTGGGAGCACTCTTTAAATGGGGGTTTTGGAAAGGACTCCTGTAGAAGTTGAGATTTAAGCTGAGACCTGCAGGAAGCCAAGAGACAGAGATGAGGCAGGGGAGAGAATTCAAGGCATGGAAGACAGCCAGTGAAAATGCACAGTCAGGAGACAGAGTGTCTTGTGCAAAGAACAGGAGGGAGGCCAGTGTCACTGAATCACAGAGTAGGTGGGAGGAAATAAGGTATAAAAAACCTGGAAAGACAGAAAGGAGCCAGGTTATGAAGGGCTTTAAAAGACAAACAGAATTTTATATCTATTCCTGGAGGTGATAAGGAGTCACTGGAGTTTATTAAATAAGGGGATGATATGGTCAGACCTACCCTACGGGAGGAAAAGTTGGACAAATGAATGGAGGGATAGATTGGAATGTGGGGAGATGCAGCTGAAAGATGAAATGACTGAGAAAATAAAGGTTCAAACTTCCAACATTATCAATTTATTAAGCAGCATATATGCCAATTGCCTAACAAATCAGGACAAGTTGCCTTCCTCATTTGTGGCACCAACCCAAAATACAAGGGGAGATAGACTTTTATGCATTAAAAAAAATCAAATAAGACCAATTAATTAAAAGAAAACAATTAATGAGGATACAAAATTAAGTAGTCTGATTTCTTGGAAAGGTACAAAGAGTTTTTTCACAATTATACATCTCAAACAACCCATATGTCTTACCTGAAAAATGACCCCATATTGGTCAATCAGTTATTGTTTCCATGTTCCTTTGATTATTTACAGACACTAGGGGGGTGTGGAACATCTCTTTTTCTAATTTCAAGGAATTCTAACTCTTCACTCCTACTTAATTTTGTATCCTGGTTAATTGTTTTCTTTTAATTAATTGGTTTTATTTCATTAATTGTTTTTAATGTACAAAAGTCTGACTCCTCCTATATTAGAGTCAGTGCCAAAGCTGAGAAAGGTGACTGGTCCCGACATTGCTTAATAAATTGATATGCTCAGAAACTCAAACCTTTGTTTCCTCAATCATTTCATTTTCTACTACAGCAAGACTTGAGCCAGGGAGACTGATCAGTTAGTCCAGCTATGAAGTCATAAGGACCCACACCAGAGTGGTAGCAGTGTCAGAGAAGAGAAGGGGGCATGTAGGAGAGATGTTATAAGGTAGAATCAACAGGAGTAGCAACCGATTAAATAATAGGGGGTGAGAGAGAATGAGGAATCATAGATGACAGGTTTCAATGACAATAGAGGCTGAGAGGATAACTGGAAGGATGTCAGTGTCCTCAATAGTAAATAAGACATGATCTTGACTGTGGCAGTTTGATTCTTGGACTTGGTTTCTGACTGCTGGCAGTGTTGTTGCTGTTCTAATTTGACCTGTAAGCCCTGGATTTTGGTTATAACATTCCTGGGAGTTCCTCTCCCCTTTTTTTTCAGGAGGTGACTAGCAGACTCCTATTTTCACTTCGCTCTCTGATTCTAGTAAATCTGAACAATTTTCTTTTGTGATTTCTTGAAGTATGGCATCCAGGCTTTTTTTTTTTTGGTCATGTTTTTCAGCTATAGGAGATGGGTCCAGACAACATTTCATCCGATAAAACAATCTGGAAGTTTTACTGATCTGCAAATTAAATGTGAGCCAATAGCATGACATAGCCACCAAAAAAAGTGAATATGATCTTAGACCGCATTAAGAAAATAATAGCTAACACAAAAAACTAGCCGTGTGACCTTGGGCAAGTCACTTAATCCCAATTGCCCTCCAAAAAGAAAAAAAAGAAAAAAGAAAATAATAGTTAGCATGTATATAGTACTTATAATGTGCCAGTCACTGTAAGTACAATAACAAATTATTATTAATTGTTAATTATAACATTTTTAAATAATCACAACTTTTATATAGCACTATGTACCAAGCATTGTCCTAAGTGTCTTATAATTATCTCCTTTTTATCCCCCACAAGAGAAATTTTATTTTCCTCTTTTTGTTGAAGAAGTGGACCACTACAGGCATATATGCAGTCTGATGCGGTTCATCTATCAACTGGCTTTGCTGAATTGATTTTGTTGTTTATTCTTCATTATAAGAAAAAGGCCATGGTGTAACCAAACATTAATAACATCATAAAAGTAGTAATAATATTTAGAGTCTCGTGAATTTCTCTATTAGAGGCAATGTTCTATTTCAGTCAAAAAGTCCCTTCTACTTCAGAGGAATTCTTGTGGTCTCCCATGCTGAGGACACCAAATATGTTTATCAACTTTGTTGTTGTTTTTGTTGTTTCAGATCTATACTGAATCCTTGAATTATACAACGTATTCATTGTGAGCCAGGGCCATAATCCATCTGTAACTAGTAGCATCCACTTTAGGACTAATTAGAATGTAGGGCAATGACTTGCTGTATATTCACATCTATACTCTGTACTCTGCTCTTTCTACATCATCTCAGCCCTTTTTCAGGTGCTAGCATTTTTTGATTCCAAAGCTCCAATCTGTGAAGAGACTAACGTGTCTCACTCTTAAGGAATTCTTAACTGGTAAATTATCTTCTTCGACCCTTACAATAACCCTGAAAGGTAGGTGCTGCTATTTTCTCCATTTTATGGATGGGGAAAACTAAGGGTTTTTTTTTTGCTTTTGCTTATGGTCAAATAGCATCTGGAGCTGGATTTGAATGCAAGCCTTCAGAATTCTAGGCCCAGCTGCACCATCTAGCTGCTTACTATCAAGAGAGAGACAAAGTGACCATGACCAGGGTGTCTGATAGTCCTGTTATGTGTTGTGCTGTTCCCTGGTAGAGGGTAACCAGCTGAAAGGGTAACTATAACACTGAAGGGCTGTAATCTTGAGATCATGCTGTCTGAGAATCCGTTGAAGGAACTGAGAATTTTAGCCTGGATAAAATCAATCTTTAGTGATAGCTGTTACCAAGGGAATTTAGTACTTAGAATTGTTCCATGCAAATCCATGGCAGATAGAGATTTAAGGCAGACTTAAGCTATATAGAAGGATTTTCCCCCTGATAATTAGGGCCACCCCAAAGTTCTTTAAAGAAGGCTCCCTTGGGAGGCAGTGGATTACTCCTCAATGAAAAAGACTGGATAGCTACTTATTGAGTATGTTATGAAGAAGATTCTTTAAAAAAAATTATAATGGGATAATTTGTTGGAATTGAGTTAGAGAAAACAAATCAGCACACAATAAAAATTAAAGAAATTTAAAACTTGCATAAAGCAAAATATATGAGGAAAAAAATTAAAAGAAAAGGTATAATGATAAAAAAAAAATAACTTCACTGGGGCAGCTAGGTGGTGCAGTGAATAGAGCACCAGCCCTGGAGTCAGGAGGACCTGAGTTCAAATGAGAACTACACTTAACACTTACTAGCCATGTGACCTTGGGCAAGTCACTTAACCTCAACTGCTGTACTTTCCTCCCATCCAAAAAAAAAAAATTTTAAAAAATACCATGACTACTTCATGATTACAGCTTGTACTTTGTACCTAAATAAAACAAGTTACCGAACTCCTAATGAAATACAGATTCATGTTAATAGATTCCTATAAAGTGAATTTAGGGGATTGGATACATTTTCTAAAAATCTTGCATTGGGAATTGGGTGACTAATCCCTGAAAGCAGACTAAGAAAAGGAAGTGGGGGTGAGAAATTAACTATAAAACAGTTTTTTACATGTAAAAAAAGATTCTCTTTACAATTTGTTTTGCAGTTCCATCCAGCTCTGGAATTTCGGGATTCTGAGAGTGAAAGAAAGAGATCCAAAATGGAGAGGAATGGCATCAAAATGGCAGGGTAGAGGTGGGAGGTGGAGTTTCAGAGGAAGCAGTAGAATAAGAAAAGTGCCTGGGGAGAGCCAAGGATGAGGTGGATGGGGCTGAGCCGTCCACTTTCTTGCCACCTCACTTTATTTACCTCTAATTTAATTTTGTGCTACTACAAAGCGCCTATCAAGTATTATTTTACAATTATTTGTTAACATATCAAAGTCCCTTCTGGACCATCATCTCTATAAGAGTAGGGATCACTACTGACACAAACTGTGTATCTCCCTCAGAATTTATCACAGGTGCTGCGCACAATAGGAATTTAGTAAATGCTTGCTGAATTGCATTTAAAATTTTCCTGGAGCAACAACCCCTTTGGAGTCCTGGAACAGCTACTTTCAGTCTCTCAAATGTTCTTGTTACCTGGGGCTATTTTGCCCAGGTACTACCTATGACTGCCAATGACTACCTTTCTTTTACTACAGGGAAAAACTTCTGCTTCTCTTCACCATACTACCAGTTGGCCTCCATAAGCCAAAGAGGAAGTTTGTGAGTGTTTTACCTAACACTTTCCAGGGGGAGGGGGAGTCCTAATCCAGAACAACTTTAGTCAAAAATATTTCTAAAGTGGTAAAGTTTTGCCAAGCTCTGTAGATTGATGGAAATATTCCTTAAAGGACATGTGACTCTTTTTGCTGGGATTCTCTGCTCACCAAGGAACATTGTGATTTCATAAGTCTTGGGTAGGCAGCTGTCAAGAGTGGGGATCCTGAGGGGGGCGGAGCCAAGATGGCGGCGTAGCAGCAGCAACA
>CM053581.1:389369505-389429497 GCA_028627135.1 Pseudochirops cupreus | reverse complement strand
ACAGCGCCCCCTGCGGCCCGGGTCGGCGGTGGGGGCTGGGGGCAGAGGGACCGGGGGGGCGGCCAAGCCCCGGCGGCCTACCTGAGGGGAGAGGCTGAGCCGGGGACGAGGAGACATCGGGGTGGGACGGGGGAGGGGCGGCAGTGGGGCTCGGGGGAGAGGGAGGAGAGGAGAGAGAGTAGGGGTAGGGGCAGCCTAGGGGGAGGGGAGAGGACGAGGGTCCACAAAAGGGGGAGAGACACTGGGAAAGTAGGGGCGGGGGGCGCGTGGGGTACAAACAGAGGAGGCAGTACAGGGAGTCCCAGGTTATTCCCCTCCCCTCCCCCACCCCCTTCCCCCTTCCCTCTATTCTTCTCCCCCCTTCCCCCCTTTTTCCTGTGCCCCCTTCCCCCTCTCCCTCCCCAGCCCCTCGGGGGCTAGCAACCCCCTAGGATTCACCCCACGCCTCCCCAGCCTCTGCCTGCTGGGCTGATTCACGTTGTGGGGAGGCCCTGCCGTGGGCGCCCCTGAGCTTGGGGTGAAAGGGCAGCGCTAGGGCAGTCCAGGAGAAGAGGAAAGGCCTGAGGCTACAGAGGAGGCCCCCAGACTGAGCCCCGAGAAGCCCTGGGGGCCCGAGGAGGGGCTGGGGGTAGGAGCGTGAGGCCAGGGGGCGGAGGAGAGGAGGAGGGTTAGAGACAGAAGAGGCGAGAACACCCCACCCCCCACTGCTTTTGAGGAGCTGAAGGTGTCGGGGTCGGAGTGGCCAGAAAGGGATGGAGCTGGAGGAGGGGAGTGGGTGCACAAGCACTCATTAGGGGCCTCTGGGTTATGTGTCGAGCTAAATTCTGGGCATACAGAGAGGTCAGAGCAGTCCCTGACCCCAGGGAGCTCTCAATCCAATGGGGCAAACAGCCATGTGCAAATGAGATGTGTAGAAATAGATCAGATCAATTGAAGATGATCTCAGGGAGAGTGAGCTGGAAAAGCTGCTTATAGGAGGTAGCGTTTTATCTGGGACTTGTAGGAAGCCAGGAGGCAGAGATGAGGAGGGAGAGAAATTCCAGGCATGAGACTCAGCTTGTGAAATGCAATGCCTTAGACATAGAGCATCAAGGAAGCCGGTGTCACTGGACCACAGAGTATATGCAGGGGGAAAAGGTGTAAAATACTGGAAAGGTAGGAAAGCCAGGTTGTGAAAGACTTTAAAAGTCAAACAAGACTTTCTGTTTGATCCTGGAGGTAATAGGGAGCCATCGGAGTTTATTAAGTTGGGGGCAGGGGGTGATGTGATCAGACTTGGGTTTTAGGAAGATCACCTTCATAGCTGAGTGGAGAACAGCCTAGAATAGAAAGAGACTTGGAACTAGGTAAAAGTGGAGAGCCTCAGTGCAGTTGACTTTGGAGTCCTGCAGCCTTCCTTCTGCCTCCTTTTGAAGCAGCTATTTATTTGTGAGATTTTCAATCCCTCAAATCTCCATCTTCTGTTTTCAATCCAGAAGGATGGAAGAGTAGGATCAGAGGGACCTGGAAACCTAGTCTGGCCCTTATTCCCTGTCTACCTATCTCTTTGAATAAGACTTTTGAGTTCTTCCTAGATCACTGAGATTTCAAGATTGGCTTTCCCTCAGGGTCACAGAAGTAAGATGGGTCTGGGGGGCTGGGCAGGTATGGGGGGAATTGGTCTTGTTGTAAGAAATACCATCTGTGGCACGACTCTGTTGGAGTTACCTCCATCAATTTACTTTCTCCCTTCTGTTCTTTCATTTTTTGGAGTCCCCAGCCTTGTCCCCTTAGCAAGGGGTTTTTGATAAGTTTGTTGTGTTGAGTGTTCCTGACAGCTTCCCCTGTAAACACATTATTGGATATGGGTAACGCTCAATTGTCCCTTCTCCTCCCCCTTACCCAAGATCTATTTCGTGGAAACACCAGCATCTTTAATTATATCTCAATTACTGGCTCATCTGGTATGGTTCAACATAACTTCCTCTCACACTGCCACTCATAAGTGTAACTTCTACATTACTTAGAAAGTAGAAGGGACACAGGATATATGGTTTGGGAGAATGTGAAATGGAGACAGAACTCTGAAATTTTGCTGGAACTTGCTATATATACTTTTCCCTCACCACCTTCAGGGAGGTGACAAGCCTTAGCCAACGTTAACCTCTAGCACTTAGTAGCCCTTCATAAATGCTTGTTGAATGCCGTATACAGTACCATATTTGATCTCAAAATAACTTTTCCCACCCAACCGTATATTATTCTTTCCTACTACCCTGCCCAGTCAGTATGCTTAGATAATTTGAACAAATACAAATATATGTCTGTGCATGTTTTTTTAAAATGTGAAAACAACTTTAAAAAGTTTAAATGTATGAAACAGCTAAATTAGGGGGGGTGGTTTTCACCTTGCAAAAGGATTCACTTAGGTAATGACTTTTCCTGGTGCATTTAAAGGTAGGCCTTGATTTTTTTATTTATTCAGTTTTAGAAAAAAACTTAAGGACCCATCCTTTGTGTAAAGTGGAGGGATATATATGTGTATATACATATACATATGTGTTATATATTTGCCATCCTTTGTATAAAATGATACGAATGATGGTGATTCGTGTTTGTGAACACATCGTTGAACAGATTGAATTTTTTGTTCTGACATACACCCCCAATCCCCACCCCCAGACCACATCTCTTCCCTTTCCTATCCCATTAAGGATGGTTATGTTTCTGAATTACCTATCCCCAGGTCGGCACTGCTGCAACCAAATATCCTAGGCCATGAAAAATAATTAGGAAAGCAAAGTTGCCACATTATACGTGTGTGTCTGTGTGTTAGCTCACACTGTATTCCTTAATCAAATGCAAAGACTTGTGAATTATTTCTTTTGTTTAATCTGTGATTCTGCTGTCCTCCGTTAGTCTAGAGAATTGAATGTTGACCATGGATACAACAGTGCTAATAAGGCTAATCTGTGTTTATTTCTCAGGGAGTCCTCATTTTGGCAGCCTGGAATGAGGTCTCTGGATAATGGAAATCTATAAGTAATCCATCTTTCTAACCAAATATACTGCTTTCCCCTCCTTCTCCAACCCTGCCTTTCCTTAGAGCTGTTTGCAAGAAGCCATGTAGACAGAAGTGACTGCCCCTTTTCCCCTGGCCCTCTTATCGATGATGAGGGAAGAATGGAAAATGGATGGAAATAAATGGAGCTGAAAATGTGTTATGTTGGTGCCCCAGCCCCATGGATAATGGAGAGTGGGACCAAATCGTTCTAGGTTCTCCATCAAAGATGGGGATTGTTCAGACCCTGGGGGAATTTGCTATCCAGCAGAGATGGGGCAGAATTCAGATATTTATTGAGCACCCATCTATGTATGGTGCATTGGAGTAGGCCCTATTTGTGCACTAAAAAGAATCTAAGTTTGTATCTTCTAGACATTTTCCTGTTGGAAGAGACATATATGTGAAGTAACTAGGGGTCAATTACAAAGCAACGTATAAAGTAAAAAATACCACAATATAGTGTGTGCTAAGTAAGTATGTGCTAAATGGCACATAATAAATTCTAGGAATGGGGATGAAATGAGATTAATGAGAAAAAGAAGCCTTGAAAGAGGTAAGTTTTAATTTGGGTTTCAAAGGAAGTGATGGAGCTGTAAGGGGAGGATGTATAGTGTTGTTATGGTAGATATATGGACATATAGAGTTATCTGATACAAATAGTAAATATATATATTCATATACATATCCGTGATTTCATTGGTGTAGGGAGATAGTGCCTGTACTAGAGGAAGATAGATTGGTGTAGGTGAAAAAGTGCCTCTACTAATGCAAATCAGCACCTTCTCTTCAGTTTACAGTCTAGAGAGTTACTGGGGACACAAGAGAATTTAAGTAACTAGCCCAAGTTCACACAGCCAATAGGTATCAGAGGCAGTACTTGAACCAACATCTTCCTGACTGAGGCTCAGCTACTAACTCTACCCCTCTGTGTCTCAGTGAAGGCATTAGCTAGTCATTGCAGTTCTAAAGCAGGGAAGTTATTGGGTCGCTTCTAACAACTGGAACGTCCAAAAGTAGTGAATTTCCTATCACTGAATGTCTTCAAGTGGAGGTTGCATGACCCATTATTAGAAAATATCCCTGTCGGGATTGGTAGAATTTTCTACCACTTGCATTGGTAGAAAAGATTCCTGTTCTATTATACATGACTTCTGTTATCCTGTTTTATCAAGAACAGGTAGCCCTTCCATCCACAGCCCCCAACTCTGCGTTCCCCTGGCCATTGCTGCCCCGTGGGTATGGTCTTCCATAGGGAAGGGGGATCCTGGTGTATTTATAGGGAGTGGGGTAGGATGGAACTGGTAACATGCACTGTGTCTAAAGTTTGTGATTTTCCCCTTGTTGTTTTGGGAGGAAGAAAGGTGATGAGGAAATCTAGATATTTAATAAGGAGACAAGGCTAGGACATGGGGATAAGTAGGGTCAAGGACACAGGATAAAGGTAGCTAAGCTTTCCTTTTCTAGGCTTTTCTCCCGCTTTAGATTTCAGGGGTGAGGCTGGCATAACCTCTGAATTAGTTAGGGATAGGGGAGCAAATGGCATGCTAGAGTGAAAAATAGAGCACTATTGCCCATTGGCTGGCTACGAGGGGGAGGAGTATTGAAGACGTCTCCAAGAGGACATCTGAATGTCTTAGTGAAGTAATTAGGAGTGCCCTAATATCCTCCTGAATCGTGAGGGGTCTGCTAAGATTGAGTTCCAAAGGGAGAATTGGCAGCGATCACTACAGCAGTATAACAGGAAAGTCTAAACAGGAGAATCTTTGGGTCTCTTCACAATTTGGTAGGTCCTTGCCTGAGACTGAGACCCAACATGTTGAGGAATCTTGAAAAATGGAAGACAGGCTTTGACAAGGGTAGACCAAAGGATGAGACTGAAGTAAAGATGATGTTTTTAGTCTGGGCTATCTGTATTGTAGCTCCTCTAGGAAATGGGTCAGAGGAAAGCAGTAGATTTAGTGGGAGGGTCTGCATTTTGATATCAGGAAACATTTTCTGATACCAAGTGGTCAGATTGTGAAAATGGGAACTTGGGCACCATCGTGTTCTGCCCTGGAACCATGACTGACCTCAACTTCCTTCCCCCTTGTCTCATAAACAGACCCTTAGGTGGGGGTACGAGGCCTTGCAGCTACGTTCCCTGTTTATTAACAACCCCCTCTGGTGGAAACTGTTGATTTGAAAGCAGTATTGGAATAGCAGTTTCAACATGGTTCTGGGAGGAATGAGGCTAGTTTGAGAGAAAAGTATCACTAGTGATCAGCTTGGGGTAGGGAAGGACCTTTGACTTGGAGTCCATCCTCCCCAAATTGTTATGCTCCTCCATCTTCACCTCTTCTTTGCCTAATTGCTGAACCCTGTCTCTGTACCTATCCTAGGTCCTATGACCATTTTTTTCTCCCTCAACAGTCGGTTCCCGATTCTGGCCCCAGGCCCTTGGCAACACCTGCCCCTTTCCCACCGGGGCCCCCCATGATGCCACCACCCTTCGTAAGTTTAATATCTTTTCCTGTGGATGGCCCTTCCAGTCTTCAGCTCCCAATTCTCTGTTCCCCTGGCCATTGCTGTCTCCTGGGCATGATCTTCCTATAGCATGATTCTGCCCCTTGGCCCAGGGACAAGAAGGGGAGGTCCTGGTGTGTTTATGGAAGATGAAGTTAGGGACAAGTTCTGTGTCTAAAATAGGTGTGATTTTTGCCCTTCTAAGTGAGGTACTGCGGTTGGGGGGAAAGGAAAGGTGAGGTAGAAGTCCTCATTCTAAATATCTATTTGATATGGGGACATGATTGGGGCATAAGGGTGAACAGGGCCGAGGGCATTCAGGAGAAAGAATGGAACTGAGCTTTCCTTTCTGTTCTCTCATTGTCTTTATTATATTTTGGCATAACAGCTGAATTATCATGAATCAGAGTGAGGGAATGGGAGGTAGGCCGATGATTAGGGGAATCTGGGTACAGCTTCTTAGTTTTCTCCGTTTCTCAGGGGAATTGTTTGGGGAAGAAGATCTTAGAAAGTAGACCACCCCTATGACTTAGTTTTCCCCATTCAAATTCCTTTCACTTCCCCATGCTTCCTAAGAGGCTTCGGTGTTTATTATTTATTAGACAAGGGTGTTGGAATTCTAGGCCTAGTCCTGGAGCATGGCTTAGAGCCTTTGACTCCAGCAAGATCTCATGTTAATCCCATAGTTCCCCTTTATGGGTCACAGTCATGGTTGGTGACCTTCCAGGCCAGGAGAAGGAAGGGTCCCATCTACTGTGTGTCACCCACAAGTATTTGGAGCTGGGGTTAGCGTCCAGGCTTCTACCTGCCCCGTTTGACTCTAGAGGTGGGAGCAGGTGGTCATGTCTAGGGTAATCCCTCCTCTGCTCAGTGCCCCTTCCCCTCATTTCCAGATGCCCCCTCCAGGGATCCCTCCACCCTTCCCCCCAATGGGGCTGCCTCCCATGAACCAGAGACCGCCTGCCATCCCTCCCATCCCCCCTGGCATGATGCCCCCGATGCTCCCACCAATGGGGGGGCCACCACCAATTACCCAGGTAATGCTCATCCCCTTTTATCCTAGGGAACTGCAGACGAGTGTTCTGGTCCATCAGTTTACCTGAAGGTGGGGATGGGAATGAGGGGAAAGGCAGAGGGAACTTTAGTTGAAGTTATGTGGGCTTGGCCTAAATCTAATGGAAATTAGACATTGAGTCTAATGGAAATTGAACATACTCGGTCTCTTGGAACTTTCTCTGTGGGGTTTTTTGGGGCTCTTTCTGGGTATAATTCTTAGGGTATGGATAGCAGACACTGATGTTCTCTAGGGAACGCTAGAAGACAAAAGCATCTTGGGAGTTGGGAAGGGGTGGGGCACAACTGTGCAATTTTTTATTGCTGATTGATTGATTAGATCTGCCAGCTTGGGCTGAGAGGCCAAATGTTTCAAATGATGGTCTGTCTCCCTGCCCCCCTGCCTCATTTGGGACCCAGTCCATGGCTGCCCTGACATCTATGGCTGGTTCTTGCCTTGTTTGTGCTCAGATACCAGGGATGGTACCACCCATGATGCCAGGGATGCTGATGCCCGCGGTGCCTGTCACTGCAGCGGTAAGCGTTGGGGGGGCCCCCTCGGCATCTGAGCTTTGTCTTGCAGCCTTGTGGGTCTGACTCAAAGCAAGGGGTAATTCCCCTCACCTCTTGCTTTACTTTGTCTCTCTTACCTTCTCTGTTCACATCCTAATCCATCAACTTAGCCTTTCCATCACCTCATGTATTTCTGAGATGCAAATTTAGTTCCATAAATTCCTCATCACACCCTGAAGTCACGTACATTTTCTTCTGCTCTCTTATTTCACTAAGATGTGCATACATACTTAATACACTTTCACAAACACCCAGTTGGACACACGTTAATGCCATTGAAGGAGGCGGCATTGTCAAACTGTATCCTACTCATTCTTTCGGTTCCTATCAGTGCCTGTGGGAAGTCAAGTTGCCAGGACAGGATGTAGGGTTTGTGTCTGCCAGTGAGGGAAATGAGATATGGGATTTTATTGTTCAAAGCACTTCCACCCAAGGAAAGAAGAAAGAAGCATCTATGGGATTTGCCCCTGGTATCCCAAGGTTCCAGCTATTGGGGGTCGGGGGGAACTGGTTAAGAAGCACAAACACTTAGAAGCCAAGACACCTGGGTCCTGGCCCGGCCTGCTTCCCCTTCCCCCAGGACCTAGGGTCCTGGGGACCACTGGGCTTGGCCCCGACCCTTCCCCCTCTTTCTTCGGCAGACGGCCCCAGGTGTGGACACCGCCAGCTGTGAGTCTTCTGGGGGCTTGGCCCCCCCAGGCTCGGAGGTTGGGGGCTTAGGGGGAGGGGGACGGTGGTCTGGAACCTGCCGTGGATCATGCCTGTTGGGGTGCCAGGGAATTTGGGGTGTTGACTGGGCCAGGGTGGGCATTGGTAGGGGTGGGATAACGGGGGACTAGGTATCTGGGGGGTATTGGGTACAGGGTCGGAACTTGGCCTTAGATATTTTTTCAATTTCTTTTCCAGCTGTTGTGACTGCAGCAGACCCTACGGTAAGTGTGCACCAAGAAGAATTAAAGGAGAGAATCCTGAGAGGAAAGGCATGGGGAGAGGTGGGCATTGGGAGTAGAGCCTGAAAACAATTTCTGTGCTTCCTAGAGAGTTTTGTGGAGTGAACATGTGGCTCCTGATGGGCGAATCTACTACTACAATGCAGATGACAAGCAGTCCGTGTGGGAGAAGCCCAGCATCCTCAAGTCCAAAGCTGAGGTGAAGGATCCTTAAATCTTCAGCTGCCACCACAGCCCTGACCCCTCCGCATCTCTGATCTTCACACGTGTCTCAGCTTCTGTGTTCTAATCACCTTGACCCCTTGTATGTGTGACATGCCTGTATGACTCTGGATAGCCTTAGCTTTCTGAATATATATTCCTTCTTTTCCTTAAGCATGCATATTATGAACCCAAGCCTTCAGTGTAGCCACTAATTGGGTAGGAAGTCTGCTCTCTGAACTTGGCCAACTTTTTGATAATCCCTCCATGTTTCCACTCTGATGGTTCTTTAACATCCTTTAAAGAGTACCACCCCAGGTTTTCTGGTGCACGCCTTGTCCTTTAATTTCTACCATACTCCTACAGTTGCTGTTGTCTCAGTGCCCCTGGAAAGAGTACAAGTCAGACACTGGCAAACCCTACTACTACAACAACCAGAGTAAGGAGTCCCGGTGGACCCGGCCTAAGGACCTGGATGAACTGGAGGGTGAGGGGTCTGAGGGGCAGGGTGGGGGCTGGGTTGGGGGCTCTGGTGTAGGGGGCACCAGGAGCCCCTGCCCTCTCTGTGCTCTGACCCACACACTCTCTTCCCTAATTGCAGCTTTGGTCAAACAGGAGGCTGCAGGGTGAGTGAGGCCACCTATCCTCAGGGCCAGTGGGCTTGGTGGGAGCCTTGGGTATGAAGTACTGAGTGAGCCCCCCACCTCTTATTATACATGTGGAGAGAGCTCCCTTTATCACTTCAGGACAATCCATTTTCAGCCCTTGGTCCTGCCCATGGTAGAAGGACTACCGCAGCCTTTGATCTCATGCCTGTCTTGTACCCCTGCTCTGCTATCTGCTGGGGTCATTGCAGGAAGCAGCAGCCACAGCCACAGCCACAGCCTGAGCCACCTCCTGCTACTCCTGGACCGGCCCCAGTCCCTACGGGCCTCATCGAACCTGAGCCAGGTGGGCATGAAGACTCTGAACTGTCAGAACCTACCCAGCCTCTGGATCAGGGGCTTCTGCATCAGGAGGAAAGCACTAGCAGGTAAAGGCTGTAGCACCTCAGCATCTAGGTCAGCTGTGTCTAGTCCCCTGAGGCATATCTGCCATCCTCTACCTTCTTCTGTGTGTCCAGCATCCTCAACCTTGGTGCCTCTGCCGGGGATCTAGAACAGTACCTGGATCCCAGGGTATGCCCTGGAGGAGGGGAGCAGGATACCCAGAGGCTGGAGGGTAGGGGTATGATGAGGGCCCTTTGGCTGAATCCTATCTGGCTCCCAGTGCTGCTAGGCGGCAGGAGGAGGAAGAGCCAAAGCTCGAGCCAGAGAGGTCAAGCTTCAGCTGGAGCAACCGAGAAAAGGCAAAGCAGGCATTCAAGGAACTGCTAAGGGACAAGGTACTACCACTCTGTATGAGATGATTTTTCAGCTAAGTGCTAGGGGGAGTTTGTGGAAGTTTGCAACCCTTAATCACCCACCTGCTCAATTCCAGGCTGTACCCTCCAATGCTTCATGGGAACAAGCCATGAAGATGGTGGTCACTGACCCCCGCTACAGGTAGGGCTGGGGAGGGGGAGCCAAGATGTTCCCTAAACTCTATTTGGGGGAACAGCAGGGCTGGGGAAACTAGTTCCCTTCAGGGATCAGGATGGGATAGAGCCAGGAAGGTAAAAGCCTGGGATGGGTGGGAGAGGGGATAAAAGTAGAAGACTGAGACACCCAGGAGATGACCGTGAGATGGGAGGTAGGATTATGAGGACTGAGGGGGATGATTTAGACACCACCAAAATGAATGGGCCTCGGTATCTCAGCCCTCTTAGTGTCCCCTTCCCCTCATTGTTCATACCTACTATGGGGTGATTTCATACCTAATCCTGGGTTGATTGCCAGTGCTTCCTGAGTTGCAAGTTGTAATGTAGGTGGTTTGGGCTGACTTACCCTGACCCTGTCTTCTCCATCCCAGTGCTCTGCCAAAACTAAGTGAGAAAAAGCAGGCATTCAATGCCTACAAAGCACAGCGGGAGAAAGAAGAAAAGGAAGAGGCCCGTTTGAGGGCCAAAGAGGCCAAGCAGACCCTTCAGCACTTTCTGGAACAGCATGACCGTATGACCTCCACCACCCGATACCGGTGAGGTCTAGGGGTGGGATGCTCAGCATTCCCAGGGGATGAGGTGTGTCCAGAATGCAGTGTTTCAGGGCACAGTGCCTTCTGCCATCCTAATTCACAGTCCCTCTGGATAACCCTAGGCGAGCTGAGCAAACGTTTGGGGAGCTGGAAGTGTGGGCTGTAGTACCTGAGCGGGACCGGAAGGAGATATATGATGATGTCCTCTTCTTCCTTGCCAAGAAGGAAAAGGTAGCATTTATCAGCGGAGACCCTCCCAGCACTTTCTCATTCTAGTCTTTCTGGTCCTGCTCCAGCCCTCTTGTCACTCATTCAGTTCCCTGGGTCTTGACTCGGAAGTGGTGGATGCTCACTGGCATTTTGTTTTGCAGAGCCCCCAAGTATGCTCTGGATAGTCTCCAGCCCATGTTTTCCTCATAGTATCCATCAGATCCTTTCTGGTCCCAAGCAGGGCTTGCTGCCCATCTTGGGAAAACTGTTGGTCTGTCTCCCTGTGTCTCCTGCCCCCAGCCCATAAACAGAGAACTTCCATCTCCATTTTCTCTAACTGTCCCCTCCTTTCACCATCTCAGGAACAGGCTAAACAACTGCGTCGCCGTAATATCCAGGCTTTAAAGAGCATCCTGGATGGAATGAGCAGTGTCAGCTTCCAAACTACTTGGTCCCAAGCTCAACAGCACCTCATGGACAACCCCAGCTTTGCCCAGGACCACCAGCTGCAGAGTGAGCCCAGGGCCTCGACACCCCTACATACCCCCACCCCCTCCCCAAGGACCTCCTGGGACCCCTGGAGCCCACCTGGCCCTCTTACATTTGAACCCCTTGAACCTCTTATATTTATCTTGGACTTCTTAGGAGCCCCTAATGTCCTGAACTTCCTGGGACTCCCAGCACTCTCCATATCCCAAGTGCCCTCAGACCCTCTGAGATTCCCCTGTACTTGCCTGGACTCTGGGGCTCCCAAATTCTTTTTCCAAGGCACCCTGGGACAGCCTCTCCCTTCTACTGAGATTCACTATGGCCCTGAAGGCAATGTGGCCTAGTAGGAAGAGCCTTAGGCTGGGACATTCAAGACTTGAATGATGATTTTTGTAGCTCAGATGAATATAATCTTAACTTGGTTTAACAATATGGACCCTATTGGCCACATGTAATACAAACTGCTGTTGGCAAATCTCCTGATGATATCAGCACCACATTCTGAAGTGGCAAAGCCTTATTAAAACCAGGTCCATAAAAATGGCCTACTAAGTTATGTGAAGCCCCTTCAGCCACTGCTATAACCCCTTTTTTGCTCTAGCCCCTCTTATAGGGCCAAATACCTGGACATTTTTTTTTCCTATATTAACAGTTCCCAAATCCTCCATCCCAATGGCCTTTCCCACCAGACCGTTCCCTGTTATCACTGCCACCTCTTGGGGTCTCACTTTTCCCTACCCTGGGTGCCCTTGGGAGACAGTGGGGAAAGCATCCTTGTAGTACTGGGGGTGCTGGGTTCTAAGAGGGTGCCCTCTACCTCCCTGCAATGTCTGCTGAGCCTGCTCCCTGCGGGCAGACATGGACAAGGAGGATGCGCTGATCTGCTTTGAGGAGCACATCCGAGCACTGGAGCGAGAGGAAGAGGAAGAGCGTGAACGGGCACGACTTCGGGAGAGGCGCCAGCATCGAAAGAACCGTGAAGCCTTCCAGGTAGGCCTCTTGGCCTCACCGTGGGCTTAGAGCCTGGGAACCTTCAACCTACTGCTTTGCTTCCTGCTCTGCCCCCTTTCCTCCTCTTTGGGCCCCACTGTATCCCAACCTTGTTTTTGATGTTTGAGCTTCTCCAGAAGCAGAGAGCACCACATGAGCACCAAAGATTCCAGGCTTGGAACAAGCCTAGAGGCAGCAGGAGTCTTTGATGGGCAGTTCCTAATCTCTGGGGTGGCAAGGTGGGGGAGGCTCTTGCAGGAAGCTGGTGGGGGGGGGGGTATGAGGTTCAGACAGGTCTCTATGTCTTTTATTCCCTTGTCTTTTTCAAGTTTCTTCCTGTTCTTTTTCCGTCTGCATTTCACCATCTCTCTCTACCTGTTTTCCCATCTTTCTCCCTTATTTGTTTCTATCTCCATATCTTTCAATCTCCTCATCTCTTTCTGTCCCTGTCCCCATAACTGGCCTTTCCCCGCTTAGACCTTCCTGGACGAGCTGCACGAGACAGGGCAGCTGCACTCCATGTCTACCTGGATGGAGCTGTACCCAGCGGTCAGCACCGATGCCCGCTTTGCCAACATGCTGGGCCAGCCGGGTAAGGCAGCCGGGCTTTCCCTCCCCGGCTCCCTGCCCCTGACCGGTTCTCTGCACCACCTCTCCCTTGCCCTGCCCTTAACTTCATTCCCTAGACCTCAGGAAGGTGCCACCAGCCGGGCCCCCTCCCCCCTCCCTGCCTCCTCTGCAGGCTCCACCCCTCTGGATCTCTTCAAGTTTTATGTAGAGGATCTGAAAGCCAGATTCCATGATGAGAAGAAAATCATTAAGGACATCCTTAAGGTAAGAGGGACCTGGGAGTGTTACAGCTGACTCACTTACCATTTAAACTGCAATTCTAATAATTAATAATTTGGAGACAGTGGGGAAAGCATCCTTGTAGTACTGGGGGTGCTGGGTTCTAAGAGGGTGCCCTCTACCTCCCTGCAATGTCTGCTGAGCCTGCTTCCTGCGGGCAGACATGGACAAGGAGGATGCGCTGCTCTGCTTTGGGGAGCAATTCTAACTTACCAAGTAACCTGCAAACTAATAATGCTTTAAGGGATCCTTCTTGGGGGTATTTCTTTTAGCAGGGGTACAAAGCCTTAAGACAAAGGAATAAAGCTCTTAATTGTGGAATTTCAGGAATTGGGCAGAGTCTTTGACCAACCTTGGACCAGCATATCAGCCTAGTTTTTATCATGCCCTCTTATCTGCTTACTCCATAGGATCGGGGTTTCAGTGTGGAAGTGAATACAGCCTTTGAGGACTTTGCACACGTCATCAGCTTTGACAAGAGGGCTGCTGCACTGGACGCTGGCAATATCAAGCTGACCTTCAACAGCGTGAGGGGGCAGGGCTGGGGTAGGGGCAGACTGGGGGCCAAGGAGAGGAGAGTTGAAGTAAATTAGGATGTGAAGGATGAAATGAGGAAGAGCTGTTTTCTCAGGGCAAGGCTGGGGCACAATTGTCAAATACTTGCCAGTCCTCTTCCTTCCTACTGCCCATTCTCATATACTCATCTTTGAGGCAGCTGCATTTCAGGGCTTGTGGTGCCCAGTAGCTTGAGCAAGTGGGAGGAGCCCAGATTCCTAGAGGTGAGCCCAGGCCCCTCAGGTTCCCCCTCCTGAGTTGTGATATCTGAGAAAGGAGACCCTGCCTTATACCCGTTACACCTTTTCCCACCCGCTACCTTGTTGCCCCTCATGCTTCTCTACCCACGGGATGTTTCTGCCTGCCCCTCCAGGCTCCCCTGGGATTTCCAGGAAATCCTAAGTGACCCTATTTGGTATCTTTTATACCTTCAGCTACTAGAGAAGGCAGAGGCACGAGAACGGGAGAGGGAGAAGGAGGAAGCACGGAGACTTCGACGTAGGGAAGCTGCCTTTCGAAGCATGCTGAGGCAAGCTGCCCCTGCCCTGGAGCCTGGCACTGGCTGGGAGGAGGTGAGGAAACTAACTGGACACCATATTTTCCAGGAAATTACATGACATGACTTCCAAGATGCCTTCTTGCCCCCAAAATATGTTTGATTTGGTCCCCAGATCCCCTTGTTCCTGGTTTCTGCCTCCACCAAGCTATGCTTGATCTTGAATTTCTGTGCTCTCATCTACATGCTCGGCTATTGTTTCCCCCAACAAGGTCCGAGAGCGCTTCGTGTGTGACTCTGCTTTTGAACAGATCACCCTGGAGTCAGAGCGGATACGCCTCTTCCGAGAGTTCTTACAGGTGCGGGAAGTGAAAAGCATTGCCTCTGTTACCTTTCCCTGGTTCTCTGCCCTTACCCCCGACCTGGCCTAGGCTAACCTGAGTAACTTATCTTGAAAGCCTTTCAGGGAGCTAGACAGGAAGATGGGTGGGTAGTGTAAGTGAACGAGGGAATATGTCCTAAGGCTGAGGCAGAGGAGAGGTATTTCTGGAGCTTCTCTCTTCTTCCTCCTTCCCCATCAGAATGAATGCCAGCACTTTCACATCAAAGGCAGAAAACATGGCAAAAAGGGCAAGAAACATCATCGGAAGCGATCCCATTCACCCTCGGTGAGTTATTGGAAAAATATGTGTGGGAGGAAGCAAAAGACCCTGTGGGTGAGATAGGGATCATTTAGAAAGTAGGACAAATATAGTCTTATTTCTCCACCACCCTTCTTTTCTTCTTCAGGCTCTCTGAGGACCTTTTCCCTTCCCTTATCTCTCTCCAGGGCTCTGAATCAGAGGAGGACGAGCAACCACCCCTTCTTCGGCCCTCCAAACGAAGAAAATGGAATCCCTCTGAGTCAGGCTCTGAACCCTCATCTTCACTCGATTCAGCTGAGAGTGGGGGTGGCCCTCTTGGGGGCAGGGGCTCTCCCTCCAGCCGCCCCCCTCTTGGAGCAGGCAAAGTCACTTAATAGAGCCTATTGTGGGGGAGTAGAGAACCCTAGGAATAGCTGTGTGAAATAAAAGGGGGAATAAAAAAGATGTTTGTCAGTGGAAGAGAAAGCTGAAGGAGGGAATCAATGACAGGATTCCATGCTGTGGAATTCATTCAGGGGAGAAGGCTCACTGTTTTTTTAGATCCCTTGAGAGTAGAGCACTCTGTAAACCTTAAAATACTATATAAATGTGAGTTTGTTATTATTGAGGGTTGGAAAGGGAGGATGGGCCAAAATGGCATAGGATAATCTGAGGTTAGAAGGCAGAAGGAATTTTACTCCTGTAATATGGGTGAAACATGGAGAAATGGGACTGAGAGAGACTGAAGGCTCTAGCCATCGCTAAAGACGGTTTGGAATTAGAAGGATCCATCTCTTTGGAATGGCTGTAGGAACATTCTTCTTGGAGGCAGACAGAAGGATAAGATGGCCTGGGGCTAGACTAATTAAGTGTCTAGACTTCCTCTCTTCCTGAAGAGAGGTTGGGGATACTGAGCCACCCTCTTCTAAATCTAGATCATGGCTTCCGGAAGTCTAAGAAGCCCAAGAAGAAAGGCAAGAAGAAGAGGCACAAGTCGGTAAATGGGGAAGGGGTTCTCAATTCATTTTACTAGAGCTAGAGCAACAGTCATTTCTTTGTGCCTCTGGCAACTCCCCCTTGAGCCAGACTACCTTTCTTGCCCCGGACTCAGTTTCTGTGTCTTCTCTTTGGGCCTCTGGCTTCCCTTCATTCCTGCCCTTCACTAGGAACTAAGCAATTAATGTGGTGTGGTCTTACAGAACAGTCCTGAGAGTGAAATAGAGCGAGAAAAAGAGAAAGGAAGCAAGGAAATGGAAGAGAAAGAACGAGAACGGGACAAAGAGAGGGAGGCCCGGAGGCCAGAGCCCCGGAATCGGTCCCCTGGTCTTGGACTTAAGAAAGAGAAGGTGAGGGGGCAGGGATCCCCCATCAGGGCTGTCTGCATTTTTGCCATCATACCATGCAGTGCTTTCTCTGCTTGTGGTCAGCTTGTGCCCTAACAGCTTAAGGTCACCAGTCAGTCAGTGCCTTTGCCCTTACAGACAGGCTGGGACACATCAGAGAGTGAGCTGAGTGAAGGGGAACTGGAAAGGCGGCGCCGGACACTTCTGCAGCAGCTGGATGATCAGCAGTGACCCTGATACTCACTCTCCCCTTGTGGGACTGTGTGAAGCCTGTGTTCCTAATATTACCCCTGTTAGCCAAGCTCCCCAGCCCACGACTCCTTCCTCAGTCTGGTCGATGCCCATTGTCCCTAAAGCACCCTATTCCTGTTTGGCAAAACCCCTCCAAAGGCCAGCATCAGCACTACAAAGTTGCCCAGCTGCTCTTCAGAGGTCCCCCTTATCATCTTGGACATCCAGTATAGTCCCTGGTATCACCCCTACTCCCCTGTCCAGGCCTGATGGGGTTAGGCAGCGCCAATAGGAGAACGAGGAGGTATGGCAGGGCGAGTTGTGCCACTACTACTTGTCGTTACCTCTTTCCCTAGGAAGGGTCACTGTGTGAGAGAATTGCAGTTTGCCAGTGGGCACTGAGCCAGCTGGGAGTGGGGGGGAGGGAGGAGGGAGACATTCTAGGCCATTCAAAGTAGCTCTCTATCCCTTACCTCTCCTACCCTGGCCCAATGGCGCTACCTCTTCCTCTCTCCAACCTGGGAATTCAGTGTTTTTTTTTTAATGATTAATAATGATAATATTTATAACATGGCTACAGACTCCTGTCTTTAAATGGCTAAAGCGGGGTGGCAGGGGAGAGGAAGAGAGGGTTTGGTCAGTAAGTCTAGAATGAGACCTATAGACTCAATGGATGCTATGCCCTTTAAAGCCAGCAGGGGGGAGTATTGCATCATGGACCACACTAACATGGGCTACTTTGCATCTCCCATCCTATGGCCAGTCCAAGGCACCATTTGTAGTCTGCCATCCATAGCCTCTGTTCCTTGTTAACTGACTCATGCCTGTCACCACTTTGTGTTGAGCAGAAAGAAGTTTGTGCTCCAGTGAATCTAGGGGTACTGCCCCTAATACCACGACCCTGGGCCAACCCACGACCCTGAGGATAAAGAATTCAGACACACAGTGATGCTCTAAGCTTTTGTTGGCATTTGGGGAGCATATATAGAGAGATATATACACATAGACACACAAGACACATAGGGATGGGATGCTTTCCATATACAAAACAGGATGGATAACCTACATTCCCTTCCAGGGGACAGAAAAAGGGAGGGAGCTAGAAGGACAAGTAGGAGATATTTGGCTCAAATAGAAAGCCCTAACCTGGCAAAGCAGTGCATAGGCTTTTCTGTTGTTTTCTTCCCTTAATACTTAGCTTACAGAGACAGTATGGCAAATCCTTTGTCTGACTGTTCTTTACGGGCTATGTGACTGTGACAAGTCATATACCTTCCCAGGGCCTCCGGCTGCTCAAGACTTAAGTTGTAAAACAGGTGCTGATCTAAATTAGCAATTTCCTCACTAGAAAATCACAGGTCTGGTCCATTATGGTCTATTCCAATGCTTAGCCTGCTGTTGTAGATACCCCAGTCTTTACCTTCAATAGGTCAGGGAATCCCAATTATTTCCTCTTTCCCCAGCTGTGTCCTTGGTCTCCACTCAGAGGCCAAGCAGTGACCAGATTAGACAAGTAGAAAAGCCTCCATCATCAATACTGATGAGTCCAGAAGTTGGCCTAACAACCTACCCCACTTAGCAGGGCAGGGCCCTAGGCACTGGAGGACTGTTATTCTCATCCCCCAGTGCTCTGGCAGCCATCTAAACCCAAGGGCCTAGAAGAAAACAGAAGACTTTCCCCATCAGCTTATACTCTGGGCTTTGTCTCTGCCCTTCCAACAGTCATGATCTAGCCACTACTGCTTGTTCTTTTTTTCATGCCCTTGGGTTAAGGCCTAGGACCCTAGGCCCAAGCTCTTAGGAAGTGCTAAAGCTGACATCTCCACCCAGATCCTGCTAGGGGCTGTGCCCACTCCTAACAAGGGGCTGAGCTGCCTTGAAGGGATTAAGAGTGCCCTAGCAGGGCAGGTGGTTAGAGGCCTTAAGAGCAAAGTGCAGTAAAAGACAATGCATAATTCCTCGGTCCTGGGCAGGGACTTGGCCTGGGGAATCTGATTCCCACAGGGAAGATGACTACTGTCTCCCTTTCTGGACCAGAAGCCAATGGGAAGCCAGTCTCAAGGCCTGGGATGGGAACAGGAAGTGAGGGGATAAATGTGGCAGTCCCAGCTTGGGAGCCACTGCCAGTTCCAAGGCTCCGGATCAAACCCCTTCAACTTGCAGAGACCAGCTTGAGGGCCTGAAGTGCTTCCTTCTCCATGACTGATGCCTCAGTGGGGACCTGGGGCTCGGGCCAGGGCATAGCTCCAGGCCCAGTGGTGCAGGCCTGTAGATGGAGAAAAGCATCTTATCAAGCAGACCATGGCAAAGGTGTGCCATCTTCAGAAGCATTCATTTGGTCCCCACTCCTCTGAAGACAAGTCTCACTAGACCCTGTAGGGGTTCAGGGAGCTGTTACTTTGTTAAGCAGACCAACAGGCCAGGATGAACCAGCATTAGATAGAAGTAGTATTATAAAGACTACTGAGGAATTTTATGGTTAAAGGATAGTAGAACTAGGGAGAATTGTTCCTGCCACTGGACAGAAACGAGAGGAGTTAAGAGACAGGCTGAGCGAGGAAATCCCAGGCACAGAATAGATGCCAAGGACCATGACAGCAAGAAGGCATCTGTTCTTCCAGCTGGAAGCTATTCTATTATGTTAAACCATGGTCCCTAACTCCCTTGTCCACCCAATACAATGCTTGCCTTTGACCACTAGGCCCCTCTGCCTCACCAGACAAAAGAAACTTCCTGATACTATCTCCTCTGACATAGCTCCAAAGCCCCAGCCCTTGAATTTGAGACCCTTTTTCCTCAGAATTTCAAAGAAGCCACAACAGCACTGGTACAAGTGGTGCTGCGCCCCCCTCATGGGGCCCAATCCTAGGAAGCATGCAGGGGGAATGTAGTGCCCAGAGCAAAGGGACATGCAGGGACAGAGGGAGACCTTAACAGCTGGGTACTGACAGGGAATGGATCTGAATCATGCAGCACACATCTCCAGGGGATGGTCATGCAGAGTTGGACAGCTTAGGTGCCCAGTACCTGTCAGGGGCTCCCAGCCTTGGGGGCTAACAGTTTGATTCATCATGATGGGCTGCATCGCAGAAGAAGCGTGAGCCCCGCTTGGCAGTGCGGGCTGTGAAGGGGACACTCTTCAGCACTGCAGCCAGCAGGAGAGAGAGACACTGATCAGACTCCAAGCATATGGGAATGTAGATGGCAGGGGAAGGGCTGGGCTCTGGGCAACTCGGCGCAGCACAGTAAAATTTAGTGCTGGCTCATGTTCTGGGCTCTCTGTAGAGCCCTGGACAGAAGACCTCCTACAATGGAAAGGAGCCTCACCTGTGATAATATCCTCGATGGTGCCATCCTTGCCCTCGTAGACAGGCCGGTGCTCCTTGGCCTGGCGCCGCCGAAGCTCGGCGATCAGTTCTTGCTGCTGCCACTTATTCCGCTGGGATGGGGTCTGAGAGAAGAAATTTAAGGAGATGCATGATAACTATCATCCTGACATGGCTTGGGACCCCTGCCCAAAGCTCCATCTGAGAAGTAACCAGGATTCCCTCTTGCCCTAGTACTCTATCCTCATGCACCCGCAGTAAGGCTCAGGAATCTCTTTAGCCCCTTCCCCTTTATCTGGTCCCTGTGTGACCTGAGGCAGGTTACTCAAACCCTCTCTGGGCCTCATTTTTCCACCTGAAGAATATAAGAAGGTTGATGAGGTCCCTCCCTGATAGCTCTAGCTCTGATCCCTTTCCCTTGACAGGCTTTTGTCCCTGAGACTCCCTAGTGGCCCACTCTACCATCCTGGTCTTGTCCATCCACCTTCACTTTGCCCCGCTTTTCAGTCCCGCACTGTTTCCGATACTTTATTCCTCCCTTAAACAAACATCGCCCCCCCAGCCCTCCCCCCCACACACATACTTCACTGCCCCACCCACCTTGGCATCCAGCTTCTTAGCCTCCTGAGCCAGCAGCTTCTCCCGCATTACTTCTTCCTGCTTTTTTCGTGCCTCATTTTCCTGCTCTGCTTCCTGGGAACCAATGGGATTTTGGTATGGGGGTGAGGGGAACTGAAATGGGGAGGGCTGGGCTGGAGGCTGCTAGTGATGCCGGCTGGACCACATTAACCCCAGGTGGCCACCCACTGAGGGGCATTTCCTGCCCCAGACAATTGCAGGAAGGGCTTGGGTCCCCACCCTGCCCACCACTCCCTAGCCAAGGGGCCTTTCTACAGTATGGAACTCCCACCTCCAACCTCACTGATGAAAGAAGAGCTGGAGCTGAAGCACAGCACCCCTGCCCCTCAAACCGGGGCTTCCCTCTCACTCATGAGCCCTCTAGTCCTCCATACCTTGTAAGAGCGGATAAACCGAACAAACACTGGAAAGAATACGGAAGGAGGAGTTGTCTTGGGACTTTCACCAAAGTAACGTACAACGGCATTGTAAGCCTCCTGGAGAAAGGAAGGACAACAGGGGTTGGTATCGAGTGGGTGGCAAGGAGGCCAACGCAAATACAGGAGAACCAAAATCTCAGGAGGTAGAAAGCAAAGCCCTGTAACCCACGGTGAGTGAAAATAGAACAGAGGAATTCCATTAGGGCAGCTGGGTGGCCAAGTGGAGAGTGTGCTGGACTGGAGACTCTGGGCAAGTCACTTAACCTATTTATTTAAGTTTCCTCATCTGTAAAACAGCACCCACCTCCTCCTAGGATTGTTGTGAGCATCAAATAAGATCAGCGCTCAGCACAGAGCCTGGCACCTGCTGAGTGCTCTTATAAACGTCATCCTTATTCTGCATTTTTGTGTCGGCCCTGCAAGAATGGGCCCTGTATCTGGACAGCACATTGTCGGGTTCTGCCCCCACCATCAGCCCCGCCCCCAGCAAAATAAAAGAAAAAAACTGCACACGAGTGTTTGATAAATGCTTTTTGATGATGATGTGATGATATGAAATCTCCCTCCATCACCTCTGCAGTCCTGGCGTCTCGCTGAAGCTTGTCCAGCTTTCCCTCATTGGCATTGAGGAAGTTGCGGAGGACACTGTTGTCATGAAGGCTACATTCTCGCCGGATCAGCTCCATTCCTCGGCCCAGCTCCTTCACATCCAGTAACACGTTCTCTAAGGACACTGTGGACCCCAGAACCCTAGCTTGAGCACATCCATGAGAACCAGCACTCCCACCTCCCTGCTCAGCCCATTTCACTTTGAGGGGATAAGCTGCTTTCAAACAAAGTTTATGGCCTTCACTTTCCACACCTTTCACCTGAAACTGCTCTCTCTCAAGTTACGGTAACTGCCAAACTTTTCTTAGTCCTCAGCCTTCTTGAGGCTCTGCAGCCTGCAGAGACCGCTCACCACCCGTTGTTCCTCAATAGTCTTTTTTCTGAGTTTTCATGACCCTGCTCTTTCTGGGTTCTCCTTACACCTGTCTGACCCCCCTCTCAGGTTCATCACCTATACTTCAAATCTGATTACCTGTGAATATGACCCCAGACTCTTTCTCTATGCTCTCCCTCAGTGACTTCTTCAGCTCCCATGGGTTTAATCATCATCAACGTACAATGACTCCATAGTCTCCCTTCTGATTTCTAGCTCCTAGCCCTTTCACCTCCACTACAGCAACAGCCTCCTACTCAGGGGCCCCTCCTTCAAAGACAGAGGAAAGAACACTTTGGTGGCTTTAGAACTGATTCCAAAAGTAGGTCCCTCTTCTGTAACATTTTTAACAATGCTTTGGGTAAAGACAAGGATGGCACACTTATCTACAGATGACACTGAGCTAGAAAGGACAAGTAACATGAGTCAGGACCCAAAAAGATCTCAGTGGCCTAGAACACTGGACCAAAATAAATAAGGCAAAATGTAATAGCCATAAATTACGGCAAATCTTACAGCTGGGTTTTAAAAAAAATCAAGTTCCCAAAAACAAGGAGGAGAAAGGTTTTTAAATGGATTGACTATAAAACTCAAAATGAATCCACAGAGAGATAAAACAGCCCAAAAAAGTCCTCATGCTCAGGCTACATTAAAAGAAGAAAGGGTGTCCTGAACAAGGAAAGAGATCAGCCTGCTGTACTCCGACTCCAACTGGAGTGTCTGGGGCACTGTATGATATTTTAAAAGGACAACAGCGCATTAGAGAGCATTCAAAAGTGTCGAATTAGTTTGATGATGGGGCATGAGATAATGCCATGTAAAGATCTATTGATCTAAAAATCAATAACTCCAGGGCTGTTTCCTGATTGCACACACATCTTTTATGTATTTTGCACACACTTAGATATGCATATGCTGTCTCCTCCATAGTGTATATGCTCTTTGAGGACAAGGAATGTTTCATCTGTCTTTGTCTTTCCACCCCCAACTTCTAGTAGAGGGCCAGGCACACAGCAGATACTGATAAAGAGTTTTGTTTGACTAAATGAAGAACCTGGCCAGAGGAGGCAGTGAGGCATCAATCCTGGGCTTCCATTCATCCTAGACACTGGCCTCTGCAGCCAAAGCTGGGAACCAACATTCACTGGTCACCCAGAGAGCCAAGCCACCAGGTTCTAAGTGGGAACAAGTCTACCCAATAAACAAGAAATTATATGGGGCAGTGACCTCATGCCCTGGTCCCACCTACATTCTGAAAGACCTCTCCTGAGGAGGGAATAGCATCATATATATCCTCAAAGATTTGGGTTTATTTTTCAATAAGAGAAGTCAGGCCAAGAGGTAGAATGACTTGTTTAGGGTCATCAAGATGAGAAGTGGAAAAGGTAGGACATGTACCCACACCCTCCAACTCCAAACCTTGTGCCCCTTCAAGGAGGATCTGAGATAATATCAGAGATAATAACATCTGAGTGCAGCCCCTGCCTACTCTCCTGTCCAAGTCCATCCGAACAGCAGGCAAAGAAAGACAGTTTTTAAAAATACCTTCCATGTGGAACAGCACCTGAAACCTTCTAAAGCACTTTCACACACGTCATTAGAAAAACAAACTCTGAATCTACCAAGCCAGGCCTAAAGGAGCAAGGAGTAAAAGGGCAGTTCTTTTCTCTGCCCCCCCACTCCACAAAGCTAGGAAGGGCTGGGCCAGGGCCCTGTTCCTGGAGGAAGGGCTCCCCCTCAGGCAGCCCCAGCCGTGGCCCCCACAAAAACTTTGAAGTAGTCAAAAGGAAAAGAAAAAAGAAAGACAACAAAGGAGCTACAAGTGCCCCCTGCTCCCCCTCCTCTTCACTTCCTGGGATTGTCCTGGGGCTGAAACAGCAGGGGAGGCGTCACAGAGCTCCGAGGGCCCTGGGCTCAGGGAAGCCTGCTTCTTCTCACCTGCCGCAGCCTTCTCCACAAAGTGCAGCTCATGCCAGAAGCCCGCCAGTTCTGGGTACTTCTCCTTCACGGTCAGTGCAATGAAGTGTAACAAGGTCAGCTTCCGGTCAGTTGACTTGGTGTCCAATAGCTAAGGGTGGAGATGAGATAGGGTTGGCATTGTGGTTTGGAGCACAGACAGGAGGGCACCCCCTGGAGCCTCCACCTGCTCTAGCCCCATCCTTACCAGGTCCAGGCTCTGCAGCTTGAAGCCGTATACTGCACCCCTCTTGCTGCTGTTCATGTAGTTCCCCAGAGCAAGGATTATCTGCCAAGAAGCCACAGAGGAGATATGAAGCTGCGCTTAAGTAGGCCTCTTCCTACTTTACCCACAGCCCTTATGAACACCAGATCCCACTTCCCCCTTGCCTGTCAGCCTGTGGGCCTCAGCCTACCTCAAGCATCTGCTTCAGCCTCTGAGAAGACTTGACAGAGGCAGATGCTGCGATGATGGCATTGAGTTGCTGGAAGGAAGGAAGGACAGAGAAGCTGAGTTAACTGCAGGACTAGAGAAAGGGGGCTGGGTGGGATGCCTGAGTGGACAGGCAGCACAGGATACTCCGGGATGGCCAAGGGTTTGAAGATGCTGAAGGGGGGATGAAAGCAGAGGCTGGGAAGGAAGTGGTACCGGTGTGAGCATCTGTAGGTTGTCCTGGAAGTTGCCCAGGAAGGCCATGCCAGCCATGCGCTGGGTCAGTCGCTCCACCTTGCTGAAGAGCAGCATGAAACGGTCCTCAGCTGCCAGTTCTTCCAGGGGCTGCCGTTCCCGCTCATACTGCCGCAAGAGCTTCACCTCAGCCTCCGTTGGCAGGAAACGCATAAGACACTCCACAAAGTCCACTGGCAGCGTCTGTAGGTCAAACCTGATGCCAAAGAGGAGGGTCTCAGGCCCCATTCTTACCACAATCTCAGGTGGAACTTTCATCTTGCTCCCATCTCGCTTTACTGTGCTGCCCTCCTCCCCCCCGCCCATGGGGAGAGAACGGTGAACCATAACCCTGGGAGGACTCGGCCCGGTAAGCTCCACTGGGACACGAGCAAGGCAAAGTTCCAGGATCACTAAAGGACCGCGGGCTGCGGTTCCCAAGCAGGCTCTCTGGGAGGTGTGAATGCCTCAGGAGCAAGCTGAGAGGGCCAGGTTTCCTGGTGTCCTTGCCCCACCTGACTTAGCTCAGAAAGGATGTGGAAGAGAATCAATCACAAGCCCCCAGGGACTAGGGGGCGGAGTGGGGACAGAGAGGGAAAAGGAGAAGAGACAAGGCAGCGTGGTGGCCTACGTATGGATGGCTCTGCAGATTTCCTCAGCTGAGCGGCCTGCCTTTCGTAGAGTTATTGCCAGGTTCTTGGCTCGATTGGCCTCCAACAAAGTAACCTTGCTGGCTGCTTTCTGCGAGGTTTTGCTCTTGGAGCAGACAAGATCAATAGCAGGACCCTGTGCCTTTGTCTTGAACAGTTCCTCAAACTTGTCCAGGTCCAGATCCTTGTGGAAACAAGGGAGATGTTATTTCCCCAAGATATCTGGCTGTCCTCACTCCACTACTACCCTCCCAGCTTCAACATAGCTTTGGACTATCAAGCACCATTCCCAAATGATGACCATCTCCCAGCCCAATGAACTGGATAGATGGATGGGATTAGCTGAGGCAAGGTTAGTATTTTGGGGCCCTTAAAGCCTTCCCTCTAAACCCAAGTCCCATCTCACTTCTAAGATCTTCTCATCATCAAGCTCACTGAAGACAGTGCCACTGATTTGGTTGGGCTTCAGTGCTGTCCAATTAAATACAGGCAGACGGAACTTGGTCTTGATTGGTTTCTTGATACGGATAGCTGCAATGGATGAGAAGCAGTGAAAGTCACTGGAGACATTTATAGCCATTTTTAGATGGCTCAGTAGTTGGAGTGTTGGGTCTGGAGTCAGGAAGACCCATATCTGATGCTTACTATGTGACCTTGGGTAGGTCATTTAACCTCTGTTTGCCTTAATCCACTGGAGAAGGAAATGGAAAACCACTCTAGTATCTTTGTCAAGAAAAGCCCATGAACAGTATGGTCCGAGGGATCAGAAAGAAACGGACATGCCAGAATATCAAGGCAATTAATGAAAAAAAATGCTAGGGAAGGTGGCCTAGACATACCAGATTTTAATCTGTATTATAAAGCAGCAGTCATCACAACTACTTGGTACTGGCTGAGGAATAGAGCAGTGGATCAGTGGAACAGATTAGGTACACGAGACACAGCAGCCAATAACTATAGTAAACCACTGTTTGATAAACCCAAAGACCCCAGTTTTGGGGATAAGAACTCACTATTTGACAAAAACTGCTGGGAAAACTGGAACATAGTATGGCAGAAATTGGGCACAGACCAACATCCAACACCATACACCAAAATAAAGTCAAAATGGGTGCATGATCTAGGTATAAAGATTGATACTGTAAGCAATCTGAGAGAGCAAGGGATAGTTTACCTGTCAGATCTATGGAGAGGGGAAGACTTCATGATGAAACAAGAGTTAGAGAGCATTATAAAATGCAAAATGGATAATTCTGATTATATTAAATTGAAAAGCTCCTATACAAATAAAGCCAATGTTACAAAGATTAAAAGGGAAGTGGAAAATTGGGAAAGAGTTTTTACAACCAGTGTCTCTGATAAAGGTTTCATTTCTAAAATATAAAAAGAATTGAGTCAAATTTATAAGAACACAAGCCACTCCCCAATTGATAAATGGTCAAAGGATATGAACAGGCAGTTTTCAGAGGATGAAATTAAAGATACCTATAAGCATATGAAAAAATGTTCCAAATCACTAGTGATTAGAGAAATGCAAATCAAAACAACTCTGAGGTACCACATCTCACAAGCCAGATTGGCTAAGATGACAAAACAGGAAAATGATAAATGATGGAGAGGATGTGGAAAAATTGGAACACTAATGCATTGTTGGTAGAGCTGCAAACTGATCCAGCCATTCTGGAGAACAATCTGGAATTATGCCCAAAGGGCTATAAATAAGTGTGTACCCTTTGACCCAGCAATACCACTTCTAGGGTCATATCCCAAAGAGATCAAAGAAGTGGAAGAGGACCTGTATGTACAAAAATATTTATAGCGGCTCTTTTTGTGGCAGCAAAGAATTGGAAAACAAGGGGATGCCCATCAATTGGGGAATGGCTGAACAAGTTGCGGTATATGAATGTAATGGAATACTACAGTGCTATAAGAAATGAGGGGGGCGGCTTGGTGGTACAGTGAATAGAGCACCGGCCCTAGAGTCATGAGGACCCGAGTTCAAATCCAGACTCAGACACTTAACACAAAAACTAGCTGTGTGACCATGGATAAGTCGCTTAACCCCAATTGCCCTACCTTCACCCCTTCAAAAAAAAAAGCAAAAAAAAAAAAAAAGAAAGAAATGAGGAGCAGACAGACTTCAAAATAACCTGGAAAGACTAATGCTGAGATAAGACAACCCCGAAAGACTCATGATTGAAAGAGATATCCACATCCAGAGAAAGAACTACAGAGTCTGAATGCAGACTGAAGCAAACTACTTGCTCTGTTTCTTTTTCTTGTTTTATTTTGTTTCCTCTCTCCCACTGATCATTCCATCGGTTACAATCCTCCTTTACAACCTGACTAATGATTAAATGGGAAGATGTTTGTAGATTCTATATTCGAGTGCATGCCACGATGATGGGGGGGGAAGCAGAGGAAATATGAAACTCAAGGGACTGTGGAACTGAACGTTGTAAAGTAAAAGTAAATAAACAAACCAATTTAATTTTTAAAAAAAGAAAAACGAAAGAAACGGACATGAACAAACAATAACAAAGCCATTTTTCCTGTTGCCCCCAGTTCTAGCCAATGAAGAATCTATCTCCTTTCCTGTCCTACCACCCCAAGTCCTGACGGCTCTTACCTGACAGGCCCACGGTCAAGACCACGGAAGGAGCAGCTCCAGGGAGAGGCGGGGCAGGGGGGCATTTTTCTGAGGGAAGAAAAGGAAGAAAAACAGAACGATGGGAAAAGGTCTTCTGGTCCTCCGCTCCCCCACAGCTCCTCATTCGGCCATCCCATGGACGGCCCCTCACTGTTCTTCAATATTTTTAGACAAACAGACTCTACAGCAACCCTCAGTTAGCCCACATTCTGCTGATTCCCTCTCGGATAATGTGGAACTTTTTCCTCATTTCCTTTCCCTTTTTCTGCCCACGGAGACAAGAGTGATAACCATCAATCTCTCTGACGACCTCAAAGACAACTCTTCACTCAGCTGTTTGGCTTCACCCTTCCCTCGAAGAGCTATTATCTAACCTAGTCACCATTTTTGCAATGGCTATTTAATTGGCTTAAAATAATAACGAATAACAGGTCCTTATATGAATGAATAAGAGATCCTTGTTACTGACTTGGGCTCCTCCTAAGCAAAGGAACTCATCGAATCTCAGGACATGGTTACCTGGTAGGGGGGGTGCCGGAGGTGGAAGTGGTGGAGCTGGCGGTGGGGGTAGGGGCAGTGTCTCTTCCGGGGGTGGGGGTGGGGCTGCTAGGTCGAGGTCTGATGGGAACACACTCTCACTGAGTTCAGTAGCGCCCACCCTGGTGAGATCGCTGCCCGCAGATTCCAAGGCCTGAATATGTGGATCGAGGTGGCACCTATGCTGAAAGGCTTCCTCCTTCTCCTTGATAAGCCTCCTAAGAGTGTGTACCTGATGATTGGTGTTTTCGTAGGTCTCCTGCATAGCAGACAGAGTTAATGAGGTGGGGAGAGGCAGAGCAGAGAGTGAGCAGAAGTTGCCCCTGGGACTTGCATTAGGGCAAGGGATGCCCCAGTTTGGGGATTTTCTACCTGAGAGGTTCTTAAATAGTCTCTATCAGGGTGCTCAGAGGAGCAAAGCTACTGAAATGGGAATAGGAAAGGCCTAGAGCAGAGGTAAGGGAGGTAAAGAGAACAAATGTTATACTCTAAAAGAGTAGAACTGACTTCATAGTTTTATGAAAATTAATGCAAACCCAATCAGCATAAACATAGGTAGCAAAACAGACAAGACACATTTTGAAATGGAATAGCAAGGCCAGGTCCATCTGTGACACCTGGACTTAGTGGCATCAATTATCCCCCAGCTCATCAAACAGCTCTAGGTGGTGCCTACTAGAAAGAGTCCTAAGCTGGGAATCAGACAACTTGATAACTGAGTTTCAACCCTACTTCCACCCCTTACTCACCATGGGAAAGAGCACTCTCTGCCTTGACTTACCCCTGGAGGGGGGTTTTATTTCCCTCAGGGGAAAAAAGAAAAATAAAAGGATCCAGAAGCTCTTTGGAAGTAAAAGGGTTACCAACATGCACAAGGATTCCTGGGTCCTTCTGACTACTGTCTACAATGACCCCCAATACCTTGACATTCTCTAGCTCTTTCTCCCGCTGGAGCAGCTGCTTTTCCAGCTCTGCAACACGCATCATGTTTTCATTTTCGAGATCCAGCAACTTTTCAGATAACTAAAGGAGAAAAAAACAGGAGACTCAATTGACTCCTGTAGATCTGGGAGTCAAAGGAACCTGAATTGAAAACTACTAACCCATAGCCTCTGTCATGCCAAGATAAAACTGAGCTCCAATTCTGAATCTGTCACTCAGTGCCAAGTGCTGCTCACTCCCCCAAAACACGAGCATGTGAGAAAAATGTCCACAGGACTCAAGTCCTTGGCTTTCCCCAAAGATCTCCCTCCAGGGCCAAAAGCCCTGACACAACTGTGTGGGTGATCTTAGCATGACTGGTCATCTGCTAACCAGCAAATGGGAGCTGAGCACCCTACACCCCAAGCGCTGATTCACTTCCATCATGGAGGTCATTGGTTATGGTCTGAGATGGCTCCAGGAGGCTGATCCCAGCTTTTTCTAGTGTAGAGGATGTCTGAGAGAGACCAGACCATTCCTGGAGCTACCCTCAGGGAGCTCTGTTTCCAATCTAAGATGGCTCTGGGATATCTTTTACTCCAAAACTACTCAAACCCTCCACTTTGTCTCAGGCAGCCAAAGAGGACGGCACTTACTTGGGAAATGTGTTCCTCCAGTTCCTCCACCTTCTCCAGGGCCACGTTCTTGGTTTCAGCATCTTCCAGCAGGCCACCAACATCAAATACGTTATCTAGGTATGCCTGAATCTGCACTTGTAACTTCTCGCTCTCTGTGTGCCTCGACTTCTGGGGAAGAAACAGGAAATATGGGATGTAGAGCTGGGCAAAGAGTGAAAAAGTGCCAAGAAAAGTCTGGAAGCTGTCCTAAATGGAGTAATAGATGTTTGGAACAGAGAGACAAGTGGGAAAGGACCACTATTCCTGGCTGCATGTCAAGGAATCTTGGTCAAGAAGGATCAGGATTTAGAAAAAGCCATAAGATTTGGCAACTGAGATAACACTTGGTAACTTTACAGAGTTTCAGTTGAGGGATAAAGTTGGAAATCAAATTTCAGAGGATTTAGAAGACAGTGAGAGATAAGGAAATGGAAGCAAGGAGTGAGGCTGGCTGAGAAAAAAGGATACAGGACAACAGCTTATAGATATGATAGGGTCTAGTGATGTTTATTTAAATTTTTATTATTCTTTTTTTTTTGGAGGGGGGAAGGCAGGGCAATTGGGGTTAAGTCACTTGCCCAAGGTCACACGGCTAATAAGTGTTAAGTGTCTGAGGTCGGATTTGAACTCGCATCCTCCTGACTCCGGGGCTGGTGCTTCATTCACTGCACCATCTAGCCGCCCCCTAGTGATGTTTTTTTTAAGGATGGGGAAGCCTTGGGCATGTTCGTTGGTGGCAAGAAAAAAACTAGTCAATAGGTAGAAAACAAAGATTATAGAGAGGGAGCTCATTGTGGAGGCTATCTGCTGGAAAAGATGGGAGGGGATGGAATTAAGGGCACACCACAGAAGGGTTCATCTGGTTGAAGAGAAATCCCACCTATTAATCAGAAACTGGAATAAAGAGAATAGCACAAGATGATGTCAAGGAGTTGTGAGGTGTGCTGATGGCAAACAGCTTCCATTTTTCCTACAAAGTATGAGGCAGGATCTTTTATCTGACAAGAGCTGGAGAAGGTGAGGTATAGGAAGTTTGTTCCTTGGATCCAATACTCCATCTCCTTTCTCCATACCTGTGACTTGGCTATCCTCCACTCCTGGAAGGCTCTGCCCCAAAAACTCCACCTCTGACTGTCCTTGGCTTCCTTCCAGATTCAGTTCCAATGCTCCTTCTGGAGATCTTTACTGGTCTACCCAGCTAGAGTGCCTTCTTCTCTCTGACTGCCTCCTATCTATTCTGAATAGCTCTAGTCTATACCTAGCTACATCTTCTCCCTCATTAGTATGAGCTCCTTGAGGGCAGAGACTGCCCATTTATGACTTTTATGTACTAAACACTGTGAAATGCTTTTTGACTGACTGAGAGAGGACAAAGTTTACAACAGTGAGTGATGTAAGGAATAAATGAAGGAGGAATAAAAGAAGTGGAAACAGCCTCGTTGAGATTATAAGTGGGCTCAGTTAGCATCACTGAATGACTTTCTCCAGCTCTCTTCAGTAGCACATGAGAAGAAGCAGAGTGAGATGTGGTAAAGCATAAGCATCAAGAGGGGAAAGGAACAACATTTTTGAGAGTATGTACGGGACAGAACAGAAATGAACTTGTTCAAGGATCAAGGATGGGGCAAGAGTTTGTCTAATAGCACAGATGATGGCCTGGGAAAATCCTGAGGGGTAGAGGGAGTAGAGGTCACCATGAGGGTGACAAACAGGATTAGGAAGAATGAGGCCCTGGCAGAAGAGTAATGATGTAGCTATGACTGGATAAGGGTATTTCAGATCATGGCACTGGGACATTTGTAGGAGATGGCAAGATCAGGGGTATAACCATCCCTGTGCAGGACAGAGGCAAAGGGAGAGATCATGGGAGTTGAGCAGACCGAGGTACTCAAGGAAATATTAACATTGATGCTGAAGTCCCTGAGGAGAGTGAGAGGAGAGAATGGAGAAAGGCTATGAGCCAGGCACTGTACTGAGAAAAAAATGAAAATGTCTCGGGGGGTGGTGGATAACCACCAGGATCTGTGGTGGGTGATTAATTTGTATAGAGTGAACTTCAAAGGACGAGAGGTTGGTGAGGAATGGCAACAGAAAAGCAACAATGAACAAGGAGTATTATAATTCCTCCTCTGGGGTCCATCGAGTCAGGGACCATGAGAGAAGATGTGACCAATACTGAAAAAAAATGGCCAGGTAGGCTGTATCAATGGGGGTAACCAGGTCTCTGTGAGTGCTGGAACATGAAAGGAGCATGAGAGGAAGGAAGGGAAGAAGAGAAATTTGTTAATTATGAAAGGCCTCATAAAATCTGGTTGTCAAGAACTCACCTCCAAATGTTGTGGCAAAGATCAAAAGAGATAATATTTGGAAAGCACTTAGCACAGTTCCTGGCACACAGCAGGCACTTAAGAAAGGCTTGTCTCAGGAGGACTCTAGAAAATCCTGGGAAGACTTATATGAACTGATGCTGAGTGAAGTGAGCAGAACCAGGAGAATATTGTACACAGTAACAGCCACAGTGTGTGAAGACTGACTTTGACAGACTTAGCCCTTCTCAGAAATACAAGGACCTAAAATAATTCCAAAGGACTCATGATGGAAAATGCCATCCACATACAGAGAAAGAACTATGGAGTCGGAATGCAGGGTAAAGCAGACTATCTTCTTTTTTGTTTTGTTTTTTCTTTCTCATGGTCTCTCCCATTCATTATAATTCTTCTATGCAACATGACTAGTACGAAAATGTGTTTAACAGGAATGTATGTGTAGAGGCATACCATATTGCATGCCCGTCTTGGAGAGGGAGTGGGGAGGGAGGGGGGAGAAAATTTAAAACTTATGGAAGTGAATGTTGAAAACTAAAAATAAATCAATTTTTTTAAAAAAAGAAATGCTTGTTTCCTTCTTTTTTTCCTTCCCCATCCCTAAAAACTCAGGTCAGACAGAAGAACTATTTGACTGGAGAACCTTCTATAGCAAATTGATGCAAAGCCTCAAGCTATGTACCGTGTCAGTCAAAGAACTAACTGGAGTGGATCCCTCAAGTCTCTTGTGAGAGAAACAATGAGAAGAAGGCTAGCCAGAAGGGATGTTTTAGAATAGGCTCCACAAGGCTCACCTGCAAGAACTCCTCCAGCCCAAGCTTGGTGAATTCATATTGCAGATGGACTCGGAAATTCATATCTTCCACTGAATGTACCACAATGTTGATGAACTGCATGCAGGCCACCTGGAGAAGGGGGAAAAGAGACCAAATGAAGAAGAGAAACAAAGCAGAGAATCCAAGAGGGGAGGAGGAAGCACGCAACCATTTTATGTTTCATATTAATTTCATTTTAGTATGTTCAGGTTTTAACAGAAGTCATTTTTCCTCATCTGTAAAACAGAAATTAGAGCACCCCCCTCCCAGGGTTGTTGTGAGGATCAAATGAGATCATGTTTGCAAAGTACTTTACAAAGCTTAGAGAACTGAATTGATGCTAGCCATCATCATCACCATCAGAGGGGAAAGAAATTCTCTGGACACATGACAGATGTCCACTAAGAGCTGCCACACTGCTTTTTTCAGGACAAGAATGTAGCATGGCTGAGAGTCCAGTCTCTCCTCATTCCTCTTTCATCAAGGAAAATGTTCATAAGACGACAGAGGCAGAAAGGGAGGGTCACAGGATGGGGAGGGGTCATAGAGAAGAGGAGGTTCATTTGAGTTAAGTAAAAGGAACACTGGTTAGAGAGGTCTAGAAAAATGAAGACAACTGATGGGATTAGTAGGCCTAAAAAAATGAAATAACGTGAGAAAAACAGATGGTCAAAACAGTGGGAAAGAAGATAACTTATACCAATGACATTTAGAGCTGGCTGGAAAGTAATTTGTAAAAATGGGGCCCAAATGTCCTCTACTCTGTGTTTCACTTTATATTATGGGAATCTGGGTCAGTGAATATAAACAAATGAGAAGTAATGAAGTGAAAATTACTCTGATGAAAGCAGGACCACAGAAGACAAGGCTGCTGAAACAGAGGAAGAGACAGAGCTGGGAGAGTTCAATTGTGTCATCGTTAGGTTTCTCAAAACACAATCTGCAAGCTCCCACTGAGGTATCATTGTGATGAGTGCTACACTAAGTGCTGCAAGAGGAATTTATAAAAATATAGGACAGTCTCAACCCTTCCAAATGTTTACAACCCTATAGGAATATGCTACATGCATATGTTGGACCTCCCCAGAAAGCTCAGCTCTGCCTGACCCAGGTTCAGGTTCTCACCATAAAGTCAATATTGCTGTCCTCATTCCGGAAGTATTCCATCAGCTTCTCAAAGCGACAGAGCTCTTTGCACACCTGCGTGGAACAAAAGCAGCCTCAGTGCAAGGATTCACCCACTGTAGCACCCAAGCATGTTCCCCAGCTCAAGGGAAGCAGGCCCCAAAAACAGGCTGAAAAGGATTCTCTCCGAAATGGGCAATTCTGAGGGGAAACAGTTTAGGCGACATAAAAGAAAACTCTGGATCAGGAAACCTGAGGTCAAAACATCTGCTCTCTCACTTCTTCCCTGGACACACAAGCTTTGATGTACTTTCCCAGGGCAGCACGCATCAGCTAGTCATGAACTTCTCTGACAAGGCCTGGGAAAGGCTGGCTTACAAAATAGGCAAGACCCAAGATAGCTTCTCTGTCCTATTCAAGGGCACGGCCCATTTTCTAGGTGGCAGCTGATGCTTATACAAGAACTCCAACAGTCAAATGATGCCCATACTATATAGGGTGATGCCCCATTATTCTCTATCCCTTTTACCATCCCAGTCACCATCCTTCACCCACAGGCAGAGCAGAAGTCTGACCTCTTTGAAGTTGTCAAAGGCAGCAAGAATAATCTCATGGCCTCCCCTCACTAAGCACACAGCGGCTAGCAGCTCCAGAACAAGGGCTTTGGTCCTGGGGGCAAGAAAGAGACATGCACAGGTCTTAACTCACCCACCTCTGGACTTCCTTATCAAAGGCTCATTTTAGCCACTAGCAATTCAGAGCAGGGGAACCCACAGGCAGTGAGTTGTTAGAAAGCTGCAGGCCAGGAAGGCCAGCTTTCTCATGCTAAGCTACTGTAGAACAAGGGAAAATGGGACCCCATTTTTCCCAGGCATGGAAAGAAGTTCCTCCAAATCAGTCACTAGTCTTCGGTGAGGTCACAGTAGCCACAAAACAGCTCCTGTTAGGGACGGGTATGTATACAGGTCTCTACAACTTTAGACTGGCAAGGGCTCTCACCTGGGGTTCTTGTTGTTGAGACTCAAGGCAATCTCATTGACAGCATGGGGGTGGGACATGACCAGGTTGAATCCATACTGCAGGAAAAAAGAACAGAAAGATGAGTAGACCATGAAGGGAGTGATCAGCCAGGAGCAAGGTGGAAAATGATCTCTGCTACTTTCCCTCCATTCTATATGAGGAAGGATCTAAAGCTACAATCAAGTGTAGAGTTTTATCAGGTAGGAAAGGGGTGGTTCACTGAGGGTGTGCACAGAGCAATGCATTTTGGGCAGATCATCCCTCTTGGCACCTATCCAGAACTTTCCAAATGACTAAGGAAAGAAGAGGATTCAAAGGAGAATTTTGGCTTGACAAATACTACCCATTAAGGTAGAGCAGGCTCTGGCCCCTACCCCAAGGGGACTCTCAAAGCCAGGCAGGTTAGAGCTGCCTTCTTGGTACCTGGTAGTTCATAATAGCCCTGAGGCAGAGGATGCAGACGTGGACATCATCCTTCTGGCTTACAAGGCGGGAGTTCTTCAGGGCCCTTCTCCCAGGAAGTGTGCTGTACCTGGGGAGGAGAGGAGGCTTTACAAAATAACAAAATCTGAAAATTGGAAGGGCCCCAGCAGCCATACAGCCGTCCAACTCATACACAAAAGGAAACCCTACTATAATACACTTGATCAACACGTGGTCGTCCAGTCTCTTCCAGAGGACCACTAAGGATATGCAGCAACTCCCCCTGCCCCCAGTCTCTCAAGGCAGCCCATTCTACTTTTTTATAGCTTTAATTGTTAGGAAATGCCTCCTGTAATCAAACCTATCTTTGCTCCTTTGCAACGTATACCCAGTGCCCCTGGTTGTACCTTCTGGAGCCAAACAGAGCAAGTCTTGTCTTTAAACATTTAGTGTTGAAGCTGACATTACTGGCAGGTGATGCTCCAGGAACCTCAAACTACATCAATAACAGCAGGCTAATCTTGCAGGCCATACCGTGAATGAGGCACCTGACTCCTCTTCACCTTCACCTTCCAATTTGTCCCTCGAAGCTGACTACCCTAATTTCCCAAGCTACAGTCTAGGCTCAGCTACCAGTACATGGGACATCAATTCCTAAACACTTCTTAAGCAGCCATCTCTGAAGAACTGAGAGTGCTGGAGTCCTGAGACAGTTTCCAGGGCTGTGTGTTATCTATGGAATAATCCTATTTCTCAATTCACTGCTTTCTCACTCCCAATGACTAATCTGCTTAACCTAGTGAGATTAGCTTCCCAGAACTTAATCTACAGGGAAAGCTACCATTACCACACATTCTACACAGCCTTTAGGGTTTGAATTTCCTGCTTACCACCCCAAGTCTGCTATCTCAGGAAAGACACCGACTCAAGGTACCAGAGGCAGGCATCCCAGTGGTTACACATCTGGGCCTATATTTTCTAGGTATCCATATACCTCCTTAGTAAGTACTCAGACTCAGGGTCAGAAACCCAATATCTTAGAAGGTATTCCATAAAAAAAACTGACAACATATATAGCGTCTTTCAGGGAAAGACTCAGGAGGCCGAGGTGCATAGTTGGAATAATGGGACATGGAGAGCAATTCCCCCCAAAACACAGGAGAGCAGTATGGGCACAAGATGAGTAGAATCTATGGAAAAGAGAAACGCAAGGAATCACTGGGTTAAAAGGGATTTTGAGTTGTCATTTATGCCATTCTGTCTCTAAATATGGTGGCCCTTCAAACCATCCCAGACATAGGAGTATATGTAGTACTTTGGGGAAAAAAGCTCCCCAAAGAGGGAGGAAAAAAATCAAGGAAGGCAAGAAGTTAAAAGAGGGTTGGTTGGTCTTGTAGAAGCTTATGGAGTATAAAAACATTCAGAGAAGCCAACAGAGAACAGAATGAAGGACATATGCTAGCCAAAAGAAGAAAAACACCAAAGGGGCCCTGAACTCACAAGTATATCTGAAAAAGAACTGGTATGGAAGATGGATTTCTCCCTGGGTAAAACTGTTATGAAAGGATCAAAAAAAAGAGTTTAAGGAAAGACACAACTTCCAAAGGATGAAGCGAGAAGGGAGAAGAATCCCAGAAAAGGGTGGGCACAGTCATAGGAACAAGTACTTACCCAAGACAAGACTGCTAGGCAGAGCCAGGGGGACAGAGAGAGCACAAACCAGAGGATAGACTGTCAGGCAGAGGGAAAGAGAGCCGAGCCCTGGAAGCGGAGACGGAGAGAGAAAAGGGAGGGCCATGAGTGCTCACTGCCATCACCGAGGCTCTGGGCTCAAAGGGGAGAGTAGGAGGAGGAAGAGGAAAGCAGGCTGGCATGCACAGCAAGACCTATACATACCGGAGCACAGACTGGCGTGCAGAGCGAGCGAGACTGGTGGCAAAAGGAGCTGACAGGGCACTTGGCTGCTGCTGCAGATCCTCGATAGACCTGCTCCAGGATCGCAGCTTCTCAAAAGCACCTTCGTCACTGCTTTCCAGACCCTCAAAATCAAACCTGGAGCATGGAAAGACACATACCAGATACACATAGGCACGCACACAGAGGAGAGACTCAGACAAGGCTCCTGGAGACAGCCTCAGTGATCCACGTCTCCCTAGCAACAAGGAGCAAAGGCCAGGAGAGCAGAGAGCAGCATACAGGCCAAGGAGATGGGGATAAGAGCATCAAGGGGCACAAACAGTGGAAGTCAAATCTCAGCGCTGCTCCTCATTACCTGCGGAACCTTGGGCAAGTCATCCTACCTTTCTGAGCCTCAGTTTCTGCACCTGTAAAATGAGGAGGATGGACTATCTGGCCTCAGACATACATTGTTGTTCTAATCACGGTGAAATCAGCCACCTTGGTGGGGAATTGGGAGCACCAGGTATGACCATGGGCCCACAGCTCCCAGGGGATGTGGAATCTACCTCTTCTAACTGTTTCTGGCCTATAGGCATAGCAGGTGATAGGGGCACCATGCGTGCACAGGCAAATGAAGAGCTTGGAGCCACTTTCCATACTTCTAGGGGCTAGAATTCCCCAGGGTAACCACAATTGACAGCCACATGGTTGAACCTCTATGTGGGAGAGAGGATTTTGCCTGGCAATATGGTCACAATGGGGCAGCTAGGCAGTGCAGTAGATAGAGCGCCAGCCTGGAATCAGGAAGGACCTCAGGTCAAATCTGGCTTTAGACATTTTCTATCTATGTATGTGACCGAGGGCAAGTCTCTTAACCCTGGGTGCCTCAGTTTCCTCATCTGTAAAATGAGCTGGGGGAGGAAATGACAATCTGCTCCAGTATCTCTGCCAAGAAAACCCCAAATGGGGTCACGAAAAGCCAGACAAGATAGAAAAACGACTCAACAACAACAACAAATCGTCACAATATGGTCAGCTATAAGGGAATTCTTTCTCTTGAGGAACTTAGAATCTAGCTGGGCAAATGCCGATGTCAAAACAAAAGTTAGAGACTTCAGGGACTGGACTGCATAAGACACAGCAGTCTTCTAAAGTTTGACAGTCAAGTAGATTAGGTCTGGGCTTCTCTGAACACTAAAATGTCCACAGGGGAAGAGGACAGCCACTAGCCTGGGAACTGCTGACCAGTGTTTTGTTAAGCAGATTAGGTTCTTTTTTTTTTTAAAGAGTGAGTGGCAGGGCAGCTGGGTGGCGCCGTGAATAGAGCACCGGCACAGGAGTCAGGAGGACCTGAGCTCAAATCTGGCCTCAGACACTAAACACTTACTACCTGTGTGACCTTGGGCAAGTCATTTAATCCCAATTGCCCTGCCCTCCCCCCTCCAAAAAAAAGGGAAAAAAAGTAGGAAAAGGATAGGTGGAAGGGATGACACAGGAGGAACACTAGAATATACACCCCTAACACTGATCGGACTTTTGGGGGTGGACCACACACAAAGTAAAGTACTATGTAAAGGGTTTTGCCTAGGACTAACCTGACAAAAGAACTTTGGAAGTCACAACTTCTCTTGGCCTCAGGCTCCTCATCAGTAAAATGGGAGCACTGATAGTGCCTACCTCACAAAGACCAAATGAGATAGCATATACAGCACTTTGCAAACTTTAAAGTGCTATCAAAAATCCAGTAATCACCATCACCACCACCACCATTTTTTTTAGTTATCTCTCAGTTACCAGGTAGGTTTTCACTTCTTAGGGCTGTCACTGTATATTCAACACTGTCTTCCATTCAGACTATCAGATTTAGGCCCTTCTCTCCAAAAGGAATACAGAGAGGAGGGAAAACAAGCAACTTTCCTCCCCCCGTCACAATGTACCTGCAGCCAGCTTGAAAACAAGGATTCTGAACTCGAGCAGTAATTAATTACAAGCTTCCTTTTCATTTCAATCAGAGGTACTTCTAACCCCCTCTAAAGACTGTTCCAAGGATCTCTGAAGTCCAAGTAACAAGTCATATACTCAATCACTTCAAGTGAAACAAAGGTTACTTACCTGTATATAGGCTTAGTTCTCCAAATCTATATTCTATATTCTAATTTCTATAAGGACTTTTAGGATCTGAACTGGCTAGGAGAGTTTCTCTAGTAATAGTATTCCTCCTCCCATTAAAAAAAACCCAAAACGTAACCACAACAACACTTCTCCATCCACTCTCTCTCTAGGCCCAGGGGTCACCTCCTGTTTAAGGCACAGAGGGAGGCCAGGGTCAGGTTGTGATTGCTTACTCCTTCTACTTTTCTCAACACTGTACTCACATGACAGAACACTGTGCAAAAGACAGGTAATCGACCAGCACGTCCAGCCCCTTGTTCTCATCACTCAGAAACTCTCGGACCCACCTGCAGACAGGAAATGCAGACACTCAGCATTGTTCTTCTTCATAAAGCTGGCACACTGTGAGGGTGGAGTAGGGAGCATCAGTGACAACGGCCAAGACCCTCTCAAAGGTCTCCCTGGAGTCACGACACTGGGGTAAAAGCCTGCCCCTGGAACCAGGGAAAGAACCAGCCCATTTCCCAAAGGCCTTCTAGACTGATGATGTCAAACTCAAAAAAAAAACAAAAACAAGGACCACTGAAAGGATCCCTGCTGGCTGTATACCCACTTAGAAAACCACATATTTACATTATCTATGTTCTACTGTATTTTTATTTGGTTATATATTCCCAATTATATTTTAATCTGGTTCAGGTCATACTCAGACACTTATGCTCTAGACTGCTGCTTTCTCCTGGCCAGGGATGGACAAAAACACAGAAACCTGAATTAAAGACATTTGCTAGTCACAGCAACCCAGAGTGATCAGCCAGGGGTAAGGGGTGTTTCTGATATGGTGAAGCTTTCTAATAGCCTAGGCCTTAAGAGGTAGTCCTAAGACCTACTTAACGTCCTGGAAATGGGAGAATCTATTCTCCCTATCTCTGGGCTTGGGACATAATACCTGAAATGCCTAATCATGGCCACAAACTAACAACCCTATGATAATCTGATGATATCAATAAAGCGTCAGGGCCCCCTTGGCCACTCTACTTTTTGAGCCCTGGACACGTCTAAGTTGGGTGACAGAATCACTCCTGCACAGTGGACACATTAAGCTTCCTAATATCTGGGGTTTTCTGCTCATTCAGGATGTATGTAGCTTTCTGTGTCGGCTCTGGCAGGATAATCCCTATCAAACTTCCTCTCTGGTGGGAAGCCTGGGGTGGGGGAGACAGGTTGGACACTAGGCACCATGCCGGCAGGCCACACCCTTCATGCTACAGAAAGCAGGCTCTGGCCCAGAAAGCCAGGCCTGGTGGAGATTTGGCAGCAGACTCAGGCTGAAGCTGACACTGGAGCTGCCTCAAGTCAGCTTCCTCTCCCGGGGGCTGACAGGCCTCCCATTTCCTGTCTGTCTGCTCTCCAGCTCCCCACCCCCATCTCATTTCCTGTCTGAAGCCACAGTGCTATTTTCAGGCCCTTGACATGTTGAGAAGAGGTTAAAGGGCACCCAAGCAAGGCAGAGAAACCCATGCACACGGTAAGCCTGGAACCAAGTAAGAGAGGCTCAGAAATGCCATCTTCAGTCCTTTGGGGTACCCCCCCCAAGGCGTGAAGTGCTCTCTTACAGGCCAATTCAGATGCTCCTCCTGTTATGCCTCTGATTCACAGGGTACTAACACCCAGGTTTCTCCTCATCCCACCTCTGAGCTTTGTTCCCTTTCAGACAACCTCACACTTTCCTAGGCCAAGACCCACGGCGGGTAAGAGAGAGTCACAGGCCAGACTCCTGAAAGACTAGTTAGGGAGCCAAAAGCTTGTCTCTGGATCTCCACTTCTCTGAGCACAAACCCATCCCAGGTCCTGTCCTTTCCAGGGACCTTCCATGGTATAATGGCAAGTTTACTAGATGTGAAGTTCAATTATATTTTGTATATAACAGGTATTCAAGTCAGTTCTTTCAGCAGCTTTACTTCTGTTCCTAAAATGTTCTAATGCTTGAATTTCATTTTGCAAGTTTTCCTTAACTTCTTAGAACATTTCTGAGATTTCATCTGGAGAATAGTTAATAAAAAGATCAACAATTTGACATGGTATCATTAAAGAATCATTCTAGGGGACTTCAACATGCAGACTGACTCTCCCTCAAACACTCAGCTCCTCAACCCACTCACTTTCCATGAGCTACTCCTCCATTCCACCTCAGCTATACACAAAGGTGGTCATATCCTTGATCTTCCCATCGCCCACAAATCTATCACCTCCATGATCAAGAATTCTGAAACACCCTTATTCAACAAGAATCTTTCCCTCTGTCTTCCCTCACAAAACCCCATGCAATGGGACCTTTAACCCCTTGACCCCTCAATTCTCACCCAGGCCATCTCCCCTGAACTAGCTGATTTCTTCTCTTTTCCTCATCTTGACCTCTTGGTGAACGAACTGTACTCTATACTGTCCTCTCCTGAATTCCTTGCCCCCTTGTCATTTCATTGATTATACCCAGCCAAGCCTCAGCCTTGGATTATTCCCCCTATTTGGCACCTTTGTTCCTAAACGTGTTACTAAATGACAGGGAAGAAAATCATGTAACCACTCTGACTGGGTCCACTACAAATTTATGTTACATATACACAAAGCAGGCCCTCACTGCTGCTAGGTAATCCTACTATACTTCCTTTATTCAACTCACCATCCCACTCTCCACTGTAGCTCTTCCAAACCTTTTCATCCCTTAAACTTCTCATGGTTCGCCCTCCCCTCACTCTCTCAGCTAAGAACCTTGATTCATATTTTACAGGAAAAAAAGTCAAGACCGTTTGCTGTGTGCTCCCTCTTCTTCCACCTTCCTCAGCTCCTATCACTCAGATGCGTTTTGCCACTCTTTCCTCTGTCACCTCTGTGTGATGAGATATCCTTATTCTTTACCAAGGCTAACCCTGACTCCTCCAACAGACTGCCCACTCTGTCTGCCCCTGCACTACACCTATCACTTATTTTCAATCGCTCCCCCTCTCCTGGCTCATTCCCTACTGCCTACAAACATGCCCATGTCTCCCTCATCTTCGAAAAGCCCTCATTTGATCCTTCTTTCCCTCCTTGCCATAACTATCATCCTTTATCTTTTCTGCCCTTTGAGGCTAAATTCCTTGAAAAGGCATAGAACAGGTGCCTCCACTTTCCTTCTGAGCTCCTCAGCATACCAAAACCACACTCTCCAAAGACACCAACGATCTCTTAATTTCCAAACCCAACGACCTTTTCTCAATCCCCATTCCCCTTGGCCTCTCCACAACCTTTGACATGTTTGATAACCCTCTCCTCCTTCTCTCTAGGCTCTCAGGACATTTTCTCCTGGTTCTCCTTTTACTTATCTGACAGCCCCTTCTCTGTCTCCTTTCCAAGTCACACCCTCTAACCATAGTTGTCCCACAGAATTCTTCTGTGGGGGATCCTCTTTTCTTCTCCCTCTATACGACTTTACTTGGTGATCCTGTCAGCTCCCATGGATTGAATTACCATCTTTATGCTGATGATTCTCAAATCTACCTATTCTTCCTCAATTTCTCCTGTCTCACATCCCCAAGAAACAATTTTAACTAAGTGTTTAGTAGCCTTCTTAAACTCAGTACGTCAAAACCAGAACTCTTCAAGTCTCCCCCTAAGTCCTCCCCAGCTCACGCCACCTTCTCTATTACTGCAGAGAGCAACACCATCCTCCGGCTGTCTCCCGTGCCTGGAACGCTCTCTCTCCTCCACTCCCAACTAAAATCCCATCTCCTACAGGAAGCCTTCCCCAACCCTTCTTAACTCTAAATGCTTTCCTTCAGTTAATTTTTCCCTATTTATCCTCTATATATAGCTTACTTTGCATATATTTATTTGCATGTTGTCTCCCACATCAGACTCGAAGCTCCTTGAGGACAGGGATTATCTTTTACCGCTTTTTGGATCCCTACCACTTTGCACAGTGCCTGGCACACTGAAGGAACTTAATAAATGTTTACTGATTGACTGATTCATCTACCATCACAAGCATCTTCTGCATTTTGGGGCTGTTCCTATTTAACTTCAATTTCTTCCTTCAGTTCTATGAATCATCCCTGGCAGGGGGAGGACCAGTATATCAAGTGTCTCTATGCTCAGCCTCTTTCTGAGACGCCTTTCCTTGCCAGAAAAATGTCTCCCTCTCCTATCTTTTTTTCTCTTCCCCCCCCAAGCTGTAAATATAGATAATCATCGGCACAGAGGTGATAATTAAACCCATGTGAGTGAATGAGGTCATCAAGAGAAAGAAGAGAAGAGGGGCCAAGACAGAGCACTGGAGACTCTTACAGTTAGGGGGCTTGTGGATGATGATCCAGTACAAGACACTGAGAAAGAACAGTCAAAACAGGTAGGAAGAAAATCCAGAGAAAGCAGTATCCTGAAAAGAAGAAACACTATGCACTGGGCACTCTGCTAAATACTGAGAACACAAAAAAGAAACAAGACAATCCTGGACCTGAAGTTGCTCATTTATATTCTAAAAAAGGAAGATAATACATAAGGGAGAGCCAGCTTAGAAAGTGAGGAAAAGAGTTCCAGAGTACACGCACCGCTGTACAGTTTGCAAATGTCTGAGAAATGGGGTGATGGTCTGGTTCTGGGCTAAATCAGATGAAAATTAGCCTACAGGAGCCCAGAGTCCTAAAAGCAGAGTCTACATCCCAGTGCTAGGAGAAGAAACAGGGCCATGATTTGGCAAGAAGGTAAGGAGAAGGCTCTAGTATCAGAGCCCAGTGCCCCAGGGGCTATTATCCTATGGATCATACGGTCCCTTCCACCAACTCCTGGCAAGTCTGAGTCCAAAAGACAGGCAGAGGATTCACAGGGGTAAAAGGTCATACCGCTACAGCTCCTTTCCAGCCAGGAAGGTTATTAGACAGAAGAAATGGGGTGGGGGAGGAGGAGGGAGAGATCACTTACTACTCTATGGCCTTTACTTCTTGTGCATTTGACTACACTAGGCATTTCATAAGAACTACAGGTGAAGCCCTGGACAGGGAAGAGCTCTTTGAAATAATGCAGGCAGTGCCAAGCCACTTAATTCTGAGGATTTGACAGGATGAGCATGGGGGGGCCTGTCAGATCTGTAAAAGTTGTCTCCATGTCTTCCAGTAATTAGGTTCAATCAGAAACATCAATATCAAGCCCCTTCTCTTTTCACTACCTGGGTCCTTCCTCCTACCTAACATTAAAAAATTCACCAAATAAAGATCCCCAATTTCCCAAAAGCTGTTTTTAATATTCGGTTTGACCATGTGAGTGGGACAGCAGCCACCAAGGACAGGAATGTCTCTGGTGGTCTTTCCTGTTACTGCTGCAGCTGACTCTCTTCAGGTGTCCTGCCTGCTCCCCACTCTCTCTTGCCACCCAGACATATATGCAGTGTGGATAAATGAGAGGATGGCTACCTGCCAACATCCAGCTTGGACAAGAAGCAAAAAGGCATCTGACATCACTGGGCTTTGTTCTCCGCTCTTTCCAATGCTACTCACAGGAAGTTAGGGAATACAGAACTGGCAATAGTCCTACTCTGGTCTCCTCTCAGGCCCCAAAGTGTGCCCCTTCTCCCCACATATTTGAAGGAAAGCCCAGAATGATCTGAAGCTTGTTACAAATGCTAAGGATAACAGAAATGATTTCTAGCTTTATTGGAGGGTAAAGAAAAATGCGCATTCAAAGAAGGAATGAACGGTTGTTCAGAGCAAACAGGATGATAACAGCATATAAAACTGACAAGCAGGAAGCTGTCCAAAGGAGGGGACAGGGATGATGGAGATCTGTGAGGATCTGCTGAAAGAACTGGGGATGGCTAATCTGGGGGAGATAAGGTTTGAGGGACATGAACCTTTCACCTGTCTTCAACATTTTAAGAACATTACTACAGAGTAAGGAATAGACTTGTTCGACTTGTCCCCAGAGGGAAGCACTAGTTGCTACAGGCAGAAGTTGCCGGTAAATTTGCCAGGCAAATTTCAGCCTGATATAAGAGAAAACTTCCTAAAAATTAAGAGTTATCCCAAATTGGAACCTCGGGAAATAGTGAGCTCCCCCCTTACTGAAGATCATCAAGCAAGAGGCCTGACTATCTCTTATTAAGGATGTTACAGAGGGATTCTACTCAGGACAATGGCCTCAGACCAAATGGCCTTTCTGGTCAAAGACTGTTACCTAAATGAGGCTAAGAGTAGCAAACATGGTCTCTATTTTTTCTCTTTCTCTACTCGAGTGTTAACTGTTATACATCCTTCCCAGTCTAGCCTCTCATTAGTTCTGACTCAGTAAAGTTATGCACTTTTCCATCTCATCCTCACCTAAAACAATCACTATGCATTCTCATTATTTCCAGGCTCCCTTGCCTAGTTCTCATGGGCTTCTCGAGAAGCCCAAACTTAGCTCGGTGCCCATGTACCATTTCAATGAGTTAGCAGAACAGAGTCTGGATGCCGGACCCTCTCCCCATTCCATAGGAAGAGTGTTCCTGGGCCAGACACATAACCTTTGTTTAGGAGGGTTAGTTCTGTCAAATAGATTTGCTTTCTAGAACACACAGCAAAGAGCTAGCCACAGTTTCTAGCCCAAGTGAAATGAACTTTCTCTGAGGCTTCTCTGGATTTTCCTTGCCTCTACCCCACAGGAAAAACTTCAATTTCTGTTGCTGTGGGAATATTTTAAATGCAAAGGTATAAGATGAAGACCCCAAGAAAAACCTCAGCTTGCCAGTATTATCTAGTCATCAGCTGGCACAGCTGATAGGGAAAGAAGCCATAAAATGAACAGCCTGTAACCATAAGGAGTCCAGAGCAAAAAGCCATGACAGGAACAGGCCTGTTGCTCTGTGCTGAGGCTGGAGGAAAGATCAATGAGTCGGTTCTAAGTGAACAATAACATCCATTCACCTGCAACAACCAACCCTGCTGGTAGACACTAAGGACCAATCCAACTTACCCAATGTAATTAGTCCGAAGAGAGATCTCTAGCTCCCTCAGCACTTTGGTCGACTCTTGGACTCTTCTCCTGAACTTCTACAAACATCAAAGTCTCAGTCATTCCCAGAGGACCTCACCCCAATTTTGTAAAAAAAAAAAAAAAAAAGCAATGCAGGAAAGACAGCAATTCAAGACCGCAGCTTAAGGTGATTCTTAAGGTATAACAGCACTTCAATGCCTTTCCCTTAGAGGTAAATTAATCCCACCCCTATTTCCAAACGAAAATGTTCTTTTAACTGCACAAGATCACTGGGGCCACAAAAACTAAAACCCAAAATTCCAGGTAAAAGGTACATCACCTTCCGAGTCACGCTGGGGTCCAGGAAGCTCTGTAGTTTCTGGATATAAGTGTGGGGAGGATTCTTCACTTGAAATCGTTCCTGCAGGGGCAGTGCACCACACAAGAGTCACAGCACTCATTGCGGAAATCAACCCTCCCAACATCACTCATATTCTCCATTCTCTAGTCTTCCTCCTCTCCTCTTCTCAGACCATATTTGCCCTAAAATGTTGTTTCCCCTTTCCCATCAATATGCCCCCTTATGCAAACTCTTCATGCTATTCCAGTAGAAAAGCCTTTTTGAAAGCCTTTTTCTTCCTTGATCTCTAACACTGAGATGCCAAACCAAAAACATTAAGACATTTGTCTTATTGCTTGAAGTGTCTAGTACAATTCTCTACACATGGAAGCTCAATCAATACGGTGACTAGCTGACAACAGAGTTTATATGAATTCCTAACACTTTCAAGGTCGGTCTATACCTGAAGGACAGAGAAAAATGGGACTTAATTTACAAAGATCTCATCTCCTAAACCAGCCTTCCAGGTTCTGAAACCTGAGGGAGGAACATGAGGATCCAAGGAGGATTACACCTGCCAGTACATCTCCTCTTTGCTTAGATTCATATGATCAATCGATCTATCTATCTATCTCACTTTATGTGGTACTTCAAGGCTTAGAAAGTGCTTCCCATACCACATTCCTGTTCAGCAGATTTTGAAGTATTCTTACCCCTTTTCTACAAGTCACTTCTAAGTCATTTGTTCCAAGTTACCCACAGGTAGTAAATATCAGAGCCAGAATTTGTACTCAGGTCTCCTGATTCTAAGTGTTGTGCTTAAAATATAGTGCTTCCTCATGTACATGTCAAAGTAATTCCAAATGATCGTGGAGAAATAAAGTCTCCTAGAAGGTAACTGTAAAAATCATCTCACACTACTAGTACTAGTCAAATCCTTGCACAGCAGAAGAAATGGATTTTTAATCAAAGCAGAGAGTTGGATGTCATAAAGAATTTCTGGACCTGGAAGGCACTAAGATACAGAGGCAGGAAACTGACAGGAAATAAAGACTATTCCCTATATCGGAGAGGTTAACAATTAGACCTAGCACAGGTCATAGATAATACTGCCTGGAGGCAGAGTAAGGGATAAAATATTGTTTGGAAGGTCCTATCAATTCCAAGGAGTCAGTTATGAGCCTAACCCCCTCTTCCCCTACCTTGGGAAAGACTCAGGAGTTGGCTCTGACCCAGGAATTCCCTGTGTTAGAGACCTGAGTGCTGTGTTATTTTAGCTGAAAAAGTCCAATCTGTCTAGAGCTGACTAGACTCCCTGCCTCCAATAAATTGCCTTCTAGGGTCACTGCTTTTCTGGAGAAATCAAGAAAAAACAGAAGCTGCTGTGGAAACTGAAAAGCAAATTTGCCACTTTGCTAGATCCCTACCCTAAGTGTCCTCCTGGAACATGAATGATAAGCCTCAGAAGCTAGGTCAAGATGTCTCAGAAAGGATTCCTCAAGGAACTGGAGCAGCAAACCTGTCTGGCTGGCGCATGTGATGCCCCTTTCCTCTCTTTGCTGTTTTCGCTGACCCCAGTACCTGATCACAGATGAGGTCCCACTTCTTCTCATTGTCATACTGTCTCAAGAGACGGGCCTTGTCTGGAGGCAGATTCATTGAGCTCTGAAAAAAAAAGAAATGACTCCATGATTGTTAAGGGATAGTGACTGGATGGAGAACAGACTGTGCCACCTCTTTTCTGTTCCTGGGCCCCTTGACCTTGCCTCAATGTACTTTGGGAGAATGGAGGGGGGCAAGCAAAAGAAGGTCTGTGAACCTGTCATTTTCCACTGGTACAGGGGACTAATGGTCAGGAAACCCCTCTATCAATGCAGCCTGATGGCTCTTCTCCAAGTCTTAGAGTCCGGAGTCTTGGAAAGCTGCCTGAGAGGGTCAGTGACTTGTCCCAGGTCACACAACCAGAATGTAGCAGATAAGAGATTTATGACTCTAAGGCAGCCTGCTCTACCACACCACGAAAGGCATTTCACTAACAAAAAAAGAGGCCCAAACAATTTAAGCTTCTAAGGCTAGAAGGGTCTGATGCATTGCCATCTACTTTCCCCACTCTCCTGTCAGGTCTTCCTGGTAGGCTTTGGGGGGAAAAAGGGGAAAGAGGCACGTGGAGTAAAACGACCTGGCTAGCTATGCCCTGGGCTTCCAGAAATCATACTAGGCCTAAGGACTTCTGTAAACTAACCTTCTCTATCCCAGAAGTAACTCCAGTCCCCCACTTCACCTATTTCTGTTCCAAATCAGACCCCTTCTGCTTGGAAGTCTTGTATGGCCCTGGACATGCCTCAAGGTGCCCTCACAGTTCTATTCTCCTTCAGGCAACTACAAACTCCTAACTGCTATTTTAAAGCAGGGGTTTCCTGTATCAATGAAATCATGGATTCAGTCCCTACCCCCGTACTGACTATTAACAGAAAGCACGCTTATTTTAATTTTATTAACTTGGCACCAACATTTTCCCTTGTATTTGACCCAAGTTTTTTGTCTTTTATCTATATTGTGACTGTCATTATTCTTTTAGTTTTCCTTTATTCATCCCCTTCATTTCTTACAAGTCTTTCCATGTCTCTCTGAATTCTTTATATTCATTATTCCTTACAAACTATTATAATCATACAGTACGATTTGTTCAGCCTTCCCCTACCGGTTGGACATACATTGTTAACACAAATAATGCTATCAATGCTCTTGTACGTTTTGGTGTTTTTTCCTGTCACTGACCTCCTTGGGACCGTATCTTTTATTTTCCCTATATATTTATATTTAGGGAGGCCCCAATTTTACAACCATTCCCACTACTACCAACTCAGCATCTTAATTAGCTCTTGCCTATCTAATCAGTTATACCCTGTTGTTGGATTAACCTTTGTAAAGTTCCAAATATGTCACACTTATACTCAAAAAAATCTTCAATCATTCCCCATTGCCTATCCCAGCCTTCTTCAAATATGCCTCGAACCTATTTTACCAGACTCCTCTTCCACTACATCCTTGCACATGCCTGATGTGACAAACAGTGCTATTTGCTATTCCCGAGCAAGCCTAATAATTTCTCTCTCAAACTTTATCATGCTCTTCCTTCTGCCCATCCCTCAATGTTCATCTTAAATGACTTCTCCTTCATGAATGCGACCTTTCTCCAAACAAAGTGTAACCTCTTCCTCAGTGCCCTTGTGGCACTTCATCTGTACTTCTTATGACACTTATCATACATATCTTATACTGTATTTACTGTATGTACCTGATAATACCAAGAAATTGTGAATTCCTCAAGGGCAAACCATAGTACCTGGCAGAGGGCATTGAATATAACAGGCACTCAAATGCATGTGCATGCGTGCATGCACACACCATACTCACCATCACTGAACTGAAAAGTTTATCTGTATGTTAGCTGTTCGGAACTTAGAAAACACAGGAACAATATTATATGTAATGGCTAGGGTATCAGAACAACTCATAAAATTCTTTTATTATAACCCATAGTACACCTGTGTGGAAGCATATTTTTAGAGCCTTTTTAATTCAATGCATAATATTAAGAAAAAATTTTTTTTCTAGCTTAACCTTTCCCAGACTTTTCCTTTTTGGAAAAAGAAGAATAGAAGGTCAGAACCAAAGATCAAATCAAAGCAACACTAATGCCTCAGGAAAACGGATTAAAGGTGATAAAATGTAAAACAAAAAGTACTTTTTGTCTAATTAAGGTCATTGCATTCTCCATCTCATGAAGCTGCTGGAGACAGGGTATTGGTCATAGGGAGGAACCTCTTTCAATCCTTAAGAACGGCTGTCTGGCAAAGAATTGAGTAGTCTTAGGAGAAGATTAAGTGATTATCATTCTATTAGATGCACTAGAATGTTATCCCCACAGCTGTATTTTAACCTATCTATGACCTTTTTTTATTCAAGATTCCTATAAATGTTACTTCCAATTGTCTCGTCATAGAAAGATGTCCAAAAGCCTGGGGGACTATGTCCAAAAGATAAAACCTTTATCTCTCTAAGTTAGAGATGCTTCAGTTTAAAATAATGTTAAATTAGGTAAAAACTGTTTCTGGAAGATTTAAATTATAACATTGAATATAGGATTAGTAATTTTTTTCTTCGACACCTGAAATACATATTGTACTAATAATTCTATATAGCCCCTACAGTTTGGAAAAGGAAAAATTTTTGTATCTGGAAGATAGCATTTTTCCCTCTTATAATTCTGTATTCCACCTCGCTAAGTGAAAAGGGTTAATAGTTCTCTCCCCATTATATGACTTACGGAACCTGAATACTTAAATAAAATTTCCAACTGAGTGAAACCGAGGAGTAGCTAGAAAATGGGAACAGAATGGGGCAACTACCTACAAACTAATAACTCTTCAAATTAAGGACCAACGATAGAAAGATATGGTTGAATAACAGAATAGACTGAATAGAGAAAGAAGCCTGAATGGGACCTCATTAGATGAAACCCCAAAATTAAAGCAGAGTCCTTCAAGAATTAAGTTTCCATTCCAATATAGCAACTGATTTGATGCCAATAGAACCAAACAAATTAACACTAAAAACAGAAATTCTGACCCAGGTTTCTGCATGATCCCAGAGTCACAGAATTCTAGAACTGAAAAGATCTAAATGGAGAAGGATGAAGTTTTTTCTCTCCCAAATATATTACCAAATCAATAGAAGGGAGCAGCTGACAGAAAGGCATAATGAAGTCTGGAATGGGGGTTAGATGGGCAAAATAAGTAAAAAATAAAAGCATTTTAATGAATTGATTTTTGTCGTATTTTAGCGAAGTGCTAGGTGTCTTTACAAAAGTAAAAACAGCCTCTGCCTTCAAGGAGCTTGCATTCGATTAGGGCAGCAGTTCTCAACCTGTGGGTTGCGACCCCTTTGGGGTTGAACGACCTTTTCACAAGGGTCACCTAAGACCATCGGAAAACACATATTTCCGGATGCTCTTAGGAACCTCCTCTATCCGTCTCCAGGCAGGTCCGCCCACATGCAGACACTCCCACATATGACTGTTAAAAGGTTGCAGCATTAGGAAGGTTGAGAACCACTGTATTAGGGGATACAACCCATAGGGAAATACCAGTCAGGGAGCGGAATTTTGATCAGGAAAGTTACAGGGATGATGACTGGGGCCACAGATAGGGAACAGAATGACATACCTCATCCAGGAAAAATGGCAGAGTTGATTTGATCATGGTGCATACAGGGAATGAAGCATGATCAGGCAATCGAGTATTTATTAAGTGCTTAATATGTGGAAAGCACTGTATTAAGAGTTCAGAGATGTGAAGGAAAGAAAAACCTGGTCCCTGCCCTCAAGAACCTCACATTCTAACAGTGGAAGCAACATGCAAGCAACTAGGTCCACATATACTAAAAGCAGGGAAGACCTGAAAAAAGCTCTGTAGAAGGTAGAACATGAACTGAATTGTGAAGAAAGTCAGAGAAATCAGGAGACAGAGATAAAAAGAGACAACATTCCAGGCATAAGAAACAACCAGTGAAAAGACACTGTGTCGTGAGTGTGTGGGTGGGCATACACATGTGTATGTGTGTGTATATGTATGTATATGAAGGAATAAAATATAAGAAGGCTAGAGAGACAGGAAGGGAACAGGTTACGAAAGGCTTTAAATGCTAATTTTCTATTTTATCCTGAAGGGTACTAAGGAGCTGCTGGAGTTTACTGAACCAGAGCAGAAGAGAAGGCTGAGCTGTGGAGTGACATGATCAGACCTGAGTTTCATAAAATCATTTTGGCAACTGAGTGGAGGATGGACAGGAGTGGGGAGATCTGAGGTGGGGGGGGCCAACCAGAAGGCTATTACAATAGTGCAAAGAGGAGGTGATAAGGACTTGAATTAGGGTGGTGGCTGCAACGAGCAGAGAGAAGAAATATGTGAGAGATACTATGAAATTGGAAATGACAAGACTTGGCACGTGAGGAGTCAAGGACGACACTGAAGCTGGACATTAAATAATAAATGGTGGTTCCCTTATAGTAATAGGGAAATTTTAGAGAGGGAAATGTTTGGGTGAAAGGTAATAAATTCTGATTTTGGACATGCTGAGCATGAGATGTCAACGCCCCTGGAAAAAAGCAAGCTGAACTCTTAAGTTTGGGAAATTATATTGCCCACATCTTAGTGGTGAGGTGGGGTGTGTCACTCTGGAGGAAGAATATCCTTAAGCTCAAGGGAGGGAACGTTAGCACTATAATTAGAGAAGTTCCATGGAAACATAAGGACCAAGTACAATATATTATGAACAACTACTGGCCTGGCGGCTTTATTAGCTGGGATACTCGAGAAGGATGGGTAGAGGGGTGGGCGGTTACTGCTGTCAGTAAATAATTAGCCTAGCTTAGAATTTTTAGATGGATTTGACAGAGAACGATGGTATTATTTCTTAGTTTACCTTTTGCCCTGGTTCAAATTTATTTGTATGCTAAACCAGAGAATATCTTAAGACCCTGAGAAAGAAAGAGAAAGGGTAAAAAAGAAAAGGCAACCTTAGCTGAAGGGCATTCTGCTTAGGTTTTTTTAGCAGAGTGCAATGGCTATGACTAAACAGCTTTCAGCCCACCCTTATCAGAGAGAACCTACAAACTACACCCTAGAAAACTAGACCAAAGATATCCAAGTGGTCCTGAAGCTGGTAGAAGGAATAACCCCCAAAAGAGATGATGCAGCCATCAGTGATTTATACACAGATACCTAATATACACTTGCAACTAATACTGATAAACACACACACACACACACTGTATATATTTATATCACATATATGATCAGAATCTCATATATATGATGGATCATATATATGAATGATACATCATATGTGAACACCATATATGAGTGATCAATTGAGTATTAAGTACATAATATGTGGAAAACATTGTACTAAGAGCTCAGAGATGTTATCATATCATATATGGATGTTATGACATTAAACTAGGGATACAAATCTCAACCCTGCACAAAATTATATAAAAGTTACATTCGTGACCAAGTACATGTATGTAGAAATACATATACATATGTATGTATATTGTTGTTCAGTCATTTTTCAGCTGTGTGTGACTCTTTGTGACCCCATCTGGGGTTTTCTTGGCAAAGATACTGGAATGCTTTACCATTTCCTTTTTCAGCCTATTTTTACAGATGAGGAAACTGAGGCAAACAGGGTTAATTAAGTGACTTGCCCAGAGTCACACAGCTAGTGTCTGAGGTCACATTTGAAGTCAGGAAGATGAGTTTTCCTAACTCTACTGACCATGCCACCTAGACGCCCATATGTAGATATAGTTATATCATACACATAAAAACATGTACCAGAGAAATAATACATGCATAATATTGCATAGGAATTAGCATAGGAAGCAATGAGTTTAACACAGCAATAAAAGTATGCTGCATAACAAACATAATCTGCACACAGCTAATTAGTAGCAGAGCCGAGCCAAGGTCCCATGTTTCCTGACTCCCCATTTAGTGCTCTTCTAACCAATCCATGAACCTTAGCATACCTTGAGTATATCATAGATGTCTGGCTATTACCCCTAAGGCTAAGCTATAAAAATAGGTTTCTACTGACTTCACAATGGAGAAAGAGGTTGGTAAGAAGCAGAGAAGTGCATCTGTACCCTCATGGTGGTCAGCACTTCCTGGCTATCCCCCTCTGGCCACCATGACACCAGCTGGGTCACTTTATACCTTCTTGAGCATCAGGCCACTTTACAACTCAGGTGAGAAGGTGAGAACATATATATGTTCTGTCCCAACTGTGTTTTATTCATGTAGCAAAGCCAATCACTATGGAAGTTCTGGGTCTAAGTGTATGGAAGAAGTGAAGCATGGGACCCCATCAAGTTTTGGTTCCTCAAGGAATTAAGGGAACACAGAATGAGGGAAATGTGTTTTGGGTGCCAGGCATGGGAGTCAGCCAGGGCCACAAGCTGTCCTGCTCTCAAGTCTTTCTTCTGGGTTCTTGCCAAACTAAAGATTTTCATTTAGGAAGGTCTGGAAGCAGATACCTATCCTATATGTTGTATCTTCAGTGCTGAAATACAATAGGGAAGGATGCAGTCAGAAACACCACTCCCCATGGGGTAGCAAAGAGGACACCAGAGTTGGGGTCACAAGACTTGAGTCGAATTCTAACTCTTTGTGACTTCTAGGAAGTTACAAACTTTGAGCCTCTATTTCCTCATCTGTTAAATGGAGATGATATACTTATAGCACACCAATCTTACAGGATTGTTGTGTAGTAAAGCACTTCATAAACCATAAAGCACCAAATAAATGAGGTGGTGCTCTTAATCTTGCAGGAACTGAGTCATCTACCTGAGGAAATCAGCAGTACTAAGCCTCTACAGCGACAACCTCTAAATCAGTCATGTCTCAACCTTTGGTCAAGAATCAGTCCGCCTGATGTTCTGCTAGTCCCCTTTGTGTGGTCACGTTGGTGGGTATGACCCTTCCATCTGCCACAGTTTTATCCCCTGTAAAACAGAGTGAGTAGTAGCACTTTTCTGCCAGGGCTGTTGTGAAGATCAAATGAGATAACATCTACAAAACACTCTGACAACCTTAAAGCACTATATTAATGCTAGTTATTATTATTGCTATTATCATTATCATTAATATTAAGCCCTGCAGAGCTACCCATACCAATTGTTTGCTCACTGACTCCCCGGGCTTTGATCAAAACATTTAGCTAAACTGAGGGCCATGATCTTGAAGAAGACGGAAACCCTAGAGAGGAAGCGCCAGAGAAGGGCAATCACCAAATGGCCATAACAGAAAAATGGATAGGAAGTGAAGAAAATCAAACTGGAAACAGAATGGATAAGAAAATTGGGGGGGAAATTCTCTAATGCTACTCACACACATGCAGTCTATAATAAGGAAGAAGCAGAACTGGCACTGATGCTTTTGGATTAAGGTCTAAAACCGCTACTCCACCTCAGTCACAGATTGGCCCAGAAGAGATACTAGTCTAATTTAGGGATAAACTCTTAAGAAGTCTGGGTTTAGAGATTCTGGGACTGAATCCCTAGCTTTATACCATCTAAAATCAGAGGTACCCACTTCAGATTCTAACTCTGCTTCTTTTCTGTGTGACTTTGGACAAGACACTTCACCTTTCATCTGTAAAATGGGGAGTTTAAACTAAAAACCTCTAAAGCTCCCCTCAAACTCTAAATCTGTGATCTTATGATTTGTGGTCAGAAGTGCCTCATTGCCCCTCCACAAAATAGAAGGGCTGGAGGTTTCTCCAAGGATTTAGTCTCTGCTTTTGACTATATCTATTCCCCTGAGTTAAGACAAGAAAAATCCAAACAGAAAATAGAAACAAGAATTTGTTTTTTTAAAGGGCTTCTGGTTTAGGTTTACACCAATCATAGTAATCCCAGGAATGGAGGCAAAAATGGCAAAGCTTAAAAGGAAAGGAGGCAAATGTTCAAAAACTTTCCCAGTCAGATGGTTTGGGAGGCTAAAGGCCCAGGAAGTAGGCTTATTCTGAGCAGATCATAAGATCATACATTTAGCAGAAGTCATCTAATGCAACCTCTTTATTTCAGAGATGAAAGACTAAAGGCCTAGAGAAGGGAACTGCGTTATCACAGTTATACAGGTAGTAAGTGGCAGAACCAGTGTTCAAATCAGGTACACTGACCCCAAATCCAACACTTTGAGGCCAATCTTAAGATAAAGGCCTGAGTATAAAATGCTGTTTTGCTGTGGGTAACCACTTCTTTAGCAACTTTCCCACTCCTCCAAATATTCCTGTCTCAGAAATTTCCCACCAGTACTTCTATAGTCCCCCTAAAGAAAAGCTCCCCTGCAGCCTGGTTCAGTCTTCCATTCAAGGGAACTATGCCTAAAAGTTCCCAGAAGATGAAACAGGACATTGTTCTGAGCACCATATGCTTTTATTAATGCTACTGAGTGAGCCATGGCAAAATGCCACCATAATATAAATCAGCCATATCTTCTGTGACCACACAGAACTGGCCATGTCCTTGGCAGAAGCAGGCAAACCCTATACCCTAGGCTGGTGGTTGGCTGGTGCCACCAAGTGGGTAATCCCAGACACCAGGGCCCATTCCCAAATTCCGATGGAAAAGGTGGGAGAGAGTCTACTACCCTTTAATGTGTCTCTACTTATAGTAAAGCTGGGCCAATCTGGCCATTGTTCTCAATGAGTTAAGTCTCTCCCTGAACCAACCTAGAGATGGCAGGATGCTCAGTCCATGTTGCCCTGCTTCCCCTCTGAGGCCACAGTCAGTCCTGATGCAGTAGCAGCTCCCAGACAATGAGGGTTATTTTCAGCCAGTGACTTTAACACAAGCCAGCTGGCTTGTATACTGGGCGGGAGTCCTCCTCCACCCAGCCCTCCCAGAGGGCTCATAGCCCACACTACTGCCTTCACTGTTTGTTTATCTTGTTGTTTCTGCTAAACTCCTCCTAACTCCTAAATAAAAAGCAATTCTGTGTGATAAAGAAGTCTGATCAAAGGTAAAGAGCCCAAATTTTACATCCAAAGCATGTTTTCCCCCAAAACACCCACATTTTTCTCCAGCCTATAGGCAGTAACGGCCAATAGTGGGAGTGTTGGGAGGACTTACTGACTGGGTGATCTCCAAGCAGTCTGACTCTGTGGTCAACTATGACGACAAAGCACACCAAAGCTGCTTTTTCTGCCTTTCTCCCTACTACCCAACCCCCACCTCTGGAGTTTGAGTTTAGAGAAGAGAATGTGAGACAGACAGTCCTGGAATGAGACTGAGTCAATTACTAAAAGCCTTTGGGAGAACTATATCCTGTGGCAGAAAGGAAATAGCAGGAACAGCTAATGACACTTGGCCAGAGGTAGATTCAGCCCCTGGCTTACTGCAGGGAAGATGGAAGCAGGGCACTGTGATTCTCATCAACCAGCCTTCCCCAGACCAAAAGGCTTTAGAAAGTGAAGAAGTAGCAGGCAACAGTTTCTAAAAGGGACACTCTTTGAGGCTATCTCGAGCTGCCACTAACTCCATGGGCACACAATTCTTCCATATGCCCAACACATTCACAAGACCTAAGAAAGTAGCCACGCTGGGGCCCCTTTGTGGAAGGAAGAGGCCACAGTTTCTCTGTCAGCAAGACTTCCAAGCTTATAGGAAAACACCAAAGGCATCCTCTGATCAAAGTTATTTGAAAAATGGATGACTCCTTGACTTGAACACTGACAGCTAATCAACACAAGCCTGCATTATGGCTTTCTAGAGCGGGATCTCAGTATCTAGGTCCTAAATGTTCATCAGCAGTGGAATCAAAGCTCATTATCGATGTGGTCACTACTGGATCTGTGACCCAAATAATTCTTTTGTTGAATAGCTATTGCACAAGTCACCACGAGATCTGGGAGGAAAAAAAATGAATCCATTTGGGTAACTGCTACATTATCAGGATCTTCCATTAGAATCTAAAAGAGACAACCGAGATGCTGTCTATGGGAAAAAGTACTAGAAGGACAAAGACTTTCCCAGAAAACTGGCTTTTTGTTAGGACTGTAGGCAAATGCAAACCACTTTGAGCCTTGGACTCTTTATTTTTGTCTCCTTTGTTTTACCAATGCTCTCTCAGCCCTAACATTCAATTGGTCTGTGATTCCTCTATGGCAAGCTAAGAGCAAAGGAATATGGTTCTTCTCATTGCTACGATATCACACCATTCTTCAGATAGAGCTGAGTTTCCTCTGTCCCTCTCAGGAGTCCTAGGCAAGAAGAGAAAGAGGGACAAAAACAAACCAATTGCCACTTCTGGACAACCCAAAGGAACACACAGCATGGGGAAATAGCATTGGTCAGGGCTACAAAGTAAATCTAATATCCACGTAAAACCAAGACAGAATACTTGAGATTCTTGTAGCACTTGAGGTTCACAGCGCTTTCAGCTACTTTTTCATTAAGTCCAACCTCAGGTGAGTGATGCCTGAACCCCGACTTCTTATCTGCATGGGATCCTGATTTTCCCCAACAATGCACTATCAGAAGAGCCAGCAGTATCAGCCCTGCTTGTGCCCGTCAACAACCAACAATCTCAGTTATGGAAAAAGCTTGTTAATACTTCCAAACTCACAGGGCTCAGCACACCAGCCACCGCAGGAACGTGGTCGACTTACTGGTTTCTCAACCCAGCGATGCCTCAGACTGGTGGTTAACCAGACCAAGGCACACTCCTAGTTACTCACAATGGAAACAAATCATCTGAGGAGAACTAAACTCTCAAAGTCTTTGTGGCAAGAACCTTAGATTTTTCTCTTTCTAAAACGTATTGATCTGTGAAAATATGTTTAACATGATTGCACATGTATAACCTATATCAAATTGCTTGCCATCTTGGGGAGCAAAAAGGCTCCAGAGAGAGAGAAGAACTCAAAATCTTATAAAAAAATGAATGCTGAAAACTATCTTCGTGTGTAATTAGAAAAAATAAAATACTATTTACCAAAAAAAGGATTGATCCATTCTGTTTTCATACAACAGAGACTACCTTATGAACAGTCAAACAAAACCCAAAAACAATTAAGTAAAATTGCCTAATGTGATTGTGTTGATAGTAAAAGTTACAGAATTTTTAAATTTTGTTGTTTACTAATTGTTAAGAAAAAGGGGAGGTCGTGTGCTTTAAATCTGAAAGAATGGTACTGACATTACCTGCTGCTGCCTCTTAGCACTAGCTTTATTTACACTGTTATAACAGAGGGTATTGCTCTTTAGGCTCTATGCTCAAGATTCCATGTCATCTTACAAGTTTTCCCATGTATCTCAGAATTCTTCATATTTGCCATTCCCCAGTATTGTAATTTTCCATCACATTTATATACCAGTTTATTTGGCCATTCCCTATGAACATTACATTCCTCCACTGGCCAGTCTTTGTTCTCTCCTTTCCCAAGGAGTTGCAATGGTCCTATATGGGGGACCCTAACAAGGATAAAGACTACTTAGAGGACAGACTGGCTCTGGTGTTGCATTATTAAAGTGTTTGGTCATTGGCAAGAGGTGATTGAACACTTAGCTACCTTTTAGCCATTCTTTCCTTTCATTCATTCATTTATTCAATTCTTCATTCATTTAATACATTAATGATCTGTGATTTTATCCATATGAGGTCTTTCTCCAAAAACAGAGAATAACTCTTCTATGGCTTTATTAGATGGTCTTTGGGAGATGCTGTGGCTGAAAAAA
>CM053581.1:389348899-389369005 GCA_028627135.1 Pseudochirops cupreus | reverse complement strand
GATACTGGCCCTATTCAGCCCAGCATAGCAGAACTGAACCTTCCCCTAGTAATGACAATTTAAAAAAAACCCAGCAAGCACAGCTGATAACAAATGCACCATTCTGCCCACCATGGTCCCCTACTCCTCTATCAAGAGGAGGGAACCATGTGTCTTGATCAATTCTCTGGGGTAGTTACTGGTTTTTCAATTTAAGAGTTTGGCTTCCTTCTAGCAAGCTCTTCATCTGCACTTCTGTCATCACATATCATTCCCCTGGTTTTGCTTATTTCACTCTGTATCAGGTCATACAAATCTGCCCATGTTTCTCTGAATTCCTCAAATTTCTCATTTCTTACTATACAAACAGCATTCCTTTACATGGATATAGCATGGTTTGTCCAAACATTCTCTAATCCAGGGTTTCTTAAGCTTTCTCCACTTAAACTTTTCTCCACTGAAATTTCCACTTCAGCAGCATTCGTTGGTACTGCATGGGCGTGACAGCATGCGCAGTGCAAAGTGTGCATGTCATGTGTTCAGAACCAAGGCTGCAGTGACGTTGTGCGATTGCAACATGGGCAATCACTGCCAGAAACACCTTGGATTCATTACACGTTTGATTTTTAATTAATTTTTGATCATTGTGCATTCAGAAACCTCTTACCAAATTTTTCATGACCCTATACAGGGTTGCACCCTACAGTTTAAGAAGCACTGCAGTCTAAATGGGTACCCACTTTGTTTCCAGTTCTTTGCTGCCACAAAAGCTGGTGCTGTGGATATTTTGGTAGACTGAAAATTTGTTTCTGTCTTTAGCCTCCTTGGAGTCTATGCCCAGTAATGGGATCCTGAGTCATGACATCACTGGAAACATGCTGCAGTTTACTTGCACCCACCATAATTCTCTCCATTGACCAGTAGAGTCTTTGATTATTTGCAACTATACAGCATCCCCAGGGCCACTGTGCCAGGAAGAAGACTGGAATCTTGCACAATTTTCCAAGAGCAATTTATACTACTCTGTTCCTTCTATTCCATCCTGGGCCCATCTGACCATTTATCCAAATTGCCCACTCCAGATACATATAAAACAGCAGACTGTCCACCCAACTGCATTCCACAGTTGAATATGATATTAACAAGCGAGAAAACTGAATTATGAAAGTGTGGGTTGTTAGGCTTATCTCTTTAAATTAATCTAAATTTTCATTGAGAAAGCCCTGTAATGGGCTCAATGCAATCAGTGCAATATAATCAACAAAGAGGAACATCTAAAAGACTTTCACTATCTATAGAGAATACACCTTCCATTTGGACCCTACATAGGACATCTTCCACAACAGAGGTGAACGCTTTTTTGCAATATGTTATCTCCCCAGTTTATGCCTCATTTGACATTAATAATCAAAGGGTGACTGAAGACAAGAATTATTTCTGTGATTTCATTTACTTGTACTATGTCAGTACCTACATTAGTGACTCTTGGATGGGGAGAGGTATTGAAACTGGCTGCATCTGGCCACAACAATGACCTGAGGGAGTTCTCGAGCTCTCCAAACCTTCCAGTTAAGTGAATCACTAAAGAGGTGACCTGCCTTTCTCAATAAGAATTGCTGGAAAAAATGATGAGTTGTTTTGGAAAAAAATTAGTTTTAGATGAGTATCTTATACCATGTACCATAATAAATTCAAGATGGCTATATGCCCTGAATGTAAAAAGTTGTAACATAATAAAAATTAGAAGAGAACTGAATCAGGCACTTTCAAAACTATGACTCACAGGAAATTTCTTAACCGAAGCTAGAGATAGGAAAGGACAAAAGATAAAGTAGATAATTCTAATTCAATGAATCTGAAAAGCTTCTGTATGAACAAATTCATGGAAGCAAAGATAAGAAGAAAAATCCTTAACTGGGTAAAAAACTTTGCATCAAATATCTCTGATGTGGATCTTATCCAAGATATGGAGAGAATTAATGAAAATATGAGATTAAAAGACATTCCCCAATGTATCAGTAGTCAAAGGATAAGAACGAACAATTCTCAAAAGAGGGACAAACTATTAACAATCATACAAATCACTAAAAATTGTTCCAAATCACAAGTCAAAACAGCTCTGAGGTTTTACCTCATATCCAGCAAAATGGGGAAAATGACCAAAGAAAGAAAAGTCAATGTTGTACCATTTGAATCAGAGGCTCCAATATTGGGCCCCAAGAAAGCCACTGCTTAAAAGAAAGTCCCTGTATACTCTGAAATATTTAAAGCAGCACTTTTTGTGATGGTTAAAAACTGGAAACAAAGTAGATGCCCACCAACTGGGGAAGAGTTAACAAATTGTGGTACATGAATGTAATGGAATATTGTTACTACTAGAAATGATGAATACAGAGAAGCATGGAAAGATCTATATGAACTGATACAGAGTGAAGTCAGCAGAGCCAAGAAAACAATATACAGAGTATGACAACAATGTAAAAGAACTATACACCAAAAAAATCAAAAGTAAATGTAATAAAATTATAAAGATAAAGATCAAGCAGGCCTCAAATAAAGAAATATGATAAGAAACCCCCAACCCACCCTTTTGTGAATGTGGCAGATTTACAGGTATTAAATACTGCATGTTTTTGGAATTCTGCAACATATCAATCAATGCACTGATATATTTTCCTTTCTAAAAAATACTATTTGTCATATGGGATGGCCCTCTAGGAGCAGAAGGGGTACTTGGAACAACTATGATGATATAACAAACAGAAAACATCAATAAAAGCTTTTTTTTAAAGTCATTGTAGGCACAGATGCAAAAAAACGAGGTAGGTACGCACTGATACGCTGTTGGTAGAGCTGTAAAATAGTCCATCTGTTCTGTAAAGCAATTCGTAGTGATGATAAGAAAATGACTGACATGTCCACAGATTCTGAGAGCCCACTGTATGGCATATAACTCAAAGACCAAATACAGAAGAAGAAAAATGTCCCGAAAACACCAAATGATTCATAGCAGTATTTGTTAAAGCGTAACACTAGAAACAAGGAGAATGGCTAAATGAATCAGGGCATATGAATGCAACAGAATATTACTGAGCCATAAGAAATAATACAAAGAACCTGGAGAAATATAGAAAGACTTGTATGAACTGCTACAGAATGCAAAATAAGCAGATGAAAATAACATACATTCAGTCATGCTGGACTCTGTGATCCCCTCTGGGGTTTTCTTGGGAAGGTTTGCCATTCACTTCTCCCACTCAATTTATAAATGAGGAAACTGAGGCAAACAGAGTTAAGTCACCCAGAATCACACAGCTAGTAAGTGTCTGACTCACATTTGAACTCAGGAAGAGGAGTCTTCCTGACTCCCGGCCCAGTGTTCTATCCACTGCCATCAACTAGCTGCCCAATATCCATGACTACAACAATGTAAATTGAAAGAATCCTATGACAAACAACACTGAAAGCTACATAATTATAATGACCAAGAATGACCCTACACCTAAGACAACTCCAAAATACTCACGATGGAAAATGCCATCCAAACCCAAGAAAGAAATCTGGAGTCTGAATGCAGATCAAAGCATACTATTTGCTCTCTTTTTTTTGTTTTGTTCTTTTCTTTCCCACGGTTTCTCCTATTGGTTCTAATTCTTCTTTACAACATGACTAATGTGAAAATATGTTTAATAAGAATGTATATGTAGAGGCTATATATATCAGATTGCATGCCATCTTGAGGAGGGAGGAAAGGAGGGAGGCGGAGAAAATCTAAAACTTATGGAAGTGAATGTTGAAAAATAATGAAATTAATTTATTTTTTTTTAAACTACCCTGGAAAAGAACTGAGAAACTGAAACTCCTTCCCTTTATTGCAAGGTGCAAGACTATGGATATATAATATTGTATATACTGTCAGAGACACAGTTAATATGTTGGTTAGTTTTGCTGAAATGCTTTTTCTATGCCTCTTTAGATTTTTGTTATAAGGAGGAGGAGAGAAGTCAGGTATATATTCATAAATGAATGTCATGTGAATGTTATCAATAAAAATAAGATATATTTTTAAAAACTTACCTGTTTCATTTTTACTACTTTGTGGAAGCATATTAAAAACCACATTTGAAAATATTAAGTAGTAATTATTTCTCTATTCTAGTATCTTTTCTAGGCCCTTTCCTCTTCTTTTAGACTCAAACCAATTCTCTTAGGAAAGTGTTTGGTCAAGAACAAAAGAGCTAAAGTCAGAAAAAATGGATCAAAGTGTGGTAACCAAACTCAGGATAAGAAATACCCCCAAACCACAGCCTTTCTCATCCCTAAAGCAGTAGTATCATACTCAAATAGAAACAGGGCCATATATTAAGAAACATAAACCATACATTAAGGATCCTTGGTGGGCTACATACTGACTTAGAAAATCACAAATGACATTATGTTCTATTATATATTTATTTATTTTGTTAAATATTTCCCAATTACATTTTAACTGGGTTCAGGCTGTACTGAGGAGTGTGTTATGACACCTCTACATTAAAGGAATCAGTTATGACCCAAGTAAGGACAGTGCCTTTTTTCTCCCCATTCTGAAGAGATAAAGATAATGATTGTGGGGACTAAGACCCTTAGAATCCCTGAGAAGAAAGGTCAAAGAAAGAAATGAGTGATTTTGATGAGATTAAACATCTAACATTCTAGTCCATTGGACAGAGTAGACTGTTAACATAAAACTAGATTTTAACATGCCATTCTAGATTTCTGTTTCCTCAAATTGTCTTGTGGCACAGAGATGTCAGAGGGCATGAGAGGACTATGTCAGTTTCAACACTTCTACTTTTTGCTATAAATGCTCAGACTTATGATATTAAATTTTAAAAATGCTTCTAACAGACTTGTGTCTAAATAGCACAGTACAGTATTAATATTTTTCAACATTTTCATGAAGAATACCTCTGAGATCTATGTAATCTCATAAAGATTATGTAAGTATGAGAAATTAGGCATATGGGTCAGTAGTTACTGATGTGCTCTAAATTGGCTTTTTTAGGTCCTGCTATCATCTGCAATTTTTCCATTCTTTTAGCATCTTCCCCTCCCTGAAGGAATACCAAGGTTTCTTTTAAAAGAGGTCATAGTTCCCAATCACAATTCCAGAGGAATTAAAGGTGAAAGATTCAATCTGCAGAATGAGATAACATTTTCTGGTATTCCCAATATAAGAATGCTTTGCTTGATTTTATATGTGTATATATATATATATATATATATATATATATATATATATATATATATACATATATATATATATATATGGAAAGAGAAAGAGAGAGAGAAAAAAATATGCATATTGTTAAAGATTTCGTTTTTCTTTTTCTCAAAGGCAGAGGACAGAAAAGCACAGAGAAAAGAACAGGGTTGCCCAAGAAATGAGAAGGGGGGAAAAAACCATTAAAACATGTTTTTGAAATACACAGAAGAAAAGGCTAAAGGAACCACAAGCAGGTCAGCTTGAAAAGAAACATGTTGAATTTATTATATACTTAAAAAGAAAAGCAATTTCATGTACAACCCTCTCTTTGTTCTATTGTTTATATGGAAGTGCTCATTTTAATTAATGTTTTTTAAATTCAGAATTTTTAAATAGGAAAAAATTTGTTACAGATCCATCTCTCGATGCTTTCAAGATACAGCCAGTGCCAGCATGGGTTTCTCTCGCATATTCTTGGTCTAGCTAGTATGGCTACTCTTCTCATCTGGACTTAGGTATCCTTGCAAATTCCTTGTCAGGCACTGGGATTTGGGGGATCAAATTAAGTCTATTCAACAAGCATTTATTAAGCACCCTACCATGTTCAAGGCACTGTGCTAAGCCCTGGGAAAACTAATACAAGCAGAAAGAAAAACAATTCCTATACTCAAGGGGCTTAAGAAGAAGAAGACAACACAAAGCTGCTGAAAAACTGGGGAGAGTTGAGAGAGGGAGAATGTCCCAATACAAGACAAAAGGAGAGAAAGTCAGTAAACAAGCATTTATTTAACATCTATTATTTGCTAAGCACTCAGGACACAAAGGCAAAAAAAAATAGTCCATGCTCTCAAGGAGCTCTGTCTAATGGGGGAGAAAACATGGAAACAGCTAGCTATACACAAACAATACATATGTAGGGTAAATCAGAGATGACCTCGGAGGAAAGACATTAAGATTAAAGAGAGTTTGTCGAAAGAAGTCATTAGCTGAGACCTGAAGGAAGTCATGGGGCTAAGGGATGAGGGCAGATGGCAATGAAAATGCTGAGTCAAGAGGCAGAGTGCCTTGTGCCAGGAGCAGCAAGGAGGCCAGTGTCACCAAATCCAGATTACATGGAGTAATGTAACAAGACTAAAAAGTGTATGAAGAGCCAAGTAATAGAAGGTGTTAAAAGCCAGTCAAAAGAGGATTTAATATTTGATCCAGGAGGCAATAAGGAGGTAGGTGACATAGTCAAACCTGTGCTTTAAGAAGGTCAGTTTACAGATTCAACAGTATTTGGACAGAACCAGTCCAGGGCTCCCCCCAGGGCTCCTCACTATTGACTTTTCTGCAGCCTGCCAACTCCTCAGACCAGCTGCCTCTTTCCTTCGTCACTAGCCCCCTGTTTCTCCCGGGAGGTCCAGGTCACTTGTTAACCACCTAGCCAATCTCTAGCTGCCCTACCTGTCCCTCTGTTTTTATTTCCATTGGGTTGGTGCTGCTTTGCCCAGAGTCTTGGACTTTTTCCTGTGACCTGGCAAAGGAAAAGAATGAAGGTTGTAAAAAGCCTTCTATGTTTCCAGAAACAGCATGAAGACTGCTGCAACTTGGAGGCTTCCCTGAGCCTGGAAAAGGACATAACCTCTAAGCTAGTTCAGGCCCTACTGAAGCTGCATGCCACAGGCTCTAGCCAAGGAGACCCATATCTCTAGGACTTCCTGGAAAGCCACTACCTACAAAAGGAGATGCTGCTGCTGCTGAAGCATCTGGGAGACCAAATGACCACCTTGTGCCACCTGCAAATGGGCCCCTATGCTGGGCTGAGTAAGTGCCTCTTCTGAGAGGCTAAGCCTAAAACATGACTAGAAGCTGGGTCTTCCTGCCTGCCTGACCTGTGCTCATCCTGATCCAACGGTCCACCCCAATGCTGAAACTAAGTGTCAACAACAAAGCTTTCTTGCAACACAACTCCAAAAAAAATCAGTTTAACAGCAAAGTGGAAGATGGTTGGAGACGTTCCCAAGGTAGAAATCACAGGGCTTAGCAGCAACTTACTGGATATGAAAAGGGGTGAGAGAGTGAGGAGTTGAAGATGATAACCAGGTTATAAGCCTGAGTCACTGGGAGGACAGTGGTACCCTTGACAGTAACAGGGAACACAGGAAGAGAAAGGATCTGTGGTGGTGGTGGTTGCTCAGCAGTTTCAGTCATGTCTGGCACCTGGTGACCCCATTTGAGGTTTTCTTGGCAGAGATACTAGAATGTTCTGCCATTTCCTTCTCCAACTCATTTTACAGATGAGGAAACTGAGGCAAATGGAATTACATGACTTGCCCAGGTTCATACAGCTAGGAAGTATCTGAGGCCAGACTTGAACTCAGCAAGATGACTCTTCTTGATTAAAGGCCCAACGCTTCTATCTACTGTGCCACCTAGCCGCCCCAAAAGGTTTGTTGAGAAAGATGAGTTCAGTTTCGGACATACTGAATTTAAGATATCTGTAAGACATGCAGTTTGAGATGCCCAATAACATGGAGATGCAAGTCTGGAGGTTTATTGGAGAGAGGTTACAGGTAGACAAATAGATCTGAATCACCTGCATGAAGATGACAATTGAATCCGTGGGAGCTAATGAAATCACCAAAAAAAAAAAACAGCATAAAAGAAGAAGAAAAGAGACCTGGGACAAAACCTTGGGGAAACTCATGTAGCAGAGATGACCCATATGAATGAAGATCTGGCAAAGGAGATGGAGGAGTGGTGAGAACCAGGAGAGACAGGATCAGGAAACCTAGTGCTATGGCTCATCTGAAAAGCATTGCTTCAGCCTGTATTTCAAGCTAGTTTGCTTTTAAACCTTTCACTGCAGTTACAAAGTCACTCTCAGCCTATATACACTGTAGCCTCGGAATGGCACAGATATAGTTCCCAATACATACTCCAGTTCCCAAAGTCCTTTACATGTCAGGTGGTCTAACATCATTGTTTAGGCTGGAGAAACCATGTTTGATGTGGATAAAGCCCATGTTACGGGCTTCAGGAACTTCCCCTTTCCCATGCCATTTGACTAAGATTCTATTATTCCCTTACTCCTAAATTTCCTGCTGCCCAGTCACAAGAGTATCTCAGGGTGTCTGAAAATCTCCATCTTTGTTCAGGGTCCAAGGACAGAAATTCTGTCCATCCATCACCTAATAGAGTCTTCTATTTTTTTTTAACAAAAATTTTCAAGGACAGTATAGTTTGGATGAAATCAGATGAAATTTCCTAGAGTCAAGTAATAGGGCGGCACCTAGAGTAGTGTTTGGCACATGGTAAACACATAATTGATGTTTGCTGGATTTAACTGAGTAGGTCAGAGGCTTGAAATAGCTTAGGTTTCCATCTTAAAATAAGAAGTCACAACCCTGAGCAGCGGACAGTGAGGCAATCACTCCCTTCCAATAACAATTAATACTTTATATTTGTATGGCACTTAAAACCCTTCAAAGTGCTTTTACATCAACTATTTTATTGGAAAAGTTAAGTGCCCTGCCTAAGGTCATACACAAGTTAATTTAAGATCTAGAACTAGTATCCAAGGAGATAGCATGGCACCTAGTTTTGAATCTGCAATCAAAATAACTAAGTTCTAGACCTAACTCTATTCCCTCATGAGCCATATAAGAATGAAGGTGTTCAACTACAGCAGCTTTAAAATTCCAGCTCTAAAACCTTTAGTCTCTTGATTCTTTAATCCAGGCCCTTTCCATTAGGGCAGTGGTTCTCAACCTTCCTAATGTGGCGACCCTTTAATACTTGTATGTGGGTGTATCTGCATGTGGGTGGACCCACCTGGAGGCAGAGGAGCGGTGTCTCAGTTCCAAAGACCATCGGAAATATGTGTGTCTTAGGCGACCCTGTTTGACCCCCAAAGGGGTGGCGACCCACAGGCTGAGAACAGCTGCATTAGGCCAAGACTCCTTGTTTTTGGAAAGTAAAGCCTAATGATTAATCTTGGAGGCTGAAAACTTAGGCACTGAGTTCTATAAGTGATGTGTGACAATGTTCCAGATCAGGTACCATTTTCCTTTGGAGAGGGTCTCTACCGCCTCCAACCAAGGGACCAGAAAAGCAATGGTCTCTCACAGAGAGACCTCTCACAAATGCAGTGAGATGCTAATGGTCTGACCTCAAACCTCACTACTTATCCTACCACAGAGAACAGGTACTGATTTTGCATTTTCAGTGACCTTCTACAAAGATCACATGTTTCTTTCCTTGCCCAGATAACACTTCCCAAAAATGAGACCTTAAAAGTTGGGGGGGGGGGGGGAGGAGAAATTTTCATGGTCCCAGAATGTCAGAACCTTCCCAAAGCACTGAGATGAATTTGCAGTCATTTTCCCTAGAAATAAGTGTCAGATCTTCACTATCTTTTCTTCCCATAATATGCACAAGCAGCTTATATTGCTTTAATAATTTTATGGCACTAGCTGTTTCTCAAATATCTGTAGCCCAACCTTTACTGGATGGCATTCTTTTTGATCCTTAAGGGAAATCCACTGGGAAAAACATGCTATCAAATATTCCTTCATTGTATGCCTCTCAACTCCTTGAGACTGGATTGACAATTCTTAAAGGATTCTGGGGAAATGATAACTAAATGCTTTGGGATCCCACCAGGACCTATTATTCTGTGACACACAAAAGAGGGCTAATTCTAGTCACCTAATTCTTTAGGCACAACGACAACAATAATTAGCCAAGCACATAGAAAGCATTTAATAGCTGGCAAAGACAATGACCTGGCCACGTACTGATGCCAGATGTATCAGAAAATAAATTTACAAACCTGAGCACTTCAAAAGAAAACGGGATTTTATCCAATGCTCAGCCTTTTACAAGGATGCAAACACAATCAAAATCTATAAAGAGGCTTATTTTGCTAAACACGGATTAAAACTCCCCAAACTCCAGAAAAATATAAAGTTAAGGGCCCAGGCATACTCTGGCTTTTTAGGTTGCTTTTCTTCCATTACTTTTCCTCTCTCTCTTCCCAAATAAGACTTTGTTGACTGATGATAGTGCCACATTGAGATAAAATTACACCTGCCAACAATATTATTCTCCAGTTCTACCCCCAAGCCTCAGAATCCCCAGGTCAATCTAAAGGTTATCAGCCTGGACTAGGGTACCCATTCTTTCTCCAGTTCAGAAGACTACTAGAAGTCATGTGATTCCAATGAGTGTAACAGAGGTTTGCCATGCTATGGAAAAACCAGCTGTACCCAGGATTAAACCAGGCCCAAATGCCTATGCCAGTGCAGACATAAATCTTTCAGATACACAAAAAATGGGATCAACTTCAGGAGAGGGAAGAACAAGTCAGACACCATCTGGGCATCCATTCCAAGTGTTTTTACTACCATACTGGCTTTCAGAAAAATTCATATTTTCTGAACTGTACTCTGCCCTTGTTGAGCTAACAGTCCTGGAATTTCTGGTTTATCCAATATTCTCTAACCTCACTGCTGCTGATCTACTCCTGGACTCCCAACTTCTTTGGATTCCTCCCCTGGCAGAAAATAAGCTAAGTGACTTCAGGAAATCTTGAGATAATGAGCAGAGGGACTTCCAGTTAAGATGACAACATGAAAGGTGAAAGGAACTCAGCACTACACAGAAACACCAAAAGGTGCTAAACGAGGGGTCCTAACAGGGAAGCCAATGAGAACTCAGGTAAACAGGCCAAAACCCGCAATTGTTCCAACAGAGGATGTCTCAAGAGGCCCTGAAGCCGGCAGCACTGTGCCTGGGAATGCTCTGGGGGACTGAAAGTCCCCAGCACTTCAAACAAGAATTCCCTAGGAGGCCAAAAACCCACAGTTCTGACTAGAGACAATCTAAAGGGAGTCTGAAGCCTGCCGGGGCTCTGATGCCAGACACGCCAGGGGAAGTGGAAGCCAGAAGGAGGAATGCTGGAAATCAGAGACAGGATCTAAAAGGGCTTGAGTGTAGGCCAGGTATAGTCTCAAGCCAGGAACTGAGAAGTTAGAGATATAAGTAAATAGAAGAAAACTCCCAACACAATGAAGAAATATTCTGGTGGAGGAGACATCCAAGAAATAAACTCCAGAGAGAATGACTCCAGAACAATCATAAGCATAGCTGTGGACTATGGCCGGCCACAAGGACTGCAGGAGTACTCACTCAGGAGAAAAGATACAAGGAGAAAAAAAGAATAAAAGGAAAGAAAAATTAGAAGGAGAGTAAGCAGCTTAGAACTAAAGGTAGACAACCTTGCCCAAATAACGGTACTTTCCGCAAAATACAATGTAGCAGACAAAGCAGGGATAAGCAGTGAGGGGTGTGTGGATAGAGAATGCCAGGCCTAGAGTCAGGAAGACTCATCTTCCCAGGTTCAAATCCGGCCTCAGACACCTCCTCGCTATGTGACTCTGGGCAAGTCATGCGTCCTGTTTGCCTCAGTTTCCTTATCCGTAACAGGAGCTAAAGAAGGAAATGGCAAACTACTATAGTTTCTTTGCAAGAACCCCCAAACGGAATCACAAAGAGTCAGACATGACTGAGACAACTGAACAACAACAAAAAAAACAGTGACTTTGTGAGGCAAGAAGAAACATTAGGACAAAATGAAAAAATTGAAAAACTGGGGCAGCTAGGTGGCACAGTGAATACAGCACTGGCCCTGGAGTCAGGAGGACTCGAGTTCAAATCTGGCCTCAGACACTTAACACTTACTAGCCGTGTGACCCTGGGCAAGTCACTTAACCCCAATTGCCCTGTCCTCCCCCCTCCAAAAAAAAAAAGATCATACATGAATATGCTGGAACTACCATATAGGAGAAAAATTCTTGGAATCCAAAAGGCAAAAAACAAAGCCTTACTACCAAGAATGATTTGTGCCACAAGTCCTGAGTATAATCCTACAAAGGGGACAATGATTAGGACTTCCAAACTATTCTAATGAAAACACTGGAGCTGAGCAGAAATGCTGAAATGTAAATTCAGGAGACCAGAGAAACCTAGAAAGGTAAATAGAGTTGAGGAACTAGAAGGCACTAGATGTTGATGAACTGCTTATACTCTAATGGGGAAGAAGAGACAAGCATCTCTTGAGAACCTCACCCTCTTCAAGGGTTACAGAGGGAGTTAATAGGCAACAAGGTAGAGCACTGGATGAAACACACAGGACTTGGAGTCAGGAAAGTAAGTTCACATCTGGCCTGTTAGCTGTGTGATCTTAGGCGGGCAAGTCACTTAACTTGTCTCCTTCTCAGTTTCTTCATATGTAAAACCGTAATAAGAATAACAGCACCTACCTCACTAGGAAGTTTTAAAGTGAGAGAATATGTAAAGTGCTTTACAAACTGGAATGCAGTATATAAATGCATTATTTATATTATTTTTATTATAACTATTAAGAAAGACAAGCACAGGGCCTGGGAATGGTCTTGTTATATTTCTACGGTTTTAGGGGAAAAAAGAAAAGGTAGGGGAAAACGAATACACCAAGAAATGAGGAAGAAGGAGGAGCAACTTAGGATTTCTCATAATCGGGATGCACAAGGAGTATACAAACATGGAGTAGCACTGAGACAGCAGGCACCTCATGAACCCCACTCTTATCTGAACTATAAAGAGGAGTCTGTACACATGTGTGAGCACACACACAAACGTCAGGAGTCAAAAGACACTAAGTTCAATAGTGAAATAGGCCAGGTGAAGCAGAGAGAGTGATGTTTGGATAGAGAGCCAAAGAGCCAAGGGGGAAACAGACACAGGGATAGCAAACTTTAACTGAAGAGTAGGTTGTAACGGAGGGATTAAAAGGAAAGGAAATCATGGACCAATGTGCTTGATGAATATTAATATTAAAATACTGAATGAAATATTAGCAAAGGAACTACATATTAAAAGGATTATTCACGATGACTAGGATGGATTTAATATCAGGAATACAGAGCTGGCTCAATATTACAATAATAATGGACCATGTGAGCAATAAAAACAGCAAAAATTGCATGACTGTATCAATACATAAGGAAAAATTTTTTGAGAAAATGCAACACCAATTTGGTAAAAATATTAAAAATCAGAGCAATAAATGAGTCTATCCTTATATGCTACATAGTATCTATCTAAAACAAAGAACTAATATTATCAGTAATGGAGAAATACAAGGAATTTTTCCAATAAGATCAAGGATAAAGCACTGAGGTCCACTGTTTCCACCATTATTTTATATAGTTCCATAAAATCTAGCTAAAGTAATAAGAAAAATTCAGCCTCAGACACTTAACACACACACACACACACACACACACAAAAATACTAGTCATGTGACCTTGGGCAAGTCACTTAACCCCAACTGCCCTACCTTCCCCCCTCCAAAAAGCCAAAAAAAAAAAAAGTAATAAGAAAAAGAAATTGAGAGAAAGAACATAGGCAAAGAAGAAATCAAATTATTGCTTTTTTGCAGATGATGGTTTACTTAGAGAACTATATTGTTCAATTAAAAATTAATTGAAACAATACCTTTAGCAAAAGACTAGAATATAAAATAAGCCAACAAAAATTTTCAGCCTTTCTGTGTAATACTAACAAAATCCATCAAAAAGGAATTTCATTCAAAATAACTAAAGAATATGTAAAACATCTAAGAGTCCACCTATTAAGACACATATATGAATTATATGAATGTAACTACAAAATATTCTTTATAGAAATAAAATAAGACATTTCTGAAGAGAGAGTTTGTGGCTGTGCTGTGGCAATATGATAAAAATGATAATTCTACTTAAACTAATTTACAGATTCAGTGCCATACCAATTACCAAAAGGTTACTTTATAGCACTAGAAAAACAACAAAATCCATCTGAAGGAATAAGAATCTCATGGTAATTAAAAGTAGTAGACAGAACACTAGATCTCAAACTATAGTGTATAAAACAGAAATCATCAAAGCTATTTGTTAACTGGTTAAAGCAGAAAATTTGATCAGTGGAACGGATTAGGTACACAAGATCCAGAAGCAAAAGAACATAGTGACAGTATTGGGTAAGCCCAACTACTGGGTTAGAGATTTACTTTTTCAAATGAGATAATACAGGTAAAGTGTTTAGCACAGTGCTTGGCACTTTCCCTCATGCAACAAAACTGCTGGCAAAATCAGAAAGCAATCTGGCAGAAATTACATTTAAATTACATAAACATTTCATTCCATATACCACAAAAAGTTCCAAATGGATAACATAACCTAGATATATGAAAAGGTCATATCATAAACAAATTAGAGGCGCAGAAGAAATACTTTTCCCAGCTATTGATAGAAGAGTTTTTGACCAAAGAAAGGGATGGAGAGGGATTACAGGAATTAAAATTATATCCCCAAAGTCACTAAATTATGCATATCCTTTGACCCAGTAATACCATTACTAGGCATAAACCCCAAAGAGATCTTTTTTAAAGAATGAAAGGACCCACATTCATAAAAATATTTATAGCAGTATACTTTGTTGCAGTAGTGAAGTGGAAATAAAATGGGTGTTTTATCTATGGATCATAAATATTGATAATCTATATTATATATTATCAAAGTATCAACTGGGTAATGACTGAACATACTATGGTATATATATATGTATGCAATGGAATGGAATGGAAATTTCTAGACTACAAGAAATGACAAAAGCGTTCAAAAAAATCTGGGAATATTTATATGAACTGATGCAGAATAAAGTGAGCAGAAGAGAATAAATCAAACAATGACTACAACGCTAGAAAAAAAAACTTCGAAATACTTAAGAATGCTGATTAATATTTAAAGTACATTATCTCTTTATGGCCTTTTTTACTTATGTGAGAACAGTTTAATGCTATAAAAAGGCAGAAAAATATCTTATATGTAAAAAAAAAACTAGAGATGCAAATGTGAAGAAACAGTTTCAAGGGGCCATCAAATGAGACAGATGGCATTGAGAGGAAGAATAAAAGGAAGTTCCTCATCTGATTTGCATGCAACTATTCTCTGAGTAATGGAGCATAAAACTTAAGGATGCAAGAAATCATAAACATTTAGAAACTGAGGTAAAATTGAAAAGACTGTCAAAGAGCTAGAAGAAATTTAAGGAGTTGTGACTTTTCAAAGAAAATAATAAAATAAAAAGAAAGCTGCTAAGAGGCAGGAGGGTCTTAATGAAGCCACTGAACTATAATTAGTAGAGCTAGAGAGTATCAGAAGAGCAAGGGCCTAAGGGGAAGAGGAACCTAGTGAGAAGTGGAGGCAGCAGAGGGGCTCGGGGACAGGACGGCAAACAGGGAAGTATGTTCCCCTCAGAAGGGTAACAAGTAGGACCCTAAATGTAACCATGTGGTGGCAGTCTTTCTGGGAGCTCAGAGCTTCTAGGGTGAGAGCAAGCTGGAGGACCAGGGCCAAATCCGGAGAGCCGTGGGGTGTTTCACACAGACCAGTGGGAGTCCCCACGTCCAGTGCAGTGTGATGTTGACCACAGCCCACTAAAGCACCCGACTAGAAGAGACCACAGATTGCCCCATAACTGTCATTACCTTACAAATGAAATGACCACTAGAGATAAGCATGCTTCCCATCTCCTGACAGAGAAGGGATGGTCTACTCTTGGGGTACAAATGTGTCATACATTTTTAGACATGGCCAACGTATGGCATTTTTCTTCCTTAATCATGCTTATTTGTTACAAGGTGGGGTTTGTTGTTTTCTTTTTTTTGTGGGGGGAGGAATAAAAGTATTAGTGATAGTGGTACTTAAAAAAAAAAGAGTATCAAAAAGTATAATTTTTTTTTTAATTCAGAGAAAAGGAGGAAGTTTAGACGGGAGTAAAGATAAATAAGACAGTCTTAAAACTAATGTGCTAAATGTTAGAAACTTTGAAAAAATGTAATAGAGACTCATAATCTCATATATAATCACCTTTTTCTGTTTTTTTTAATATGGAAAAGTTTTATATATTGATTCTTTTTAAAAAGAGACAATTAGTTTTAACAAACCTTTGATAAACTGGTACCTGTTTGCAGCTAATCAACATCCTACAAACATTATTGGCAACTCTGAAAATCAGCAGCCCAGGACTGCCATGTTAAGCTCTTGCAAAACAGTATGACCCCTTTGGTATCTGGGATCATACTAACTATGGTAACTAACTATGGTAACACTCCATAGCACTTCTTTTTCCTTTTCTCATCTCAATCATCAAAGCTCCCGGGAATATCTCCAACTCGGGCTCTTCAATCTGGAGGCCAAATGGGATTCAAGTTGAGGACATGGAGCTCTTTCTGTGACACCCAGTCTGACCTACCTATGCAGCTCTGGTAATTTCCCAAAATCTCTCTCCTAACTCCCTTAATCTTCCTCTTGACAAACCTACTGGTGCTGGCTCTCCCCAGAGCCCTAACCAGGTATGAGAGAAAGAAAACAGAAGCAGTCACTCTGCCTAGAGAGAAGACACGTTTTCTATCCAGTTAAATACAACCCTGAACTCCTGCAAATTAAAAGCTCCCTCTCAGCTGAACCCACTCTACTTTAGTTACAGGTTGCACTTTTTATTTTTGTAACCAGCCAAACCACAAAATTATAGGGTAAGGCTGGGGAGCCGGAATGGCAAATCCTGGAGCCAGGCTGGTTTTTGCTCTGCCCTTTGAGCAGCAGAAGCAGGAGCAAGAGCAGCTCAGCACAAAGCTGAACCTGCTGAGGCACAGGATGCAGCTCCCCAAAACTGGGTCCAGTGAGAACCAGAGTAGAATCTCCACAACACCCAGCATGGGAAGACAACCATTCTGAGACCATTTGCAAAACCTTCATCACAACTGGAACATCTCATGGATTTTTCCACGTGAAAAGCAACACAGTACGATGGAAAAAGCAATGCACTTGGCAAGACTCCAAGTCCCAGCTCTGACAAAGGCAGTATTTATTACCTTTAGTAATTTAACTCTGGGCCTCAGTATCCTCGTCTGTAAAATGGGAATAATGTTTGTACTACCACCTCATAGTATTGTGGGTAAGGAAGTACTCTGTAAACCATAAGGCATTATATACATATGAACTGTTCCTTAAGTTTTATCTATTTCATTATATGTGAAAAGGAGGTAGTAATATCTACTTGCCTACCTCCCTCATAGAATTTTTTGTGATGATTTAATGAAATAATGTAGATATAAATATTCTATAAAGTATAAAATTCTATCTAGTCTACACGACATTTCTGTCCCAGCCAATCTCTGTTTACGAAATGCCTACACCGTGTGTGCGCTGTGGAGCACAGACTACAAACACGGCTACACGCTCAGAGTTCAGACACTAGTTCTTGTACCAAGCGGCTGAGCAGGTGAAGGCTGGGGACAGAATGGCGCTGATTAGGCAAAGAAGCAGTTTAAAAAATCTGAAAGGCCAGGGGAAACAGTTTTGCCAGTTTTCCACATCTGTCACATGGGACAAGTCTGTTCACTTTGTGGTGTAAAAGAAAATTTTAAATTGTTTTGATTCTCTAAGTCACAGGACCCAACCACAGCACACCTCAAACTTCAACGCTTTTTGCCAACAAGATCTCGTGTCCTTGGAAAATTTCAACCGGGATTATTGCTTAAGTACTTGCTGTAGCTACCTGCTGCCACCATTTAGGTCAAGTAAAACCTTAGTAAAACATTGTATTCTTCATATTTGGCCAGCCTCATCTCACTAAGGTCTTAGGCTCCAACCAAGCTAGTATTCTGTCCTCTTCATGTATCTTGTTTATTTGCTCCATTTATCTGCTCATGCAGCATCTCAAGCTAAAAGACCATCTCCCCCTTATCTCTGACAATCATGTCCTTTGCCCTTCAGAAGGCTTTCTTGACACACTCCTTCCTTTATTTTGTATTTCCTCTGCATATCATAGGACTGTACACTGTACAAAGTACCATATCACACAGTGGTTTTGGTTCTCTAGTTATATTCAATGTATACATTTTGTCTTCAACTAGATTTAAAGTTCCTTCAGTCCAGGGGTCATACTCACTTCTCTGCTTCAGGAGCACACAGGCAGTGTTCAACACGTATTGAAGGAATGGGGTCAAACTGACATGGTAAGATTTGGAAAATATCTTTTTCCAAGTTCTCTATGGATGTATCCCTTTCTGTGTTGTAACAAACAGAAAATTGTGACCTGTTCCACCTTATTCTAACCATTTGACTCCAAACCAAAAGGCAGTCAGTAGAAAGGAAGAAATAAATAACCTGACATGTTCCACTCCCTGACCTACACAAGAGAAATAATACTGAGATATGATGCTCTACCATAACATTACATTTTAATTATTTAAATGTAAATTATTTAAATTCATATGACTCTTCCAGCAAAACTACGACTAATTTTTAAATGTATTTTGTTTCTAGACCAGGAAACACCCCAAACAATCTTGGCAGAACTACAATATGTAAAAGTCAGCAAAAGAAAGATAACAAATTCAATCTGTGTCTCAACTAAGTTTCTCCATCAAGAATGTCCAAGACGGACCAGACTCTCCCCTGGTAAGCTCAGATTCCTCTGGATTGTTGTCTCATTGAGTATGGAAAAACACTTTCCTTTTTGGCCTTTTACATCCTTATCTCTGGTTGTTTTTTGTTTGTTTGTTTGTTTTTGTTTTTGGATGGGGGAAGGCAGGGCAATTGGGGTTAAGTGACTTGCCCAAGGTCATGCAGCTAGTAAGTGTTAAGTATCTGAGGCCAGATTTGAACTCAGGTCCTCCTGACTCCAGGGCCGATACTCTATTCATGGTGCCACCTTTATCCCTGGTTTTGAGGGAAGGCTAGAAGTGATTCTTGGACACAAGGGAGTTGATCAATGGCTACTTCTCTCCCCTTAAAAGGTTAGGTCACCATATGAATTGGTGCAGAGTAGAATGAGCAGCAGCAGAATTGAAAGACTTCAAAAATCTAATCAACTTGGGGCAGCTAGGTGGTGCAGTGAATAGAGCACCACCCTGATTACAGAGCTTCTAGGGCAGTGGTTTTCAACCTTCCTAATGCTGCGACCACCTGTACATAGGCGTATCTGCATGTGGGCGGACCCACCGGGAGATGGATAGAGGAGCAGTATCTTGGTTCCTAAGACCATCGGAAATACGTGTTTTCCAATGGTCTTAGGTGACCCCTGTGAAAGGGTCATTTGACCCCCAAAGGGGTAGCGACCCACAGGTTGAAAACCACTGTTCTAGGGTGAGTCAGGAGGACCTGAGTTCAAATCCGGACTCAGACACTTAACATTTATTAGCTGTGTGACCTCGGGCCAGTCACTTAATCCCACTTGCCCTGCCCTCCTCCTTTAAAAAAAAAAGCAAAAAAAAAAATCTGATCAACTTAATGACCAATCACTATTCTAGAATACCAATGATGAAGCATGCTACTCACCTTCAACATGGAAATGTACTGTAAATACAGACTGAGAATGCATTTTTAGACATGGCCAATGGGCTTAACTTTGCATATTTGTTACAAGAGTTTCATTTTTCTCCCTCCTTCCCCGATGTGCGCATGCATGCATGCACACACATACACACACCCTTCCCTGCCCCATCCCCCAACAAACAGGAAGGAGGAGAGAAAATAAATACTTAAGTTTTTTAAGTTCTTCTAAGTTCTTTTTTTTTTTTTGATCATGGCTTTCAGGTAGTTCAATAATTTTTAAATTGTCTTTCCTGGATTTATTTTCCAGGTCAATGGTTTTTTCAAGGAGATATTTCACATTGCCTTCTATTTTTTCATTTGTTTGGCTCTGTTTAATAGTATCTTGATTTCTCATAAAATCATTTGCTTCCACTTGGTCCACTCTAATTCTGAAGGAATTATTCTCTTCAGAAAGCTTTTGAGATTCTTTTT
>CM053581.1:389329362-389348399 GCA_028627135.1 Pseudochirops cupreus | reverse complement strand
GAACCCCTTTGAACTCTCTTTGAATCTTCCCTCTGGATTTAGCCTTGAGCCTTCCATTATCACTACGATTGAATCTCTTGTTACCCTTAACCTAGCCTAGCCCTCCATTGTCTGTTATCTCCAGGTATCCTACAGTTATCTCCCACCCTTGAGTCTATCAAAATATCTATGACCAAATCTGTTACCTTTAAACCAGCCTAGCCCCCTATGTTCTGTTACCTCTGGTTATTTCCCACCCTTGATTCCATCAAAATCCCATTCTCTAATTTTCTAGAGTCCCAACAAGATCTTTCTTAGACTCCTTCTCAAGACTTTACCTAACTCCTCTTCTAGTCACCCCAGACCACCCCTAGATCCCTCCCACAATCTTTCTGTATTTAAGATCCATCTTGCCTCCATGTAGGTGCTCAGATTCTATCTAGCCTGACAAAGGCTCAAAGTTTAATCTCATCTGCTTGCATTAGCAATACAAGTAAATGCTCAGGCTCCTTAAGAGTCTACCCAATATGGCAAATCTTAATAAACTTTGTTTTACTTTGACTGAGAGAAGGCTTGACCCGACATGTTGGTATTTTGGGGTCTCAAGCACCCCTAAACCTAAACTTCAACACTAGGAGGCTCTGAACTGTTGGCTTCTTTTGGGTCTGGGACTCTGCGCTCTAGTACTGGGATTGGAGCCACCTACACAGGTGATGTTTGCTTCCTGAAACTTGTTTCATTCTCAATACACAGCTAGGGACCAAGCTCAAAACTACTCCTTTCTAAACTGGATCTGTGACCCAGAAATGAGTAGTGGGTGATAGAATTGCCAGATGGTACCTTTCCTGTATCCAGTGATTGCTTAGGGGTTCCATGGGATCTTTCTTTTTTGTCCCAGTGCTTTCTGCACTGGTATCCTGTCTCAGATCCCTCTGCTAACACAGGGTACAATCCTTGCCAACCAAAGTTCCCTGGATCTGCTTGTAGACTTCTCTATACTTTCGCCTAAACTTCCCTGGGCTGGAAAAATGATTCATGGTGACTTTGTCTTAGTGTTTCTGATCAGAATTCTGTGCATTGATCTGGCCCATAAAACTTCTGAGTGGGCCCCAACCAGATTAAAATGTAATTCAGAAATGATTAACAAAATCAATTAAAACAACAATAAAGCCTAGATAATGTTAATATGTGGTTTTCTAAGTCAATATACAGCCTACATCTGTTCTTATTTGAGTTTGCTCTTGATCTTTGTCAAGATGATAAGATGATGTGTGTGTGTGTGTGTGTGTGTGTGTGTGTGTGTGTGTGTGTGTGTTTTTGAGGTGGGGAGGTCTTGGTGTGAGCCAGGCTCAAATGTTTCCTTTCACTCTGCCATATTCATTCCTCTGGGCCATCTCCAGTCATCCTAATAAATATCTGGCCACTGGACCCAGATGACTCTGGAAGAGAAAGTAAGGCTGGTGACCTTGCACAGCCCTCCCTCCCTCAAATCAAAGTCAACTGCAAGTCATGTCATCATCTCCCTGATGACATGGACTTCTTGGAGAAAGAAGGACAAACACAACAACAGCCATGTTTGTTCCCCCTCCTAATTTTGTCTTTATATCATGAGTACCTCCCACATAGTAGCTGCTTGTTGATTGACTGACAGAAATAAAAGTCAAGAAATGCTCATCTGATCACTTCAAGATCAAGTGGTTAGGAAGTAATGTTTCTTATTGTCTTCGGATGAGTTCTTTGGTAGGATCTTGTTAGATGGATAGGCATAGATGGGTATTCTTAAGTTGCTGGAATGGGGAGAGAGGGTAATGATTAAGTCAAGGAAATAGAAGAATGAGCAAATACTATCAGGAAGATAGTGAATAAAGCACTCTGGCTGTTTAAGAGAATTTTTGTTGTAGCTTGTAGGGAGTAAGTTTGGAAAGGCAGAGTGAGGACAGATTGCATAAAAGCCTTGAATACTAAAGCGTTTGAACTTTATCCCCTAGACAGAACCAGAAGAGTTTAGATTATATGACTTTCATGGAGGAGATGAGTCTGTAGATAGGACAGGGATCACTGGGAATGCTGGGAGCATCACAGATGATCTGGTTTTGAATCTCCCACCCTGGGTAAATAACCTTTCAAAGCCTCAGTTTCCTTTTCTATGAAAAAAGATTGGATTGCATCCTTAAGTTCCCTTACTGCTCAAAATCTTATTATTTTATTGCAGAGAGACACTTAAGAAATGGTGAAATTTGGGGATGAGACTAGCCTAGTGGTAGTATATAGGAATATAACGGGGCTCCTGCAGTGACTTTCCCAATAGATGCCGCCAGGGGGCGCTCCTCGTCCCTTGGTGGGAGGAGACGCGGGTGGGCGTGATGGAAAGGCTTTTTGTCTTGTGATTGGCGAAAACTCTAGTCAATCGGCCATGAGAGGCGGGACGATCTGTCCAATGACCGAGGGAGGAGGTGGACCTCGTATGAATGGGTGGCGAGTGGAGCCAGACTCGGAGTAGAGTGCTAGGGAGGCTGAGTCTAGACTGAAGTGGGTGGGAGAGAGGAAGGGGAGGAGAGGGGAGCGGAGCGGAGGGAAGGCGTAGGAAGGGAAGCACCCGAGGAGGGGGTGGCGGGGGGGCCTCGCGCGCACGGATGCGCTGCTGGGCTCCGGCGGGGAAGCCCGGGAGGCTGCGCGTCTGAACGCGAGCCCGGAGCCTCGCGCCCCTCTCGCCCCTCCTCCGCCTTCCCCCTCCCGCCCGGACCCTCCGCCAGCCGCGGGCGGCGCGAGCCCCTCGCGCCCCTACTTCTCCCCCTCCCGCCGGGAAGCTCTTCGCGCCCCGCCCGGACTCCCCAACCTGAAGGAAGCGAATCCGCCCCCCTCGCGTCCGCGGCGACCGGGACGCGGCTGAAGACCGCGGCGACGGCGTGGGGACTGGGCACGGGCGCCGAGGATCGCGAGTCCAGTGCCTGGAGCCGGGGGCTCCGCCGGGATGGGCAACTTGGAGAGCGCCGAGGCCGGGCCGGGAGAGCCGCCCCCCGTGCAGCTGCTGCTGCCCCCGGGCAAGATGCCGATGCCGGAGCCGTGCGAGCTGGAGGAGAGGTTCACCCTGGTGCTGGTGAGACGGACAAACCCCTTGCTTGCAACCCCCCGGCTCCGACCCTCCCAGCTCAATCTTCCTCCGGGAGCAACAAGCCCTGCATCCCCGCTCCCCGCCCCCATCCGACTTCCAGGGGAGCCCTGGGGGGGTCCCGTCGGCTCTACCCGAGCCCTGACTACTGGGGACCTAAGGGAGAAGGGTGGGCACCTCCCCCGCTCCACCCCGGGATCCAAAGATAGCCTCCGCTAATCACTTCCCTTCGGTAGCCTCGGTTTTTTCTTCTCTCTCCTCCCCCTTTGCCGCCCCCAGGCTTCTTCCATTAGATCCTTAGACTTTTTACTCAATTAAGTTCAACCAACTTTTATTATCCACCCATTTCGTGAGAGGCTCTTTGCTCCATACAGATGCAAAGAAAAGGAAAAGAAAATAGAAGATAGATTCCCTTAGACCTAAGACGTCTCCTTTTCTCCCTAATTTGGGTTTGGGTATTGACAAGCCTGATCCCCAGTCCACTTTTCTGGGCTATTCAGGTTGCTTTGACTGAATCAGTAACATGGAGGTTTTCTTCAGAGTGGGCCCCCTCCCAATTTGAGGGAGGAAATAGAATGGATGGTATTGCTTGGGGATGTGGGAGAGTGGAATGAGGAAAGATGCCATTCTGCCTACAATCATGCTAGCTTTTTAGCAGTTTTGTCTCCAAGAGATTGTGCATGGGGACAAACTTAGACTTTTCCAATTGAAACAACTCGGTCACACATCCCTCTTTTACTCTCTTCTCTTAGGCCTGTTCTTTTTTCTTCTATATTTATTTTCAGTACTACCATAGAGATACAAATGAACAGAGTAGACAGGGCAGAAATTGGGATTCTACCCTTGTGGTTGCCAGAATTTCTGAAGGCTCTCTAAACTAGAGGGCCATTAGGAAGGAACTGGAAGCTAGATTCACGTTTGAAAACTGAACTGGAAGATGGAGCAGTTACTAATTGAAGCAGGAGATAGTTTGCACGGGAAGTAGGTCTAGTTCACCTGGGGTCCTAGCTCCAGGGCAGCACTAAAGTTAAGGGGTTACTTGTACTGATGGTCCTGCTGAACACCTTTGACCATGAGTGACAAGCTATGGAGTTAGCAGCCTTCTTGAGTACCATCTGACTTGAAATAGAGACCTTAAATCTGGTGATTTACAGTGGAGCATCTAGAGATCTTGGACATCCCAGTTGATAGTTCAGAAGAAATGGGTTAGCTTGGCTTGGATGAAAACATAGCATTATTCTGTTTGGTACCAGAGCTAGACCAGAGAAGGCCCAGCCCATTTCTAAGGGGAAACAGTATATGTAGAATTAAATTACTTCATCTTTCTACCTTTTAGAACTAAAAAAATGGCGTAAGGACTCTGGGACTGTCTCACTATATCTTCTGGTACTCCTTTTTCTTTCCCCTCCAAGCCTCATCCACACCCCGGTTTTCATAAGTCAGTGGGATGACTAAGTTATTACTAATGTCCTGTGGCGATCTCAGAGAAGGAGAGACAGGGACTTCATGCCCTGAGAACAAGAGCTCAACTGTTGGGAGAAAGAATGGGAGGGAATCTGAGCTCGTGGGTGCCTGGAAATCCCTACCCTGCTGAAATAGGGTACTACCCTGAGCAAGGAAATTGGAATTCAAGGAACCCAATACATAAACTTCCAAAACTGGGGGAAGAGGATGTACTTTAAAGTTATGGACTTTATTAGTTTAGGCAAATGCTGTTAAGAAAGTGACCATCTGATCCAGCCTCTTCATTTTTACCTGTGAGGAAACTGAGAGGTCCAGTGAGTTACCCATAATCTCCACCCAGTTTATGGAAGAGCTAGACCTAGAACTCAGCTTTTAAAATTACATCCTAGTGTTCTTTCTAGTATATTCTGCTCAGAGTATACAGATTTCAGCAAGGCTTTTGTCAAAATTTTGATATGTCTGTGCATAAAAGAGAAATGCAGGTTTTGTGATACTTAGAGTTAGTTGGATTCATAGCAGATTTGAGCAGCATCATCCAAGGCGGTATTGATAAATGTGTCTCATCCTGGAGGGACATCTTTAAGGACTCTATACTGTCAAATTAGAGAAGAGCAACCAAAATAGTTAAAGGACTTGAAACTTATGTCATATAAAGAACAATGAGAGCAAATAGGATTATTTAGCCTGGAGAAGAAAAGATTTAGGACAAATATCATAACTGTGTCTAAATAACTAAAAAAAATTTGTCATGTGGAAATTGGGAGATGGAGATTATAATTATTCTCTGTAGTTCCAGAGGGGAAATTTCAGAGTCAGTCTCTTGGTTGGCTCAATATAACTTCCTACCAGAACTGTCTAAAAATTGAATGGACTGCTTTATAGTGTAATGAGTTCCCTATAACTCCAAGAGTTCAAGCAATAGATGTCCACTTGTCAGGGCTATTGTAGAAGTGATTTCTGTATTAGATAGGATGCTGGATTGACACTGTGAAAAAGACAGGAGAACCAAGATTTAATCTGTAACTAATTGCTTTGTGTAAATTGCTAGTGTCTAGTGACTTGTATTGGAGATTCCTCACCTGGGGTCCTGGAGACTTAAAACATTTTTTTGATAATGACTTCAATCTAGTTGGTTTCCTTTGGAATCCTATGTATTTTATTTTATGCATTTAAAAACATTATTCTGGGAAGAGGACTGTAGACTTCACCAGATTGCCATAGGGGTCCGTAACCCAAATAAAAATTCTTGGAATAGATTGTCTCTTGGGTACTCTATAATTCTGTCATTCTATAGATGTCCTCTAAAACTCCTTAGTACTTTAACCCAGGGAAAAGAGTGGTTGTTAAGGGATAGTCATTTGCCTAAGAAGAGTATGGAATTTTTCTCAACCTTACTATCCCAGAAAAATAGTAATTTCCTGGGGTTTTGGATTCTCCTCTCATCAGGTGTTCTCAAAGATTCCCTCTTGGGGGATGGGGGTAGAGAGCTTTAATAATTGTTCTAAAATAGGAAAATTAAGATATAATGTGGTAAGTCATTGGTGATAGAACCTGTAGAACAGAACTGGAATCCATCCTCAGGAAATCTGGTGTGCCACCTCACTCTAATGATTAACAAACATTGCCCAGTGAAAGTTAGATGTTTGTTGGCCTCTGGAATTTCTGCAGATACCTCCTTCTCTGTCTTTTTAAAAATATATTTTTATCTTAAACTTAAACATTAAAAACCTGTTCATTTCCATATACAAAGTACAGAGGATTGCCTATGAAGCCACAAATATTGCATACATCTTGCTTTTTAAAAATGAATATATTCACCCCTTATTTTTGAAGCTGCCCTGGGTTTCTTTTTGAACTTCTTTCTGTTATCTTCTGAACACTTAAAAGAAAAATGTTTCATTGATCCTCTTTTTTTGGGAAAAGGAAAAAAAACCCTTTTGGCAAATAAGTATGATCAAACAAAACAAATCCACACATCAGCCACACATCAGAAAACATGTCTTATTCTGAACCTTGAATCTGTCAGGAAGTGGGCGGCATGCTCATCATCTTTCCTTGGGTTGGATCACTGTGTTGATTAGCATTAAATCCATCAAAGTTTTTCTAGTTTTTCTTTACAGTGTTCTTGTATAAATTGTTTTCCAATTTATGCTCACTTTGTTCTTCATCAGTTTATTCATGAGTTTTCCCAGGTGTTTCTGAAACTGCCCCTTTGATGGGCATCCCCTTCCTTTCCAGTTCTTTCTTATAACAGAAAGTGTTGCTATAAATTTTGTACAGTTGAGTCCTCTTCTTTTCTTGATCTCATTGAGGTCTGGATCAGAGGGTAGGTAACTTTGGGTATAGTTTCAAGTTGCTTTCCAGAATGGACATAGCTCTGTTAGCAGCGAATGCATTAGTGTGCCTGTCTTAACACAGTCATTCCAAAAACTGTCATCTTTGCCAGTCCTATGTGAAGGGGAACTTCATCGCTGTTTTTATTTATATTTGTCTCATTAGAGGTAATTTGGAGCATGTTTTTCCTCTTATTGTGATAGCTTGCCAATTTTCTTTTGAGAATTCCTATTCATATTTGTCTATTGAGGAATCAATTCTAGTTTGGATAGCAGTCAGACTTTTATCAGAGAAATTTGCTTCAAAGATGTTTGCCCAATTAATTGTTTATCTTCTAATTTTAATTTATTGCTTTTGTTTGTGCAGAATCTTTTCATTTTTATGTAATCAAAGTTTTCCGTTTTTACCTACTTTGATCCTTTCTATTCCTGTTTGATCAAGAACCTCTTGGTCCATTAATTAACAAGCTCCCTCTACAGAGTACTGAGAAAAGGTATTTCAGCCTTGCTTCTTTACTTGGTCAGTTTCTTTGGGAACCATTTGGCCTGAGAAGAGGGTTTTTGGTGGGTAGGGGTAATGGGTTTCTGTGGTATCTCTGAGGTCACTTATGTTCCCTAAAAGGAAGCTTTTTTTATTTTGAAAGCTTAAGTGAAATCACTTAATTTGCTACTTAGTGTCAACTCCTGCTTCCTGTCCCCGTTCCTTACTTTTGCTGGGGAAATGGAGCTGTTTGGTTGAGGTCTCTGCCACCCTAATCCCTGGACTAGCCCATTAAAAATATGCTTGTGATGGGAAGCAAGAACCAACACAGGTTCAAAACCAGAGTATCTTTTCTGTAAAGATTTGGGGTTGGTGGTGATGGTGAAGAATGTAACATAATAGCTAAATGCTGGTCTTGGTCAGTTAAAACCTGGGTTCAAATCCCATCTCAGACCCTTATTAGCTGTGATCAAATGGCTAGTCATTTAACTTTTCTGGATCTAAATTTTTCTCATCTGAAAATGAAGAGGTTGTACTTGATGACCTTTGAGGATCCCCTCCAAATCTAAATCTATGGTTCTGTAATTCTAGCTCAGAGATATGATTCTGTATCTTTGAGTAAGTAAAGAGAGTTAAGTAGAAGAGACTGAGGTAGGAGGAACTAACTTCAGGGTTAGCCTGTCTTAATAGTCTGATATCACACAACCTCCTAAGATTCCTTACTCCCATTTTGAACAACACCTCCCCATAGTGTGCCTTATTCTGTTGAGTGTTCAGTCATTGCTGGTATGGGTGTGGTTCTTTGGCCCTTTCTAAGCCTTCTCTTGTCCCAGAAGGAGAGCCATTCTGGGCTCCCAAGTTTAGGAGTCCTGATTCCAGCTGGAACAGTTTTCCACTGACCTAGTCCGGAGGCTAAAATTTTGTTCATCATTGAGCATTCTATAATATTAATACAAAAAAGTTAGAGGGGGTTACAAAATCAACACTTTGGAGTGATTTCCACCTTTACTAAATGCATTGCAGACTTGAACTTGAATCTGAAAACCTTGAAACTAAAGACCTAGCACTGCCTCTGTCAGGAAGATTCATGAGGCAGAATTGGGGAGTACGCTTGCCAAGACCCTAGCAAGGTCTTTGTTGGTTGAGATCAGGTGACTTCTCAAAAGAAAAGAAAGCAATGCAGCTATTACTACTAGGTTCATATAACTTTTAGTACTGAAGGGGAGCTTACAGATCATCTAGTTCAATGCTCTCATTTTATAGATGAGGACACTGAGACATAAAGATATTGTAACTCTTCCCAGGATGATCCATTTAGTGGTAGAGATTGGAGTAGAAGAGAAGTCTCCAGGTTCCCAGTCCTGTGTTCTTTCCCATGGGCTATACATATTGCCTTTTTGTTGGCCAGAGTGGGAGTCATAAGGGCTGGAGGGCAAAGACCTCTCCTCAGCTAGAAAGAACCTGGGATAAGGATCAGTTTCCAAATCTGCATTTTGAACATTTCTTTCCAGCTCTGGAGATTATAGTTGGTTGAGATAATGCATAGTGGGAAAAGGACCTTGACAACATCTGATTATAAAGGATCCCCTTTCTGGCCACAGACCTCACAAGGAAGTACCTTAGACTTAGAGAAAGTCCCCCCTATTCCTTTAATTTACAAGTCTGACCAGTTTTTAGTCTAGAGTTTTTAGGTCATGCAGTGCAATGGGACGGTATTGATAGAGGTAGACTCATTCTTGTTATTTACAAGTTTTTTTGCTCAGTACTGTATTTTTGACTGCAGTAGAGGGATTTCTGTCCAGTAGGAACTGTCCAATGTGATTCTTCTCCCGTCTCCCACAAAGCCTTTTCTGAATCCATGGAAATTTCCATCATACATCTTGTCTTTGCTTTTGCTTGTGAAGAAAAAAATTGTTTTAGCTTCTGAACAGTTGGGGTGAGTATACTGGACTCTTGCCCAGGCTGTCCAGGTGAGCTGCAGTTTCATAACCTCTCCCCACCCCTCCACCCCAGGAAAAACGCCACAGCTGGTAGGAAAAGGAACTTATCTTGGCAGATCCTTTTGGTGGAATGACAAAGGAAGCTGAGGTGGAGGGGAAATTAGATTGCCCTGTTCCATAGAGTTGCCTGGGGAGGACAGAGCCCTGTTCCTTTCCTTTGGACAAGGCAGAGTCAGCTATCACCCTCCAGAATGACAATGGAAATTACAGACCTAGGGACAGGAATTGGAATCTGACTAATTGTATGTTAGTTTTACTGTATTGGGCAAAGCTTAGGATTTCTTGCTTATTATTTTTAGTTTTCCAGAAACTTTGCATCCGAAGTGAAATTAAACAGGATCAGAGAAAAACAAAGGCATCATTCCAGTTTGGAAATGAGGAAAAGAAGAACCCTTGTCTTCTGGGATGAAAGAGTGCTGTGTCCGTACAACTTCCTTGTAATAATTTAATAAAACTGACATTTGCATAGTATTTTACACACATTTTCTCATCGGCACCTTCACCACAGCTCTGTAAAAATATTGCGTCTGTTGTTACCCAGTTTTCCACTTGAAGAAACTGAGTCTTAGAGTGATTTGGCTGGGATCATAGAGTGAAATCCGTGTGTTCCTGAGTCTAGACTCAGTCCGTGATCCAGCCGTTGGATTGCTGCCTCTTTGCCACTGCTTGCCTATTGCCTGAATACCAGGGGGTGACCTTAAGAATTCTGAAGCTGTGGCCTATGGAGTGGAGACACAGATTTGGGAATAAAGCCAATCAGAGGGAATCAGGATTTCAGAGGATCATTTTCAGGTTTTCAGAGGATTATTTTTTGGTTCCCTTACACAAACCGTTTCTGAATGGCCCACCTTTGCCTGCTTGCTGTGTTTGAGGTGGAGAATAACTAGCTTGAAGGGAGAGGACAGTGATTGCTTTGATTCAGTTCTTATATATGTGATGGATTCTTAAAGCTCTGCAGCTCCTTCTGCCTTATTTCATTTTTATCTTCTTGATGTTTTTTTGTTTTTATATCACCTTCATTTGAGATGAAGAGAAGGGGAGAATGGGAATTCTGGGAGAATGGCTTTTATTAGAATATATTGTTTAGGAAAATGTTGGTAAAGAGTGAGGCAGAATCCTAACTGAGAGAACAGGTGGAAGGGGAGGTGTGAGATATCAATCAGTAACATTTTTTAACCACATGCTATGTGCCAGGCACTGGGTCAAGTGGTAGTGATTCAAAGAATGGTAAAAGATAGTTCCTGCTCTCAAGGAGCTCACAGTCTAGTGGGGGAGACAGTGTGCAAACAAACTATAAACAGGATAAGTGGAAACCATCAGTAGAGGGAGGCCACTAGGTTCAAGAGGAATAGGTACAAGGTGAGATTTTAGCTGAGACTTGAAGGAAGCCGGGAGGCCAAGAGGAAGAGATGAAGAGGGAGAGCATTGCAGGCCTGGGGGACAGCCAGTGAAAATACACAAGTTGGGAGGTGAAGTTTCTTGCATAAGAAACAGCAAGGTTACTGGCTCAGAGAGTTCTTGGGTGGGTGGATAGGGTGTATGGATGTTTTGAGGAGAGAAGAGAAGGATTGAAAAAGCATGTAAGGAGTGATTTAGAGAATCAGTTAAAGGCTAATAAAAGGATAACCTTGTTGTAGTGAAGACTTAGTTGAGCTTAGATGACTTGAATTTGAAGTGGACCCAGTCAGCAAGATTCCTTCATTTCAGATCAGTAGCATGTAAGTGCTCATCACTGTGAATTATCCCTTATAGCAGAGATTTTAAAAGTGCAAAAGAGAAGTTAATCAAAAGGAACTGTGTATAACTATATGAAATATTCTTAGTATGAATGTATGAGATATTCCTCACTCAGTGAAGGATGGGTTAGGGGAAAGAGGGTAATATAAATTATTATGGTTTTGGAGGAAAGGTATTCTTTGCAGTTCCTTCCTGTTTTACTTCCTCCACTTCTGATCCCGGAGAAAAATTATTAGCATTTACACAGCGCTCTGAGATCCTTAAAAAGGTATGTTTTTGTGAGGTGATACTCTAGGGAGAGTTATTTATATTGATTTTGCAGCTGGGAGAAGGAGTCAGACTGAGGTGACTCAGTGATGGTTCACATCCTTAAGCTTGGAGCTTTACAGGCGTGAGTGTGTGTGTGTGTGTGTGTGTGTGTGTGTGTGTGTGTGTGTGTGTGTGTGTGGTTTATTTATTTTTTCCTTGTGATGGAATAAAAAAATCTGCTCTGGAAATAAATGAAGCTTGTTTGTGGCAGCTGCTCTAGAGCTTTTCATTGGCCTGATATGCTTCCTTTCCTAGCTTTGTTCTGCACTTGCCTTCCCCAGCCCAGTACTCCCAGCTTCTGTATTTTTTGGGACCTAAAAAAACCTCTTCTTTACACCCTTCCTTGCTTGAAAATGAAGAGAGGGGTAGGTACAACTCCTACATCCTTGTTTCTTTGTATTCTCTCAGTTGACCAATGCACCCCCTTTATCCTCACTTTTCATAGTCCTTAACTTCAGGCTTGGCTTGTATATTAGGTCCCAGACTTCTTAGTCAAGGGTAGGGTGTTATAGGTTCTCTGGTTCAGTGGACATGAGTGCTGGGCTTGGGGGTCAGGAAGACCTGAATTCAAATTTGAGTTCAGATCCAGCCTCAGACACACATACTTCTATGTTGATTTGGGCAAGTTACTTAATGTCTGTTTGCCTCAGTTTCCTCAATTCTACCTCGAAGGGTTGTTTTGAGGATCATATGAGGTGATAATTATAAAGTGCTTAATTATATAAATGCTTATTCCCTTTCCTCCCCTTCTCCATCCCTATTACTTAATGTTGACTTCGTTTGCCATTGACAGTGATCATTTTAGAGCCATTAGGGAATCTTAGAAATCTTTTCCAACTCTTCTAATTTTTCAGTTGAGGCAACTGAAATTCAGAAGCTAAGTGACTTGCCCAAGGTCACACATTTGATTAATAGCATGCACTACCATGCTTCTTAAACTGCGGGTTGTGACCCCATAGTTTAAGAAGTGCTGAAGGAGTCGCCAGTGGAAAAAGTTAAGAATCCCTGCACTTTAGTTTTACTCTGCACCTCTTTCCACAATATCACAGTGCCTCCAACAAAAATACTGCATACTTGGTAGGCATTGTTTTTCATTTGTGATAAAGAAAAAAAGTTTATTTTATTTTTCTGGAGGAAATTGTCCGAGAGATCCAGTGACTTTAGATAGACTAGGTCAGGGATTCTTACCCTTTTTTTGCATCTTGAATCCCTTTGTCAGTGTCTATCTGGGGAACACCTATGGACCCCTTCTTGAAATTAAGTTCTTAAATGCAGAAAATAAAATACATAGGGGTCCAAAGGAAACCAAGTACATTGAAATACAATTGTCAGGATTTATTTTTAAAAAGCAAGCTTATGGATTCCAGACTGATCCCATAGATGAGAGGTGTCAAAATTGTAACTTATATCTGGAGTGTGACCCAAAGCAGGTTAAAATGTAAATTGGGAAATATTTAAAAAATAAATAAAAATATAGTACAACATAGATGATGTTAATTTGTAGTTTTCTAAGTCAGTGTCTGTTGACAGATAACAGGGATCTGTTTCTTTTTGAATTTTATATTACTGGACTGGAGAAACTGAGAATTAGAACTATATGAGGGAGGCTAGGTGAAAGGGATGGTTTAAATTCTGACATGATTGTAGGATCTTTATAGTACATAAGATGCTGGTGATACTAACAAATATTAACAAATGTGAACTTTTCACCATATGCAACACAAAGAAAAGAAAAAGAACTGTATATGAAATACAAAACTCAATCTCTATTACATATAACTTGTTTTTTAAAAGTGTATTACATGTACGTATGTACATATACAAGATACGTACTATATATGTATATATATGTACAGTAGTATCCATATTGCCTTGCTTAGCTGAGTCCCTTTCTGAACTTTTTCTGCTCTCTTCTATTTTTAAAATGTTTCATTGACATTCTTTTCTTTCTTCTCTTTCCCCCTTCGTCACTATCACTGCCTCAAGCCCTCCTTTGTAACAAAAAAAGCATAATCAAAACAAAACAAATCCTCACTTTGGTTGTAGCTGAAAACAAGTCTCCTTCTGTACCTCTAGTCCAGCGGTTCTCAACCTGTGGGTTATGTTCAGTGTGTAACAATGAAAATACATCCTGCATGTCCGATATTTACATTACGATTCACAACAGTAGCAAAATTACAGTTATGAAGTAGCAGTGAAAATAATTGTATGGTTGGGGGTCCCCACAAGACGAGGAACTGCATTAAAGGGTCGTGGCATTAGGAAGGTTGAGAACCTCTGCTTTTGTCTGTCACATCTTTGCCAAGAAGAGGGAAGCATGCTTCGTCAGTTGTCTGTTCTTAATTTTTTCACACTTGTTTTCCTTTACATTATTGTAGCCATTATAGAAATTGTTCTTTTCTCTTCATTTTGAATCATGGCTTCATATGTTTCTCTGAATCCATCTCTTTCATTGCTTTTTTCACAGTGTGGTAATATTTCATTATAATCCTATTTGTTCCAGTTCTCTTTGTTTCCAGTTCTTTGCTGCAACAACAAAACAATTCTGTAGATATGTTTGTACGTGTGTATCCTTTTACTCTTCGTTTGATCTTTTTGGGGTTTATGCTGACTTTTGGGCTATAGTTCCAGATTGGTTGCCTGAATGTTTGAGCTGCTTTGGGGGTCCATGTTCACAGAGCCTTCCAATAATTGTCATTTTCTTTTTTCATTATCTTTGTGGTGGGTGTGAGTTTATATCTTTTGAACCTTATGACTTAACATTGACTGCTAACTAGGCATCTTAGATGATATCTCTATCCTAAGTGGTCCTACAGAATCACTTAGTTAGAGAAAGGAGCTGAGGTAATATTGATAAGTGGGAAGAACTTGGTGTGATTCCCTTTTTTAGGGGGGGGGGCATGTTTTTCCCTGATGGGCAGGTGTTATAGGCAGGAATTCCAGTCAGTTTTTTTCTGGTACAGTGAGATGCTTAACCACAAATTTCACTTTAGAGGATACATAGCACAGCTTTCTAAGTTCTTCCTCCTTCCAAAGGCGTATGAGTAAGGTGTTGTTATATACTGCTCTGGAAAAGCCTTTCCTTATGGGTGCTTGCTTGCCTGGGGTATCTCCCTGAGGCGAGCGTCTTTATAAAGCTACATATCTATCTGATTGTAGCCTTTCCCAATTCCCAGACTACCATAGCCCTTACCTTCTTACCTTTGGATCTCAGCATCTAGGTGAGTAGAGTCAGTAATTCTGGCAAATATCAATGGGGCTTCAAGAATTGTTAAATCCCATGTGTACTATATGTGAAATATATGAAAATACAAATCCAGTAGACTATGAAGTTATTGGTTGGGATAGAAATGGGCACTGGAAACATCAGTAACAGAGTTGATATGGCTGGAGATCTCTATATAAAATGCCCTTTGTGGCCAATTCTAGAGAACTAGTTGGCATTTAGGATACACTCTCAAGGCTACCCACTCAGTGTTCCCTAGACTCATAGGCTGTCTCTCAGGATCCCTAGACCCAGACTTCTTCCTGACATGTCTCTTGTCCAGTCACACAGATTAGAGGATAGAGAAGACAAGTAACTGGGCTATCTTTTCCTCTTCTTTCTTCATGTATTCTTTCTTGCCTAAATGGAGTACTATTATTTTCCTGGGATAGTCAATGATTTTGTCAACTGTCACCACCCTTTGTAGGGCCAGACTGAAGTGAGACTAGATCTGCCCAAACTAAGGTTGGATATTGGGGTACGAGTGGGAAGAGAATTGAAACCTAAAATTTGGTTCAGGAGTACCTTAGTGTTCCTTTTGGGAAGGACTATTCTCAAGTTAGGTTCTTCCAGTGCTGGTTGGCCTAGAGATGAAAAATAATTAGGTTAGTCCATGAAGTAAAATGTGTGCTAAGGATCTCTTCTCCATCGTCTCATCTTGGGGACAGTTTGGGGGCATTTCAGAGAACCCTTATGGGGATGACTTGTGAGCTGGTTTTGAGTCATTATACAATCCTTCTCTTCTAGTTATATGGGGCTCTCCCAGATAATTATAATTGTTAGTTTTAGAGCCAGTAAATGGCACTGCCATTTACCCTCCTGCCCCTCCATCCCTTTTGCCCTTTATCTTGTCCCCTAACCCGTAGGTCCCCCTTAGGGTAAGGCTTCCTGTTCTCTAGCATACTATGGCCTAGACTGCTGAACTCAAGAGTACCAGCTTCTGCTTTATGGGCTGTAGTGTAGCTGCTATACTTTTCTCTGTAGCTTTTTAGCTCTAGGTACAGAGGCATCAATGGGCATGGGGTTTTTGTACCTCACTCTCTATTGCCCAGAGCTCCCCTACGGACAAGGCCTCTTTTTCTTTTATTGCACTACTAGGAATTTGTCCTAGGGTTTCTTTGGCCAGGTTACCATCGCCATCATGATGTGCTGTCCAATACTGCACCATGTTCTGAACCCCAGGGGTGTCCATCAGAAACAAACGAGGCCTTAGGTAGGCAGAACTCTTGCCAGAAAGCCCTGGGATCTTTTTAACCCCATGGTGAAGGTTGGATTTACAGTCATATCTGGGAGTTTTCGTAGATCTAGCACCACTATTCTAGTTTCTAAAGGAAGGCTGCTTTCTTTAAGGGATCAGTTCACTCGTCTGATTTCAGAGAGAAAAGTCTCCCTTTTTCAGCCATTGAATTACTAATGATACATTGTAATATTGGAACAGGATCAGGCTGCATATATGGATTGTTTGTACCTAGTTGTTTGCATATTGTCTTTGCTATTCCATGAATAATACACTTCATCTCATCTTCTGGCATTTTTTCTGTCTTTTCCCTGTAGCTGTAATGCTCTCCTTTCTCTGCTCAGACTGCTGACCCTCTTGGCTTCCTTTGAGCCCCCCACTAAAATCCCGCCTTTGACAGGAAGCCTTCCCTAACCCCCTCAATTCCTCTTTTATTGACTTCCTCTTTATCCCGTGTGTAGCTTGCTTGTGTATCATTGTTTGCATGTCGTCTCTCCCATTGGAGTGAGCTCCCCCAGGCAGACTGTCCTTTGCCTTTCTTTGTGTCCTGAGTTCTTAGCAAAGTGCCTGATGTGGAGAAATCACTTGACAAATGTTTATTGACTGGTTTATCTGTTGAGGCTGTATTAATTTGTTGTGCTAAATTAAGAGGCCCCAAAGAATATTAGCATGCTCAGGTATTTAAGTTCTCCAGTTGGACATGGCTTGTACTCAAGTTCAGTTGGAATCAGTAGAGAAAACTCTCTGCTTGATCGTGTTGTAATTTACTTTGCAATTGGCTCAGTTCTTTGGCAGTGGGGTACTCTGCCATCACCTCCTGGTCTCAGTGGATTGTTGCCTTTCCTGCTCATTGAGTTATTTGGTGTTATTGACTGGGCAGGCTTCTTCAAAGCCCTTTACAACCTAGCCTTCTCATACCCTTCTAGTCTTCTTACACTTTACTCCCTGCCTCATGCTCTTTCATCCAGTGACAGTGGCCTCCTTGCTGTCCTACTTGTAAGACACTCGATCTTTTGGCATTTTCTCTGGCTGTCCCTCCTCATCACTGCCTACTGCTTCCTTTCAGTCCCAACCAAAATTGCATTTTCTCAGGACACTTTTCCAAACTCCTCTTAATTCTAGTGCCTTCCCTCTCTTATTTACGTACTTATTCAGCTTGTTTGTACATATTTACTTGCTTGTTGTCTCCCTCATTAGAGGCAGGTAAGTGGTGTAGTGGATAGATCTATCTGTAAGTGTGGCAGCCTTCTTTGTCTCCATTTCCTCTGGAGTTGGTGGTGCTCCATTTCTTCCTAGGCTTTTTCCTTCCAGGCTGTTTTTAGACTTGATAAGGTGCTTCTTAGTCTCACTCTTGGGATTTATCCCTTGTGGTTCATAATTTTTTGGTGCCTGGATTACAGAAACCCATATTGGACAGTCTTAGCCCTTGAAGGTGTCTCTTCCTGTTGCTGCCTCTCTGGAATCTTGAGGCCATTGTACCAGGGCCTTCTCAGGGATAACAGTCTCCTCTGAGAGGGAGTTTTATTCTGGAAAATCATCTTTATTTGCAGTAGATATGGTTGTAATTACAGAGAAGATATCTATAGAGTATAACTCCCTATGGCCTTCTTCCCTACAGAGACATTAAAGGATCCCTCCCTCCACCCACAAAAACAGGAAAGACCACACTTATTCAAGAGAGTCTCATGCCCCTCACTCTCACTGCAAGTAGAATAGGTAGGGTACTCCTTAGAGACTCTTGGGGGAGGCCTGTCCCTATTAGGTGATTGCTCGACATAGCCACACCTGTGTCCTGGGGCATCTACCTGAAGAGTTGCTTATTAACCTGAACTGTGTTTCTGTATTGACTTGACCCAATTTCTGACCTCCCAAACTAGGTATTCCCTACAGGAGATTGAGAGCCCTTAAGAAAAACCTAGTTTGATTCTCATGGAAGCTGCAAAGTAGCAGTCTTTCTAGCCATTGAATCCATATTTTGGTCTTTTCTTCTTCTGTTTTAGAAAATCCGTTCCTACTTTTACTCATAATGAAAATAACTGGGGTGGTTTCTCTGTGAGCCTCTCTTGTCTGAATCCTGTGTTTATATGCTTCAGAACAATTGCACTTCATACTGAGTGAAATTCTCAGATTTCATCTTTTGGGAAGGAATATCACAGCTCCAAGTAGTTGAGACCCTGGTCAGCTCCTCCACCTTCCAATTTTTAAGAACTTGAAAAACTGGGGGGTGGAGTCAAGATGGCAGCATAGAAGCAGCAAAACTCTGCAGCTCTCCCCATAACCACCTCAAATACCTATAAAATATGACTCTAAACAAATTTTAAAGCTCCAGAAGTCACAAAATGACAGAGCAACAAAGCTCCTGCTGAAGGCAGCCTGGCAGGCAGATGGGAAGGGGTTCATTGCAGTGTGCTGGGAGCCCAGACCAGCACTGCATGAACCCGTGGCTGGAGCCCTAGGGCCACCAGAACAAGCCGTGGCTGGAGCGCAAATCACCGGCAGCTGTGGCATTTTCCAGAATTACCAACCCATAAGAAACAAGGACTAAGTGAAAGGTCAGCGGAACTCAGATAAATTCGGGGGAGAGGGTCTGGCCGACTGCTCCAGGGCTAGAAGCCACTGAAGCCTCTGCGTGGCTGCTTCAGAAGCTCCTGGCCTGCAGATTGCAGGGGGGGGGGCAAGCGATCATTAAGAGGCTAAGTGCTCTTGCCTTGAGCTGCCTGGATTGGGATCGTGGTCTTGGTAGCCCTGAGGTGCGTTTTCAATGAGCCAGAGCTTGTGGGGGCTGCAGAAACTGTGGCCTCCTAATAGCTCCGGCAGCTGTGAAAACCCCAGCGATTTGGGACAGAACTCTGAAAGCAGAGTTCTACTGAACCTAAGAGTCAGGTAATTGACTGGCAACATGAGTAGGCAAAGGAAGGAGAGCAAGCCCAGCGGTGCAACTTTAGATTCCTTTTTTGGGGACAAAAAGTATCAAAGCATGGAACGGGAGGAAGACAACACAGTCAGAACTCCTGCACCAAAAGCTTCCAAGAAAAATGTAGACTGGTTACAAACCATAGAGCAACTTTAGAAGGATTTTGAAAACCAAATAAGAGAAGTGGAGGAAAAATTGGGAAGAGAAAT
>CM053581.1:389302451-389328862 GCA_028627135.1 Pseudochirops cupreus | reverse complement strand
CTGGAAAACAAGCCTGGCGCCACAGGCTCCACGTGACCACATTCAGCCTATTAGGGAACAGAGTACACTTTCAAATATCCAAGGGTCCTCAGAGTCACGTAGCCACTTTAACAAAGGGCCTAGGGGCAGGGAAGATCTTCAGATTCCCATAACAGGTTCCCAGAGCCTGTACCCCAACATTAGCAGATGAACAGTAGCTGAGTCTAAGTGAAGTCTACTGAAATTCTCAACTGGAATCAAGCCAATAGCCCCATACCTGGGTCCGGAACTTGCACAACTCAGACCAGGAGGGCAATGAACAGACCTCACTCAAAACATACCACTTTAGAGGCACTGAAAGCTTGCAAGTCCCCAGCCCTAGAGCTATGAAAACAGCAGAAGGACATGAGGACAGGCACTCTACTATCACTGCTGATGAGGGAATTGAGGGAATTAGGATAGCAAGTGATTAATTATGTGAATTGGGTAAACCACGCTGACGCCATCTTGTGACTCAATCCTGGAGCTAACTCAAGTTCCCTTTCTATTCAATTATGGGTCTAGTCCAAATTCTGTCCTGTGAGAAAATTTTATTCAATTATGGGAATTGGGAGAAAACCTTATTGCATTGTTTGAACCTAGCCTTGCATGACTGGGAAATGACCCCCTTTACCTGCTCTTTAGAGGACCCTTAACCAAAACCTAAGTTATGCTTACTAGAAACTCAGTTAAATCCAAAGACTGATACAAAGAGTCTTCTCAAAATTATGTATCTCAAACGAGCCATACATATTATCTGAAAACTGGCACATACTGATCAATTAGTTATTGTTTCCATGTTCCTTTGATTTTTTACAGACATCTGGAGAGAATGGGATACCTCTTTTTCTGAATTCAGGGAACAGCACTTCTGCACTCTCCTACTCACAACTTAGAAAGTCCAGTTGATGAGGTGCAGGCTCTGGGAGCCCCCTTGAGCTCTCCTTGAATCTTTGAGGTACAGGTTCTGGGAAACCCCTTGAGTCTGATTAAATCTTCCCACTTGATGAGGCATTTGCAAAGGCCATGAGTTTTTCATTGTGGCTGGGCCCAAACCTCTGTTACTAGCCTGGCCCTCCATTGTCCATCTACTTCCCACCCTTGAACCTGTCAAAATATCAATTCACCTTGAAATTGACCTCATCAACTCCTCCTGAAGACCCTCCCCAAAATCATTACTGGAGTCTGACCTCATTGACTCCTCCTGAAGACCCTCCCCAAACTCCTCCTCTAGACCACCCCTAGATTCCTCTGTACAGAAGACCCCATCTTCCCTCCATGTGGCATGAGAGTGCCATAGAATGACCTAGCACAGACTTACTGTGGCCTGCTTGCCCAATTCAAGTGTGACAGATACCTAGGCTCCTTAAGAGTATACCCCAGTACACTAAAAATAAATAAACAAGTCAACAACAAAAAAAAAGAGTCTACCCCATATGGCAAACTTGCAATAAACTTTACTTTTCTCTGGCTGAGAGAAGACTTGAGTCAAATTCTTTCGGCAGGACCCAGCCTGTCGGTATTTTGGGGTCTTGAGCAACCCTAACCCTCTTTATGGATGGGTAACCTCTTCACTTGGAAGATTGAACCTTTGTTTTACTCAGTCATTTCATCTTTTACCCACCACAATGAATAGGATCATATCAGTCCAAGTGGAAAGGACCCAAAAATGTGGTTAAAACAATAATTAATTCCTTTGAGGACTAGAATGGCCCTTATCTCTGTTTCCCAATTCTGATATGGTAAACTTATCCTCAGAAAAACCAGTGACAATCTTCCTCTCTAATATGGCTAACTCAAGAGTCTATTTTGCCTATAGTTTTGTCCAAATGCCACCTAGCTTCTTTGCCTGCACTCTTTTAGTATATTCCCAAAATGGTCAACCTTGACTCTTGTCCTGAACCTCCTTGCCTCTATGGAAGCAAGGACTGGAGTCCAGCAGGCTTGAGTATCTTCCCTGAAGCCTAATTGTTTTGTATAAAATATTGCTGCTTTCATATGGAAACAAATTAGTTGCAGAAAGGGGCTGGAAAATAATATTTGCTTAAGGAAAAATAATAAAAATACAGTTATAAAGAATACAGCATCTCAGATAAAAAGCTGAGGAAAGACAAAAATTGTTCTGAGGATCTATTCTGAGAGAACTGCCCCTCAGATGCATTCCCTAAAAGCATCTGTTTGAAGGCAAAATAATGATTTAATAATGGCTGCAGGAAATTGTGGTCCATTAGCTCATTTGTATTTAGAGTTTTAAAAGTTATAACTGAAAAAGTTGTAAATCAACTGTTTGGAAACCATGGGAAGATAATACGGGTTAATAGCCGACAAAAAGATAGATTTCTTGAGTTTTACTTCTTAAGAAAAAGATGAGTCACTGACTACCAGGAGGTTCTGATTTAGGGCGTTAACAAGACAGTGGGAGCCAATCGGTCAGTCAATAAATATTTATGAAGCACCTTCTATATTTCACACACCGTACTAAGTGCTAAGGATACCAAAGAAAAGTAAAAGACAATCCCTGCTACTCTTAAGGAGTTCATAGTCTAATGGGGAGAGGAACATGAAAACAACGGTATTCACACAAAGATAAATTTGTAATAATTAACAAAAGAAAGGCACAAGAATTAAGAGGGATCAGGAAAAAAATAAAAGATACACAGAAGAAACAGGAGAGTTAGCTGAATGGGCTTTTCATGTCCTTTGGACATTTTATCTATTGGGAAATAGCTCTTGTTCTTATGTAATTATACCAATTCTCTATATATCTTTATCAGAGAAGCTTGTTTCGAAGATATTTTACTTCCCGAGTAACTTATTTCCCTTCTGATTTTAGCTATTTTTTTTGTTGTTAAAAAAACTTTTCAATCTTGTGCATTCAAAATCATCTATTTTGTCTTCTGTGATATTCTCTTTCCTTTGCTTGGTCAAGAATTTTTTCCTTTATCAATAGTTGTAAATGTTGTCTCCTTACCTGATCTTCCAAGTTGTTTTTGATCTGACCTTTTATGTACAGTGGTGCCTTAACTTACGAGTTTAATTTGTTCCATTACTGAGCTCGTAACTCAATTTGCTAGTAGATCAAGTCAATTTTCTCCATTAAAATTAATTGAAATGCCATTAATCCATTCCAGCCCCCAAAATGCCACCCCAGTACTTTTTGTTTTTAAATAAGAAAAAGTACTTATAAATAACAAATATTATATAAAAACATAATAAAAGAGAACTTAAAGAAATAAATTGGTTTTATAAAGTGTATATTTGCCTTGGATATCAGACCACTTGAGCTAACAGAAGATACTGCCAGACGTGGAGGGTGGAGGAGATGGATGGAGGAGGTTAGAGGAGTTTTGTTTCGTGCTCTTTCGGTCACTTTCGTTCACTTACTCACTACACTCTTAACGCTCCACTTTATCCCTGAATTTAATTGCTAAAATATCTTTTGTACTTTCTCTTAACTTAATTTTCTTCATTGGCAAGGTAAACACGTGCACTGAATGAGTGACTCGAGAGATGCTGGCTGGGTGTTGGGTTGTGACGTTCACTGCACCAACTAGCGGCAGCTGGTACCTCAAATTTTGGCTCGCAATTCAAAGCAAAAAATCGACCCGAGTGACAACTCATATCTCAGAAATCTCGTAAGTTGTTGCACTGCATAGCTTAAGTATCTATTTAAATCTTCCCACCTTTGTTTTAGTATTTGTTGTCAAATAATGAGCCCTTACTCTAGTAGAATTGGATTTATTGAATACTATGTTACTACATTTGACTGCTTCTGGGTCTTGTATAGTCTGTTATTTGTTACTTTTAGCTTCCTTTTCTTCCAACTTTTTAAAATTATTTTTATTATTTTATTCCTTTGGCATTCTATAACTTTTTTCCTCCAGATAAATTCTGCGTTTATTTTTTTTCCAGTTGTTTAAAATAACCTTTTGGTAATTTGATTAGTATGGCACTGAATCTCTAAGGTAATTTAGATAGTATCATCATTTTTTATTATATCACTACAACCCAACCATGAACAATTAATATTTCTCCAATTATTTACATTTTCCTTTATTTATTAAATGAGTGTTTCACAGTTGTAGTCATGTAAGTCATGTGTGTATCTTGGTATGTACAATCCCAAATATTTCCTACGTTCTGTAGTTATTGTGAACGGAATTTTTTTTCTGTCTCTTTCTGCTGAGTATTGCTGATAATACACTGAAAACCTGATGATTTTGTGAGGTTTTTTACATCTTGCTACTTTGCTCCATTTATTTTAGTTGAAACTCTAGAGTTCTCTAAGTAAACCATAATATCATCTTCAAAAAGCAATGACTGTGTTTTTTTCTTTGACTATGCTTGTTTTCTCAATTTCTTTTTCTTGTCTTATTGCTGTAGAACTTTCTAGAACTATATCAAATAATAGTGGTGACAATGGACATCTTTACTTTATCCCTGAACTTATTTGAGAAGGCTTTAGCATTTCTCTGTGATAGATAATACTAACTTTTGGTTTTACCGTATTAAAGAAAGGACAATTTATTCCTATGTTTTTTAATTTTTTTTAAAACATAAAGGAGTGCTGTATTTTATAAAAGGTTTATTTTGGTATCTATTGATACTACATAATTTTTATTGTTTTGTGATTAATTTGTGCTATCATACTGATGGTTTTCCTCTTCTTGAACCAACCCTGCATTTCTACAATAAATCCAACATGGTCATCTGTTAACTATGTTGTTATATTCACTTTGCTAATATTGTATTAAATATCTTTGTTTTTTGTTGTTGTTGCTTTTTGTTTCTTTTTTGAAGGGAGGAAGGCAAAGCAATTGGGGTTAAGTGACTTGCTCAAGGTCATACAGCTAGTAATTGTCTAGTGTCTGAGGCTGGATTTAAACTTAGGTCCTCCTGACTCCAGGGTAGGTGCTCTATTCACTCTGCCACATAACTGCCCCCTGTATTATATTTCTTTGCATCAATATTTACTGGAGAGATTTGTTTATAGCTTTCTTTCTTTGTTTTATGTCTCCCAAGTTTAGTTATTAAGACTATATTAAACATAGCCTGTATCAGATTGTATGCCACCTTGGGGAAGGGAGAGGAGAGGGAGGGGAAAAAAATTGGAACTCAGAATCTTATAAAAGTGAATGTTGGAGTATCTAGGTGGCACAGTGAATAGAGCACTGGCCCTGGAGTCTGGAGGACCTGAGTTCAAATCCGGCCTCAAACACTTAACAGAAAACACACACACAAAAAAACTAGCCGTGGGACCTTGGGCAAGTCACTTAATCCCAATTGCCCTACCTTTCCCCCTCCAAAAAGCACAAGAAAAAGTATTAAACTTTTTGTTTAAGTGAATGTTGAAAAATAAAAATAAAAAAGGCCATATTGCTATTGTGGGGGAGGGTGTTCAGTAGGGGAAGGCAATAGGGGTTAAGTGACCAGGGTCATAAAAGTAGTAATTGTCTGAGACCAGATTTGAACTCAGGTTCTCCTGACTCCAGGGCCACTGCTCTAGCCACTGTACCACTACTTAGCTGCCCCTACACCATATTAATCTCATAGAAGGAGTCTTTTCTTTCTTTCCTTATTTTTTGCAAAGAATTTATGTAATTTGGGATTAATTGTTCTTTGAATGTTTAATAGATTTCACTTTAAATCCATGTGGCCCTGGTTTTTCTTTTTCTTTGGGAGTCCCTTCAGGGATTGTTCAAATTTTTTTTTCTGATATCAGATTTTTAAATTTTCTATTAAAATATTCTATTAATCTGAGTATTTCATATTTATGTAAATGAATATCTATCTTAAATTATTATTCTTGTCAACAAACAAGTTGGCAAAATAGTTTCTGACAATTACTTTTATTTACTCTTCATTGGTTATGATCTTTTTCATTTTTTATATTGACTGGTTCTTTTTTTAAAAATGAGATTATCTAACCATTTATCTGTTTTATTAATTTCCTTTTTAAAAAACTCAGTTCATAACAGCCCTGAAAAGGGCTTCTCAAGCCCTCACATCATAGGTGCTAGTCCTCCTTGAATATCCCATACATTCTAGTTTGCATGCTATGAGACAGTGAGCTTGACTTCAATTCCAGGCAAAAACTGAGAATTCATTATTAAAAGGATGGTAGTGAACATCACAGAAGAGGAAACATGAATAACAACAAGTCATTCTTTTCCCTTCACCAAAAACACATCAGACCAGAAGAACTTCCTTTTCTGATGTGTTTTCAACTACATCATCAAGGAAATGGTGTAGCAAAGATTTTATTCAAAGCACTCTTGCTATTCTTAAGCATGAGATAGAAATATAGTCATTATACAATAGTACACAGGTGAACTCAGCTGTCTGAAGAGCTGTAGGAAAAGAAAAGTAATTACTGATTTAATGTTGACTTGAAAGCAGGAATCTAGAGAACTTGCTCAGGGATCTATGATTGGCCCTATTACTATTTAACACTGCTATTATTTGGATTGTGGCATAAATTTCTTTGGATAAAGGTATAAATTTCCAATTTGCATATGACTCAAAACTGAGAGGAATGATTAACACTTTACATTAGAGTGAGAATTCACAAAGAGCTTGACAAACTAGATTTTCAGGCTGAATCTGAGGATAGTATTTAATGAGGATCACTGTAAATTCATATATTTGGGTTCAAAAAGTCACCTTTGCAAACATAAAATAAGGGAAATGTGGCTACCTGACAGTTTGCTAAATCAGTGTTTCAGTTTCTTAATAGAACATCTGCCCCAGGAAAGGTAGATAGGTCTTGATGAGGGTAATAGGGAAGGAAATAAGAAAAATGTCTGAAACACCGGACTTTGTGAATCTCTGGGTATCTTGGGGGTTTAATATGTATGCACTAGGTGTGAGGAAGTAAATGAAAGAACAGAAAGGTATTAGGGGGTGGAGCATGGGATTTGGCCGGTGGTAAAGAAAAAATTTTTGGATTCCCAATTTTGTTCAAAGCCAGATTTGTTGACAAGGAATTGCATGAAGGGTGGATCCAGAATCCTAGTATTGAGAGTTAGGAGGAATGTTACCACCCAGGCTAGAGCCTTCACTTTACAGACGGAAAAATTCAGACTAAGAGTCATAAGATTACTTTTTTAAAGTTACTTAGGTCATCAGTCGCAGAGTTGGAAACCAAACCCAGGCTTTTTTTTACTCCAAATCTAGTGCTTTTCTCACTATTTGGTGTTGTCCCTGGGAGCATGAAGCATTAGTTTAGAAGATTGCTTTCTTTGAAATGAGCTTTGATATTAAGGATTGTATTAATATTACATAAAGTAAGTATTTTATTAAAAAAAACAGGTCTTGGTTTTATTTATCAATTCAGTGGGGGGGGGTTGTGTGAGTGTTTTTAATTTTATCTCGGTTTTTCAGAATTTCTGTTTTTATGATTAGGGTTTTTTCATTTGTTACTTTTCTGGGTTTTGTTAATTGTGTCCAGTTCATTGCTCTGTTCTTTCACTTTGGTTAATCAAAGTGTTTAGACTTCTAAATTATTCCCTAACCTGACCATCAATTTAATCTCCATTTCCTGCTTGACAACACCAACTCAGCTCTCAGTGCTCACACAGCATTATGTGCAATGTAACATTTCATCATACAGCATCCCCTCAATCACTTGGGCCAGTTTACTCCATGAGCTCCACAGTTACTGCCCCTTTGATGACTATTCTTAAAAGCATCCCTTGCAGACTTAGTAAAATGTCAGTGTCCTTTTCTCCCTCCTGTTGGGAGGTGGTTAAGAACTTTACATAGTTATTCTCTGCAATCACAGTGTCATCAAATTGTCTACCCAGGACACAAAAACATTAGATTATTCTTTCTTCAGGGCATTGTATCTTTAGGGTACATGTCAAAGTATGTTCCATTTCCTCACCTTCATCCTCTGCCTCATCTCTGTGGCATGTTTGGTGTCGCAGGCAAGCAACAGAAAAGATCTTCTCAAATTAAATTTTTAAGAAAAATTCGGTTAAGTGAACAGGAGAGAATCGATCTTGGGGAGATACCTCAGACCTCAGGACATAAGGACTTGTGGTAAGAGACATCCTAGAATACCACTCTGCTGTGAGGAATCAAAGTCTTGGAGACAACAAAGTTGCCAACATGGAAAGAAGTAGGGCATGGCCCAATCTGGAGAGGATTTTACCTTGGGTGCTGCCAGTGGGGGAAGAAAGTGTTTTACTCTTTAAATTAATTATTTCACATAGCTAAATGCTAAGCTCAGTTGTTTTCACCTGCACATGTTGGTGATGTCCTCTAAATTTTAGTGCCTTTGGGAAAATCTCTAAGTAAACAAGCACATCCTCCGCCCCCACCAAAATTGCTGTCACTTTTCATAGTTATCTTCCTTTTACTGTATTGATTGACTAACAGCTTGGTCCATGGGCCAACTAGCTGCTGAGGAGTGTTTCTCCCTATAGGAGGTCTTCTACACTATCCACCATCTATTCTGATAATGCCACAAAGCATTTAAACTCTCTCAGCAACTTATAGGATCATAGTTTTAGAACTCATTTTACAGATAAGGTAACACAGGTGTGGTGGATGACTAACTTAAGATCACACAGGTAGTAAGTAATACAGATTCAAAATCAGGTCCCCTGCTTCCATAGCCAACATTCTTTCTAACTTTTTTCTAGAGTTTAGTGACTAAATACCCAAGAATCTCCTTGTTCTGGGGTAGGATTGATTCAAGTCAGTTGAGCGTTGATGCTTGTAATCGAAACAAAATGAAACATTGTGAACCATAGACCATTGCTCCTCCTTTTACGTCTATATCTTTTGCTTATGCATGTATTATTAATTATTATCTTTGTTACGTTATTGTCTGAGAGGCAGACTGGCATAGTAGATAAGAGAGATGGCCTAGAAGCCAGGAAAACCTGGGTTCAAATACCACACATACTAGTTGTGTGACCCTGGGCAAATCACTTAACCTCTCAGTGTCTAAATCTCAAAAACTGTAAATTGTACAGCATATGCTGATCATATTGCTAAATGAAGTTTCTTTATTTGGGAGTTCCCTATACCAATGAAATCATGGGTTCAGTCCTTATCCTCCAATATGATCTATAAAGGATATGTTCAGCATTTCTGCTTTTTTTCCCATTTGTTTATCATTTCTCTGGACCTTGGCACTTGGTCTCTTTTTTTAAAGGTACAATTTAGTGCAGAGAAATTTGTATATTCTTTAATATTTCCATTCAGGAGATACCATAAGCATTTTAAATCTAACTTCTCCAGTATTTTTTTAAGCACCATATGTTCTTTTATGTTTATCTTTCTGTTAGATGTATCCAATTCTGAGAGGGAAATGTTGAAGTCTTCTATAATTACGTGGTGTTACTATGTGTCTTTTTGCAATTCTATTAACCTTTCCTTTATGAATTTAGATGCTGTCTCATTTGGTTTATGTATATATAGAAAAGCAGTGGGTTAGGATGGAGAGATAGCCAGCCTCAGCATTAAGAAGGCCTGGGTTCAAATTGAGCCTTTGACATATTATGGCCACTTACAGTCACTTAACTTCTCTGCATCCCACAAAACTCTTGAAGCTTATTAAGTTACATATTGGTAAAGAGAGTTTCCTCATTGAGTGTTCCCTACACCAATGAAGTCACAAGTTTAATCCAGAAAAAAAAGTAGATGCTTGTTGTATGGCACTTTTAACATTAAAAAAGTTTCCTGTTTATCTTTCTTGACCATATTTTTGCTTTATCTGGTCGCATAACTTCAGCTCCTGCTTTTTTTTGGAACCTCCTGTTTCCAGTTTCTCATTTTCATGTCATATGTTTTTTTGATGTTTTTCTTGTATGCAGCACATTATTAGGTTATTTCCTATTTAAATAATGTTATCCCCTTTATCTTTTAGACAGCACTTTGTTATTATGATTGGTTTTGCTTATACTACAATACACTGATGCCCTTTCCACAAGCTCTCTTCCTTGCCTCTTGCTCCTTTGTGGAAGTACAACCTCTTGCTCTCATTTACCTGTGTGGAAGCAAAGCTTCCTCCTTGGTTCAACTGAAAATATTAAGAAATAAATATTTCTCTAGCCTAAAACTCTTTTCCCTTTAGGAAAAAGGTAAGATCCTGGGAACATGAATTAAAGGTGGTAACCAAATTGAGGAGAAATATCTCACATCTCCTTAACATTGCCTTCCCTACCTCTGAGGTGACTAGGGCTATTGACCCATGTGTGGGTATCCCCCTCCTCCCCCATCTCTGAAAGGAATTAGAATATGATCAGATGGAGGAAGTCCTCTTCATTAGGTCAGATCACTTGTGACCAAGCGAGGGGAATGGTCAAAGCAGGAGGATTATTCTGATGGGGTATTCCAAAAGATTAAGTGACTATGGTTCTATTAGATAAAGTAGAATGTTAACCCCAAATTGAGTTTTGACATTCTGTGACATTTTGAGATTGCTATAAATGTGACTTCAAATTGACTTGGGGGAGAAAGATGTCTGAAAGAATAGGGGCACCATGTCAGTTTGGACATTTCTCTCTCTAAACTATAAATACTCAGATTTAGAATAACATTACTAATGATGGCTGGCATCTACATAGCACTTTACGGTTTGCAAAGCACTTCTACGTACATCATCTCATTACTTACCCATAACAACCCTCTGAGATAGTTGGGGGGGGGGGTTTATTGATGAGCCAGGTTCACACCATTAGTATCAAGGTAGGATTTGAACTCTGGTCTTTCTGCCTCCAAATCCACTGCTATCCAATGCATCCTTTAGCTGTACGCTTAATAAGAATTGTTCCTCAGAGATTTGTGCCTAAAACACGGAATACAGTATTGATATTGTTTCTTCAACATTTACCTCAAGTTCTTCCACTTTATTTAGACTAATTTATCTTTCCTTTTACTTATTTGTCCATTTCACTCCCTCTTTTGATTCTTCTTTCCTTGCCCAGCTAAGCATAATGGTTCAAAATTTCCACCCTCACACACTTTACTTTAATTAACGTACTTTGGTGGGGTGGCTAGTTGGCACAGAGAATAGAACACCAGCCCTGGAGTCAGGAGGATCTTGAATTCAAATCCTGTCTCAGACACTTAACATAAAAACTAGCTGTGTGACCTTGGGCAAGTCACTTAATCCCAATTGCCTTACCTTCCTCCTCCAAAAAAAGCAAAAAATAAAAAATAAACATCCTTTGGGGTGCCTTTTTCTGAGAAGTTTTCCTTTCTTTCACCCTTATTTCTCTTCCCTCCTTGCCTATTCTGCATTCTTCAAATTCATGAACTATATATCCTCTTTGTTGTGGGAGCAATAAGCTAACACCCCTTCCAGCATCCCATGTAAATAAGGTAACATCCTTAAAAGATATTGAAACTCTTCTTGAGACCAGAGAGGCTCAGGGGACTAAAGTTTCTGGACTGACATCTTTTCCTGATTTCCTGAACACACTTTGAAATAGCCAGAGTTTTAGGTGCACTCTAATGTTTGTCTGGCAGACCACATAGGGCAACTTAAAGGCAGGGTAGTTTCACTCAATTGAATAATCTCAATGCATATCTGTGTTAAATATCTTTCTCCTGCTATAACTATATCAATTTTGGGTTTTTTTAAATTCAATTTTATTTTATTTTATCAGCAAAAATCCACTCTCCCTTGCCCCCTAATTGAGAAAGAAAAAAAAACTCTGTTGCAAATGTGTAGTCAGGCAAAACAAATTTTCTTTTTGTACATATTCAAAAAATTATGTCTCATTCTGTACTCTAAATCCTTCACCTCTTTATCAGGAGGGAGTACCATGTTTCAACATGAGACGTCTAGAATTGAGGTTGGTCATTATCCTATTAGAGTTTCAAAGTCTTTCAAAGTTTTTTGTCTTTATAATAGGAAAGTGAAGGGAAAGGAAAGGAATAACCATGTCTACAGCACCTACAATGTGCCAGGGACTGTGCTAAGTACTTTACAAACATTATCTCATTTAATTCTCCCCAACAACCCTGGGAGGTCAATATTATTACGAGGATAAGTGATTTGCTCAGGTTAACACTGGCAAGTGTCTGAGGCTGGATTTGAGCTCAGGTCTTCCTGGATCCACATACAGTGCTTCTTCTACTGAGTCACTTAGCTACTTTTTGTTGTCATTGAATAAATTGTTCTGATTCTGCTCCCTTCACTCTGCATCAGTTCATAGAAATCTTCCCACATTTCTTGAAATCATCCCTTTCATTATTTCTTACAGTACAATAATATTCTGTCACATTTATATAACATAACTTTTTAGCCATTCCCCAAGTAATGAGCAGTCCCTCAGTTTCCAATTCTTTCCCAGCCCAAAAAAGAGCTGCTATAACTATTTTTTTTACATCTTTAGAATTTGTTTTGCTCAGTACCACCCTCCCACTTATTTCCACCTTTTCTTTTTGCTTCCCTCCTGTTTTCTTAGTGAAATATATTTCTGGAACCAGTTGTGTGTGTGTTTGTGTATAAACAAAATATATGTATATATGTATGTACTCTTCCCTCCTTTGATCAATTCAGATGAGAGTCTGATTCAAGTGTCTAGGACTTCTCTGCTTTTTTATGGTGGAGTGGCTGTTCAATTATATGTAATTCTGACTAGTACTCCTTTGTACTTCAAATCTTTCTTTCTGGTCACATGTAGCCTAATTTGACCTGGAAGCTCTGGATTTTGGTTATAATATTTCTGGGAATTTTTGTTTTGGGGTTTCTTTCAAATGTCTAGTGGATTCTTCCTATTTCCACTTTGCCCTCTGGTTCTAAGAGGTTTGGGTAGTTTTCTTTTATGATTTCTTGAGATACAATGTACAGGTTCTTTCTTAGTTCATGGCTTTCAGGTCATTCACTGATTCTTTTACATTTTTCTTCTTTATCTTTTTTCTGGGTTAGTTTCTTTTTGTTATGAGTATAACTTAACTTTTTTCAATTTTTATAGTCTTTTGATTTCATTTTAATCTATGTTTTTTTGTCTCATGGGGTCATTATCTTCTATGTAGTCCATTCTAATTTTCAGGGAACTCATTGCTTGGAATAAGTTTTATACATCTTATGCCAAGTTATTAATTTCCTTTCTAGTTCTTTCTTCCATAGCTCTCATTTCTTTTCCACTTTTTTTCTCTGGAACTCTCATTTTATTTATAAAAAATTTTAAGCTCTTTTAAAGAACTTTTGCTTCATTTCTTCCAGGAATTCTAGTTGAATTTATGACCAAACTGCATTTTTCTTTGCTTATAGATTTGAATTTCTTATGGATTTGAATCTTGAGTGTTCCTATTACCATAATAGCTTTTTAAGGCGGGATTCTTTGTTTATTTGTTTGCTCATTATTCAAGCCCGACTTCAGGCTTTATGTTAGGGTTAGGCTTGGTGAGCTTCTGCAGGGAATGTCTAGGCTGGTCCTGTTGCTGTGTGGGTTTTTTTTTTTTTTGAGGTATTGAGTTCTGTGTTATTCCATGATCCTAAGGATAGCACAGACTTGGGATGTGCACATTTTCAGTGTTCTCAAAGTGGTTTGATCCAGGACAAAGTCTGATTTCAGTACTCTCCCTACCCCTACCCAGGCTGAGCTCTGCAAGGTCTTGATTTGGGTTTGGACCTGAGCAACAGGTTTATGGGCTTGTCCCATTTGGATTTCCAGCAGACTGCTACTGTAATCATTTACTATTAGCCACCTGGAATGCTCTGTTGGTTCAGAGCAGCAGAATTTCAGGCCTTTTTTGATCTGGAATTCCTGCCCTGGTTTTCCACAAGGGAAAAAAAAACTGTAATAAAATCAATTCCTTCATGTTTATAGGCTTAAAAAAAAAAGAAAGTGAACTAAAAAGTAAAGAAGAAATAAATAGATATTATCCATCAAAGGATAAAAATGACCTAACGTACTAAAAATTTATGGTGGACTTAAATCAGGAGAAAGGAAGGAGGAATAGCTTAATTAATATTTCATGTGCTATTAAATCAATCTTCTGTGGAAGGAATATCATCAGAGGAAGATGCACAAACAGGGAAAGGGAAGAAGAGAGACAAAGAGGAACTAATAATATACCCCAACCTAGTCTATAGGAAAACAAAGAAAGGATACCAATTTCAACAGAAGTGGAGATTGTGAGAAAATTAAGATAAAATCAATGGATGGGAAGGACTGGGTTGAGGGGAAAAGAAAAATGGGCTTCACTACAGAAAGGAAAAGCAATCTCAGTGAATTAAATGGAGGCAATTGGCATAATTGTCCACATTTCTAATTCCAGAAATCCCTCTGGACAGCTGGGGAGAATTTGGCATGGTCCTTTCAAATGCCTTCTGCAATGGTTTGCACCAAAGAATCATAAAATCCACATGGCAAAATTTTGGTTTATCTCTCAAATTTCAAATTAAAAACATAACAACAACAACAAATAGCTCAAGATTTTCTTTAGTAGAGTTGTTGGACAATCCTAAAATTCCAGGGATAAACCTCAGTTTGCATTCTTTCAGCATTGGGGTTCCCCCCTCATGGTGGCTGGCTACTTTCATATACAATTATAGGACTAAAACCAACTAGTTCAGCCAGGTGGTATAGTGGACAGAGCACTGGATCTGGAGTAAAGGAAGAGGTAAGTTCAAGTCCAGCTTCAGACACTTAACAGGTATGTGATCCTGGGCAAGTCACTTAACATCTGTTTGTTTCAGTTTACTCGACTGTAAAATGGGGATCATAATATCTACCTTCCAAAGTTGTTGTGAGGGTCAAATTAGATAATATTTACAAAGTACTCAGTACAGCATCTGGCACTTAATAAATACTTATTCCCTTCCCATTCGCATTTCCAAAAAGTAATTCAAAATTAGTTTCTCACAAATATGGTTCTATTTTTTTTTAAGGAGTGAAGGCAAGGCAATCGGGGTTAGGTGACTTGCCCAAGGTCACACAGCTAGTAAGTGTCAAGTGTCTGAATCTGGATTTGAACTCAGGTCCTTCTGACTCCAGAGCTGATGCTCTATTCATTGCACCACCTAGCTGCCCCAAATATGGTTCTTTTGAAGTGGTGAGAGGTCATTTTTCAGGAGCTCCCCTGAAGCAATTGGATGATTGGGATCTTTAGCAATATGAAGGCATCAGAACCACCAACAACAGAGCACAACTAGCCCTTCTGAATTTGTCCTTTTCTAATGAGGGGAAAAATTTTCTTTCTCTATTCCAAAAAATTCAATCACTCCAAGCTGCTCTGAAGATAAACTGAGTTCTGAAGAGAGCTCCAAATAGAACTTTGAAGAGCATTAAATGACCAGGTTGAAAAACCCAACAAAGCTGGAAGCCCTAAAACATAGTTTGCTGCAATTATCTTCAAGGTATACTTGTAAAGGTCACAGAGCATACTCACATGATTCTCTTCTCATTGAATAGACTTAGGCAGTTTACTCTCTAATTTCTGGGGACTAAGGGGTGCCTCACAGTGAGCAATCACCCTCTCTAGAAGCATCACCAAAAGCACCACCAGAAACATTAAGGCCATTCTGGGCTCACTTTCCTCTGACCTTCAACCCTCCACCATAATGAGCTCATTCAGTTCCAATCCTATAAAACTATGTGGATTGCTTTGTGTTGGGCCTGACTCAGGTGAGTCCTTGGTAATTTAGTTCAATATTGGAATGAAATGGGTCATATGATAGTTAACAAAGGGATATTTACTTATTCATAGCAAGAAAAAAATAATTCTGCAAGAGTAGGCCTTGAGAACTTGAGTGAAGCTCCTATCATGGTCCACCAACCAAGCATATGAGCATATCTGGAGCTCTTTGTGGCTTGCATTGTACTCAGGTGATGAGGAAGGGAGTCAACACACTGAGTCACCCTTAGTCCCTTAGCCAACCAAGTCTCAAAGAATGTCTAAATACCTTTTAAGGAAATATTAGCCTAACTTGTATGGGGGAGAGATTAGGAGTATTATATTCCTGAGAGAATAATCATAGGGTCAAGGTACTTTGTAAGACCGAATCTCTTTGGAAAAAACAGAGAGAACCCATGAGCTAAAAAAAAAAAAATCATAGCTAGATCTATGTATCTATCTACACACACACACACACACACACACACACACACACACACACACACACACACACACAAATTCATGAGTCCCTACCCAATGGGTCCACTTTTAATAGTTAACTAGAGGATTCCCTTCATTCAAAGCAAAGGTGTTTAATGAAACGGCCTAATAAGAAAAATAGCAATGAAACTGGGTTGATGCAGGGTATATTGTCTGGTATTAGGCTAGAAGCAGTACTATAAGAGTTTAAAAAGCGTATCTGTGATTATACCACCACTCCTTGGGCCATTTCCTTATTAACTGTTTCTTTGGATTCAGAGGCCATTTAGAGGGTATGTTCTGGGATATACTCAGGAATTACCAAAAAATGCACTCCTGTTGTTTTTAGAAATATCAGAAACCCTGGCCTGGGAGATACAAAAAGCCTTCATTCAATTTACCCTGTCTTGTTGCCTTCAGAATTTTGTTTAGAAGTCTCTCATTTCATCAGAAAATCCTTAGTCCCAGATGAAGGTACTTCCAATACCTAATGCACTCAGACTTAGTCTTTTTAGACTCCTGTCCCATTTCTGGACTTTGGGTCAGTCGGTCAGAGACCCCACCCTAATATATGGTGGACATTCCAAGTACCTCCCAATTTTAACCTCTAAAGGCTAGACTATGAAGCAAATAAAGGTATACTTGCCAAATAACTCTGAGGTTCAAGGATCCTTATCTTCTGAACCCTAAGCCTCCTCTAGACTCCCACGTACACAAGTGGGTAGAGAAAAGGCACACAGACTCATGCTCAAACAAGATGTATAGAGGAACACAGAAGATAAAATGGTTAGTTTTGATTACATAAAAGTAAAATGCTGTTGCACAAACACAACCAATGAAGTTAAAAGTAACTGGGGAAAAAAATCTTTGTAATCAATTTTTCCAATAAAGGTCTCATATCCAAGGTATATAATGAAGTGATTTGAATTTATGAGACTAAGAGACTAAGATAAATGACCAAAGGATACAAAAAAGGCAGATTTCAAAGGAAGGAATCCAAGTAACCAACAACTAATTAAAATATTCCAAATCACTGTTAGAGAAACACAAATTAAGTATCTTTGAGGTATCATTTCATGTCCATCAGATTGGCAAAGATGATAAAAGAAGAAAATGCCAAATGCTAGAGAGGAAAACAGGTATGTTAATACATTGGTGGTGGAACTAAGAATTGGTCCAGATTGGAAAACAATTTGGAACTATGGGCCAAAAGTCACTAAATTGTGTATACCTTCTGACCCAGCAATACTACCTCTAAATATATACTTCAAAGAGATCAAAGAAAGAGGAAAACAACTCATATGTATAAAGATATTTAGAGCAGCTCTATTTATAGTTGCAAAAAAACTGAAGCTAATGGGATACTTACTGATTAGGAAATGGATAAGCAAATTATGGTAGATGAATGTATTACTGACCCATAGCAAATTATGAAATGCATAGTTTCAGAGACCTGGATGAACTGATGCAAAGTGAAGGAAGCAGAGCCAGGAGTACAATTTATACAATGACAACATTATAAAGAAAAACAACTTTGAAAGACTTTAGCGCTTCGATCAATGCAAAGACAAACGATGAATCCAAAGGATGGAAGATGAAGCATGCTACCCACCTCTTGAGGAAGAGGTGATAAGACTCAAAATGCAGGCTAAAGACTGACATTTTTGGATATGGCCAACAGAAGAATTTGTTTCACTTAACTATATATATTTATTAAGATTTTCTTTTTTTCGCCTTTTTTTGGGATTAGTTGGTAGAGTGGAAGCAGGAGAGAAAATAATGCTTGTTAACTGATAAAAATTTCTTACAGGAAAAAGCACAAGGTCCAGGGACAAGGTCATTTTATCTTTTACTCACATAATTGAATTCCTAGTTTCTCATATGCAGATACTGCCATTCTAAAGCCTCAGAGCCTTGTGGAACACCCTTATACTTGTAAATATGACAAATGTCCTTTACTGTTTAGAAAAATTGAATTTATTCTACCATTCTTTCAAGCAAATATCTGAGCTACTTCATGGAAGTAAGATGGATCTTATATAAAGAGAGATTGTGGGAAGGATCTAGGGGTGGCCTACAGGAGGGTTTGGGGAGGGTCTTGAGGAGGAGTCTAAGGAAGATATTGAAGGAACTGAGGTCAGACTCCAGGAAACAGAAGAATGGGATTTTGATGGGATCGAGGGTGGGAAATAGCTGGAGGTAACAGACAATGGAGGGCTAGGCTAGTTTTAGGGTAAAAGATTTGGTCACAGATATTTTGATAGGATCAAAGGAGGGCTAGGCTAGGTTAAGAGTAACAGAGATTCATTCATATTAATAATGGAAGGCTTTTGGCCTAACACCAGATCAAGTGGGAAGATTCAAGGGGTTCCCAGAGCCTATACTCCATCATCCCTTCCTCAAACATATCTACTCCATCTCACAGCTAAACTCCAAGAAAAAGCTTCCTCTATTTTCAGACCTAATAATCACTTCTTAATCTTTTGCATTCTGTCTCATAACTGAAGCGGTGCCTCTATCATTTTGTGGGGCTTTTGTACCCCAGTTTGTAAAAATCTCACTTGTGGTTGGGTAACTGTGTATGTCACCCAGTTTGTAACAAGCCTGTGCCATTAAGCTGTAAAAGTCACACTTTCCTTCAGCCATAAAGGCATTAACTGCCTCTCCCCTGCCCGCAGCCTAAAAGTCTTTTCCCAAGCTGGCAGTCTGCTAGATAGTTTCCCATGAATTAATCACCCAAGTATTTTTAGAGAAATACATAATCCCTTTGTTCTTAGCAGCCAGCTGCGCTTTAAAAACCTTGAACAACATTATCAAGGAGATAACTCCCTCCTAAGATGGTCTCTAATCAGTCTAGCTTCCAAACTTGGCATATCAAGCCTATGCTCCCAACTGCCATCTTGGACTTATGTCATTCATCCTTGACCAAAAAGTTACCTAGTGACATGTCAAGGCAAAAACCACACCTCTCCCTCCTCTTCCCATCGGATTTCTCCCAGTGAATTATGGGCAATACGCTGGGCGCAGTTGATATTAAATATGCATGGCCCTTTAAGCACTTAACCATTCCCAGACTCCTCCCTAATACCACCTTTGCCTACCTTGTTAGCATAACGAACCTATGACTGACAGTTTTAGGTCTTTAAAAGGTACATCTCCACCCCTTGCACTTTGCAGGCTTTTTCTATCACAACCCCTGCCCACTGAAAGAGCATCACACTAAACCCTCCCCTTTTGCAGGTCTTCTTTCTATCTCCCCCTGCCTGCTGAAAATAGTAACTTTATAACTCTGCCTTAAATCCCTTTCAGCTTGCAGCCCCTTGCCTCAGTGTAACAATAAACTTTTATGACTCTGCCAAAGGACAGTTGAGTCCAGTAATTCTTTCCGATGACAATGAACCTAGAAAGGATCTCATTAGAAATCCCCCATCCCTTATCCCTCTTCAATAACCTCATGACTCAATGGAAATTTCAGTCTCCAAGTTTATTAATGATATCCTTCTTTATCTTTCTGTAGCATTAGACACAGTGGACCACCCCCTACTTCTACACTCTCTCCTTCCTTTGTTTTCCTTCTCAGTCTCCCTAGTAGGATTGTCATTCTCATCTCACCGCTTATTCATGAGTGCAACTCAGGGCTCTTTTCTCTACTTTCTTTAACATTCTCTCAGTAATTTCATCATCTCTCATGACCTCAACTATCAGCTCTGTTCAGATAACTGAACAGATCTACATACAGTCTTTTAGACACCTCCAGGTAAATGTCTTCGACATATTTCAAAGTCAATATTTTCAAACAGACCTCATTATCTTTCTACTGTTCCCCTTCCCTTCCTAAATCCCCAAATATCCTTTCTTTCACCCAGGTTCCCAACCTTGCAGTCAACCTTTATTCTCTTTCTCTTATCCCTCATATCAAATCAGTTGTCAAATCTTGTCAATTCTAATTCCACAATGTATTTCATATGGGTTTCCTTCTCTCTACTCACATAGCCACTGTCCTAGTTAAGGTCCTCATTATCTCTTGCTTATCCTATTAGAAAAGCATATGTTAATTTTTCTTTACCCCAAGTCTCTTTTCTCTTGAATCTATCCTTCACGCGGCTGCCAGATCTATACTTGTAAAGTACAGATCTGACCAGCTTACTCCCCTGCTCAAGAAACTCCACTGGCTATCTCTTGCTTTTAAGTAAACATTGACAGATTAAGTCTATGCTAGGCCATTCTATGGTGCTTTCACACCACATGGAGGGAAGATGGGGTCTTATGTACAGAGGAATCTAGGGGTGCTCTAGAGGAGGAGTTTGGGGAGGGTCTTCAGGAGGAGTTAATGAGGTCAATGCAAGGGTGGGAAGTAGATGGACAATGGAGGGCTAGGCTAGTTACTGAGGTTTGGGCCCAGCCACAATGAAAAACTTATGGCCTCTGCAAATGCCTCATCAAGTGGGAAGATTTAATCATACTTCAAGGGGTTTCCCAGAGCCTGTACCTCATCAGTATCACACAGGGAAAATCTTTACTTGTTTGAGGGGAGTCTCATTTATCTCAAAGAAATAATTTGTTGAGGGGTGGAGAACTCTGGAATGCTTTGTGGGAGGCAGGTGAAGATATGGACCAGAGGCAGAAAGGGATATTTTTTTCCTTCTCACTCTCTAAACCAAATCCTTATCAGCCAAGTCATCAGAGAGACTGGAACAATAGGAAAAAAACCCACCTAGGATTCAAGAGGTTACCCATAAAATGTAGAGGGTCAGGGTTAGGGGTGTTCGAGACCCCAAAACACCAACACACTGGGTCCTACCAAATGAATTCGACTCAAGTCTTCTCTTAGCCAAAGAAAAGCAAAGTTTATTAAAAGTTCACTTGTATTGGACACAGAGCAAGTCTGTACTAGAAAATTCTATGGCACTCTCACACACATATGGAGGCAAGATGAAGTCTTATATACAAAAAAGTTGTGGGAGGAATCTAGGGGTGGTTTAGAGGAGGAGTTTGGGGAGGGTCTTCAGGAGGAGTTAATAAGGTCAGACTCCAGTAAATGAGTGAAGTTCCTGGAGGTTACCTGAAGACGACAGACTATGGAGGGCTAGGCTAGTAAGAGTAAGAGATTTGGGCCTAGCTATAATGGAAGGCTTATGGCCTCAGGCAAATGCCTCATCAAGTGGGAAGATTCAGAGTTCAAGGGGGTTCCCAGAGCCTGCACCTCATAAGGATCACCTCAATTATCAGTTCTTCAGGCTTCAGCAGCCAACTAGACTTTTCATCATCGTATTGTTACAAACCTCTCAGCTATAAATGGCCAGAGATCCCCATATCTGGGGATATGATGGAGGTGCTACCTTCTTTTCATGTGGGCTTTTTCCCAGCAACTTCTCTCCTCAGGGACCTTTCCCTGAAGAGAATCTGGAAAGGTGAGCCTTTTCTCTTGAAGCTGAAAGCCAAAAGACCAAAAATCAAGCCTTCCACTCCCACACAGGCAAAGTATAGAGTAATAATAAAATAATAATAACTTTTATATTGCACTTTATGATTTACAAAAGGCTGCACATAATTATCTCATCTGTTCAATTTTCCAGCGAGGAGAGCTTTATGCGAACAGCCTTTGAGCCCTCGGTCACACGCTTAGGCTCAGTGGGAGTCCACTCCTATTACATTTATATCCTCAGTACATAGTCCAGTGACTGCACATTAGCAAGACACGAAATAGAAATGCCTGAAATGAATTGGCATAGCTAATAAGATCTATCTACACGAGCTACCTGTTTAATATCCCTGAACAAAGGTTACTGGTTTCAGCCTACACCGTGAAGGTTATGTTTCAGATAGAAAGGGTCAGGTAATTTTAAGGGAGCGATATAATACTCATAGAGGAATTTTTTTAAAAGATCAGCTCTCATCTAGCAGCTGGATGATGAGTGTAGCTGTTTGCCAGAGAGCTGACGGGGAAAGCACAATGTAAGCGGGAAACGTGGGGTGGGAAACAAAGTATCACTTATAATAATTATACACCAGCCTTTGTTCGCTCTTCCGAAAAATGGAAGGCACCTGTTTAGGTCTTTCAGGGCAAATTTCGTTTCTCTTGTTTTTTCCTATTGCATCCACATTCCTTTTGCTCCTGGGTATCTGATTACAGGGGAGTCCCAGGCACAGTCTACCAAGATTAGGTCCCACTAATTTAACACGACAGACCAAACGAGCCACTACATATTTTGCTTTCTTAGAAGTGGCGTCAGTTGTAGCAAATCACGTCCGCTGAGAAGAAGGGGAGGGCCGGAAGGCGACGGAGGGCGGCAACCGCTTTTGACGACGATGATTGGCCGAAAACCAAGGTTTGATCTATAGGAGCACCAGCCAATGGACCTTGAGTAGCCACGCCGTGTTTACGAAGGATCAGCCATTGGAGAGGCAGAAGAACGACTGAGGGCCAATGAGGCCCTGGAGGGGATGGGAGGAAGGGCGGTGCTTCTAGCGAATGGGGAGGGGAGCTGGCTAAAGGGGCAGGAGCTGAGCTGGGGAGGATTAGTGACACATCCGGCGTTGAGAAGAGTAGGTGGTGTGAGTAGCAGGTGAGGAAATATGTCCTGGGTAGGGTCTGAGAGGGAAGTCTAGAGGTAAATGGGGAGAGGTGGAGGCGTCCGCCGCGTAGTCGTTGTGGTTTTTTTAATCGGAGTGCTGTCCTCGGTTCGCTGGTGTATCTCACCTGTTCGGCAGGGAGGCCTACACAGCTGTGAGGATTCGGGGAGGGAGTAGACGGAGTTGCGCGTGCGCCCTTGCTTGTGGTAGAAATGGGGGAAGGGGAGGGAAGGACGCGCCCCCCACCGCCCCTCGACTTGGCCCAGTTTGCGGATTCGATGTCCCTTTCTTCCCCCTTCCCCCCATGCAGCCTCGGGCCCGATTCGGGGGAGGGGGAGTAATTCCTCCAGGGTCCTTCCTTCTTTACTCCATTTGAGACGGAGTGCGGCCCTCTCGCTTCGTCATAACTGAAAGCGAAACCGGGGGTCCCCAGCTGTCCCTTCGGTGGCGGTGCAACCTCCTTGGGGGCGTGTTGTTAGGTGGGGGGGTAGAGACGGGGAGGGCTGTGGGGGTGGGCGCGGGCGGCTCCCCCCCCCTCCGGGGCAGGCCTAAACCTCGCCTCGGCCGGGCTGGAGCTGCCCTGTCATGGTGGAGAGGCCCGTGATGTCATATCCTCCTCTGTGACACCCAGGCTCCCTTGGTAACTTGGAAGCCCAACTGTAGAGGCGGGAGGTGGGTAATAAATACAAGACCGGGCCCTTGGCCCAGCGTCCCGGGGCCCAAAGGGCAGCCCCGACTTCGTAGAATTGGCTACCTTTGGACAGGTGAGAAGCCCCGACCTGCTCTCGGTTGTGCTTCCCCGGATCATGAGGTCATCGTTTCAGGAAGGTTTAGTGCGAAGGTTTAGGGACTGTGGCCAGAAAGAGGGTCACCCCACAGTGACCCCTTCCCACCCTCCACCCCCACCTCTTAAAAGCGCTCTGTTTGATATCTTGTTCTCGAGATTGTGTAATTGGGACCTTTAATCCAGTACGAGAGGTGACTGAGCCTCAGTCAAGCCCGATTTTGAGACAGAAAACAGGTTTTCCTGGTTATTTATTGATATTTTAAAACTTATTACTCATCTTGTAGTTACTTGAATTGTTAACTATCCCATGAGAAGAAAGGGGGCCCAAGCAGCTTTTGAAGCTAGAAATAAACCTATTTAGGGTCACAGTGGAAAACTTAGACTTGGAGTCAGAACACCTAAATACTGTTTACCATTTGTAAAATGGTAATAATAATAACAGTGCCTACTTCAGAATTATGTTGAGGAAATCACTTCATAAGCTACAAAGAACCATACCAGTGTAAGCTATTTGAACTTCTTAGTCTCTTTTTAGAATATTGGGTCTAGAATCACACCTGAATTCAGAATTGACCCCAGACTCTTAGCTGTGTGACCTCTTGTGTAAGTCACTTAACTTTTATTTTCCTCATCTGTAAGATGTGGTATTAGCACCTATTTCCCAGGGTTGTTATGAGGATCAAATGAGATAATAATTATAAAGTGCTTAGCATAGTGCCTGACACTCTATAGTTAAGAATTATATAAATCTTAGCTAATATTACTATTTTATGAATATTTTGAAATTATTTTGCCATTTTCTTTTGTTGTATACTTTACAGAAGCTCACATTTACAGCTTATGAGGTTCCTTAAATCTTCATTTGATTACATAATGAGTACTTTTCCTCACAGCACTGAAGTTGGTAGCATAAGAATTATCTTTATTCTATAGAAGAGAAAATTGAGTTTGAGAGGTTCCTACAGACACACAAGTTCAGCCCTTGAAATGCAATTTGTAATTCCAGTCAACCATTTTTCATCCTGTGGTGGAAACATATCAGAGTACCTACTTTCTCTGTCCCCTTTCCTAGTGTGGCTGTTTTGCAGCCTTTTTTCCTTAAAAGAAGGCTAGAAAAAGTGAAGCAGCTTGGTATGATAGAAAGAGCCCCAGACATACTAATATACTCCTGGTAGAGTAGTAATGGGTCTAATCCAATGAACAGTTTTAGAAGTATATTTAAAAATTAACTAAACCAAGCTGCCCATTTGACCCAGCAGGATCACCAGTCATGTTCCTCATGTATACAAAAATAAAAACAACAGCACTTTTTATGGTCACATGGCTTTTAAAGCACAGTAGGTAATTTGCAATTGGGGAATGACTGGACAGATTGTCCCTGAATGTAATGTAATATTGTACCACAAGAAATGATGATTGAAGAATTCAGAGAAAGTTGGGAAGAGTTGTATGAATTGATGCAAAGTAAGCAGAACCAGGAAAACAATTTATATAATGACCACAGTAAGGTAAATTAAAACAGTATTTGAAAGACTCTAGAACTCTGATCAGTGTATGAATTCAGAAGTCTGATGGTGGAACTTGGTTCTTATCTCTTGGCAAAAGACATAAAGGGCATAATGTGGCATACATTTTAGGCACAGTCGTATTGTTAATTGGTTTTGCTTGATTATTGTACTTTTCTTGCAAGGGAAGATTCTTGGGTTGATTTGGAAATGACAGTGATATAAAACATGTGACTTGGAAACAGAAGAGACCAGGATTCAAATCCCACCTCTTACACTTCCTTGGTGTGTGATCACGAGCAAATAAATTACTTAGTCCTAATTTGTTTATCTGTAGAATTGAGCAGTACTTATTGTAATAAATAAGATGATGTATGGAAAGTGCCTAGCAAACTTTAAAATGTCAGAGCTGGAAGGAAGCTAAATGTTAACTATTAATAAAAGTGAAATGAATTGAAATGTCACAGTTCTTGTTAGCTCTTAGATGTAGTTTTATTTATGTAGTTTTTTTGTAATGTTCTCATTTATTGATGGGTATACATTTAAAATGTCAGATTATTTTCAAACAGCATTGTTTATCAGGCAAGGGTTAACCTATTGATATCACAGAATAATATCCCTACTATTCCATGGAAGGAGCCAGAAGAGTTTCACTTTATTTCGTAAACCACTCAAGGGAATTATTCTTCCTCTGGGAAAAACTGTAAGGTGTAGGAAAAATGAGAAGGATTATGGGGGGGGGAATAATGGGAGGGTAGGGGCAGCTTAGTATAGAGGATAGAGAACTTGTCAGGAAAACCTGTGTTCAAGTGCCACCTGTAATACATACTAGCTCATGATTCTGCGGGTCACTTAACCCTTATTGCTCCAGGTGACTGAGATTATAAATTGCAGAGGTGTTGATGACCCAACACTGATGAAATCTTGGGTCTGTCAATCTGTAAACATTTATTAAGAACCTTCTATATGCCAGTCTTATTATTTATGATGTGTATTTTTAAATTCCATTTTCAACAGAAATAGTTATTTTTTCCTGAAAATTTTTCTCTAGTTTCACTTTGAGAGAGAATATGGTGGAAGTGGGTAAAAGTCAGTTTTTGGACAATATTTTAGCCTACTTTTGTGGACACCTCGCAACCCCCTAGCCCCAAGCTTTTTAGTTTTTATGTTCAATGTTTTCTTTATAAATTAATGTCTAGATGAAGATAGGGTGAGAGAGATTGCTTGATCAATTATTGCAGCACAGCCTCTGAAGGTAGATATCCTGAGTATAAAAACAGCCCTGGTGCTCCTAAGACTGTATATAAGATGTGTGACTTGCTTTGAGACTTGCCGCTTGCTGTTGTTCTTCATTCTCAAAGAGGACAGCAATATCAGAGACGAGATGCCATGACTTGCAAGTGAATTGTATTTAAGTGAGGGAGGGCTGTGCAAGGTCACCACTCTCACTTTCTTCTCTGGAG
>CM053581.1:389207726-389302351 GCA_028627135.1 Pseudochirops cupreus | reverse complement strand
CCCCCCCGCCCCATTCCCTCCAGTCGTTGACTAAATTAAGCCTTTAGAGCCATTCTAGTGTAAACCAGAACCTTGACTATCCTAAATTGGCTTTCATGTGTGGGTGTGGATGAGTGGGTGTGGTTCCCAGACCAGTTATATTACTGGTCTTAGACTTCAGAGTACTGTTCTGGCTCTGTGCTTAAAAGAAATTTTGAATTTAGTTTGATGTTCTTTAGTGGTGCAATGATTAATGTGGTTGTTATTTGGAAAATTCCTTTTATTATGTACTTTGACAAACATCTTTTGATGTTTACATTACAAACATTAACGTTTTTCCCATACCAGGAAGAACAGAAAAAGATGATTGTATGACATATGAAACTGAATTTATTGTTGTAGTTATTGTTAATGGGAATTGGGTTAATGATTGCTTGAAAGAATTTATTGAGAAAGATGCCTGTTCAACTTAGGTTCCTTCCCCAGAGGCTGTTGGTTTTGGGTCAACCTTGTGCACTTCACCATATATGAGCCTAAGGGAACTTGGAGCAGTTCCACCCTACTCTTGGTCTGAGAACACCAGCAAAGAACAACACATGTGTTCTTGGCCGATGCAGGGACTTGAGAGTTTATCCAGATATCTAACCTGTGATGACCAAGACCTAGATCACAATGGATTCCTTAGTCTGAAAAGCAGAACTCCGCTAGGGTTGTCCTGGAAATAAGGTGAACTCTTATGACATGGCTGGTTAGGTTCTCAACTCTCAGATTCATAGTCATCTTCATTCACACTTGGTACAGAAAGAATATTATGTATCATACAGTCATTGTAATAAATAGCCTGAAGGAGAAATAGTTATAAAAGGGACCTCAGAAGTGATCTAGTCCTACACTCTCATTTTACGATTGAGGAAACTAACCATTATCAGTTATGAGAATGTAAGTCTTTGGGGCAGCTAGGTGGTGCAGTGCCGGTGTGGAGAGCACCAGCCCTGGAGTCAGGAGGACCTGAGTTCAAATATGGCCTCAGACATTTAACACTTACTAGTTGTATGACGGTGGGCAAGTCACTTGCCTTCCCTTCCCACCTCCAAAAAATATAAATAAGATTTAACTATAAATATTAATTCATTAATAAGAAATTGTGAAAAATAAAACTCCAAAACAATTTTTTTCACCATGCATTCTAGTCTTTGTAATTTGAGGACATAGCTCTTATAGTTGCCAATTCTCTTAATGATTGGTTGTAGTAGGGTTTAAGTTGACTGAACTCTGTCACCTTATTGGTACTTCCCAAATTTATCTTTAATGAAAGTACTTACTAATTTTGTTGGTTTTGGGTATCACTAAATGCACATAGCAGGGCAGTTCCTGCTTTTTCTCTTCGGTATCATCAAAGGAAATGTTTCTTTTTTAAAAAAAAGCAAACACAATTTGATCTATATATGTAATACTGTCAATATACTCTTCACCATTTAATATTATTTGAGCACCTACTGTAAATGGAGTTGTTTTTTATGGCACCTAGCACCTCTTGAGTTCTTCCTATTTTTGTATTAGGCATCTAGGATAAGCCTATAAACAGTTTCATTTCTAAAAGACAATCCTATTCATAAAATAATGTCAGCAGTTTTATTATGAGAGAAGTACTTTATAAGTAGCCAGTATGCATGTGAGTAATTATTAAGGTTTTACTTTGCAAGACAAATGAGTGGGGAAGGCACACAGAACAAGTAACAAAGGTTTTAACAAGTCACAAATTGTACTGAGGAAAATGTTTTTCTCCCAAAGCAAAAAATAGACTACATCAGTGTATATATTTGGAATAGTCCCTTACAAATTTCAGGATTCCTATATCTCATGAGGATGAAGGCATAAAATGAAGTTATAGAGAAATTTGGAAGAGTATTTCACTTGAGTCTGGAACTATGCTTTGTTAAATATGAGGTGTGTAGATTTCCTGATTGTTTGGTGAAATCCTAAAACCAAATCTAATTATTATTTTTACCAGCGGAAAGACTGCATAGATGTTCTATTGCAGATGTATATATGTGCCTTTTACAATATTTTTTGCCTTGTGATTCTTTCACTACAGATTTTCTTTTACAAAATATTCTAAAGTTGCTGGATTTTTGAGATTAATGGTAGATTACTCTTTGGAGCCAGCCTCTACCTGAGGCAAGAACTGGTACTAGTTTAAGTGTGAAAGGGTTGGATTTGAAGAACTATTACCTTTATGGAATATGACTGCTAATGAACTTGATAAAATAGTTCTTATTTAAAACCACCCTATAGTGAGTTCTTTTACTATTTCCTCATCTTAAATGTTATATGGTTACTTGTTCTTGAATAATTGCGATCTTTCAGTCACAAGGCTTTCAGTCACAATTAATCCTTTCTATTTGGGAGCTTCCCTTTCCCTTCAGTCCCCCTTTTCAGGCCCCTTTTGAGGTGTGAAATAATTTAGTCTTTTTCAACTGAGTTTACAAGTCAGTGATCACTAAACAAAACCAAGGAGTCTAGTAGTCCTCCAGGCAACTCTCTAAGACTTAAAAGTCACAGACTAGGTACCTGCATTGGTGCCAAGATCTCCTTCACCTGAAAATTCCCTATACCAATTAAATCACAGGTCCAGTCCCTGTTGGAACAGATTAGGTAACATATTCCACTGCAGTTTTAGAGGGAGTCTAGGTATTTCATGTTATTTGTAATAAGGTCAGACTGAGTTGAAAGTCAAGCAAATCTTACACCAGAAATTGTTTCTGGCTCAAGAAGAAATTCCTGCTGACCCCATGGCTCTTCTTTCCCATGATACTCTGTGTTACAGGTCTAAGGGATACCCCACAGAAAAGAGCCTGTCAAATATTCCTGGAAAGTTTCAGAGAATGACCTGGGAAGAAAGTTGTTTTCATTATTCTGCCTTCCCTTACAGGTTTCCCTGAATGATGGGATCCAGTTATATCAGCTTATTAGAATTTTGATTTTTTTTCCCCTTTCAGAAAGGAAATATATCTTGAAATTAGGAGGAAAAATAATTTTCCCTTAAATTAGGAATTTGCGTTAAAACTGTAATATGTGGCTTTGAAAGCTGCTTCAGAATCCTTCTAAGTTCTGTCTAGGGATATCATTAAGAGTGCTAATGACACTTTCCAGATGCTGGATTATGCCATCCTGTAAGAGAGCTCCTCAGGGGACTTGCTCATCATGGTTATGGAAGGTTATGGTTAGCTTGCAACAGCCTGCAATAATTGCACCATCTAGATCAAGAAAACCCAGAGTCCCATGACTTAGAGTTGAGAGCAGCAGCGTTAGTAGAGTCAGCAGCTGGCAGTACTATCCAGCTCACAAGGATTTTGATCAAACAAAAGCATTAAGGTGGGTAGAGATAAAAATTAACCATTGCACAAAACAGTGTTGACTTGTGACATGAAGTCCTAGGAAGAACTAATGTGGTGGATATTTGATGAGTGCATCTTTCCTTTTTGCTTCAATGTCTCATTAAGGGAGACATTGGTCCCAGACTTGGGTTGGTGGCTTTGTGATTTTTCAAAACTAGTTGCCTTAAATTTTATTTGTGGTTGTCCTGGGTGTTCATCAGAATATGTATGAAGTATGTATTATATTGTAGTTGCCTTAGAAACAACGTGTCTGAGAGTGTTTTTTACTTGAAGAGAGACATTGATTTTAAAACTGAAAGGAGCCTTAGAGGTCATCTAGATTAAAATCCTTATTTTACAGAAGTTGGGGCCTAGAGAGGTTAAAAGACTTGTTCAAGGTCACATAGGTAGAAAAGGATTTGTTGGAGCTGGGGTCCGAACCCAAGCCTTAGGACTCCAAACCAGTACTTTTTCCACTGCCTTGGATTGCATACATCATGAGGCTAAGATTCAGTATGAGGAGAACTCTTCATTACTATGGTATAGATTCGGCAATGTATATTTGAGGGTTGAATATGCACAGATTGTGTAGGGAAAATATCCTTAAAGCCTAAAAACCTTCATGGAATTAAAGATCCCAGGATATGTTTTTTACTGCAGTAAGGTGTAAGTCCTGATGTCCTGGAAATATTCCAGTTAGTAATTATGTTTTTTTCGTAAGTGCCTTAGATAGTTTCATTTTGGAGGAACCCGTTGTGGATTTTTTACTTCCTGTGACATTTTTGTAATTTTTCATATTAGAGTTGGGAAATAGTTGCACCTTCAAGGTGACTGAGTTTATTTGAAATCTTTTATATACAATAATGCTAAAAATGTATATGTAACATGCTAAAATCCTGAAAATTTGTAAGTAAATACTAAGTACTAATTCATTGCCCAGTTCTGTCATCGGCGTTCTTTTGAGTCCTTTAGGTTCACTATATTCTTCACTTTTAAGGAAACTCCAATTTTCTAGCACCTGGAAATAAAATGGCAGAAACATTTTATGTTCCAGGAATTAACTCTGGGCCCCTTTAACTAGATCACTAACAGAATTTCCTGGAACAATTTATTGGTCTTTTGAAAAGGCAATGGATTTTATTCCTTCTTTGAGAAAATGTTAAGTGATTCTTCTGTGTCTTATGCATATTCATATTCTTTAAACTTAACCTTTTGTCTTTTGCTGCCTCTCTCTTGAACCTACAGAGTCAAGGCTGTGTCCCACAGACTCCGGCACCATGAACGTGTTTGATCGGAAGATCAACTTTGATGCGCTCTTAAAATTTTCCCACATGTAAGTGTTTTGACCTTGATGCTTTTTTCTTTGGCTTAGTTCATTAGCTGTCCTATGCATAGCTAATAAACAGACTAATAAATCTCTTCCAGAATCAAAGAACCCAGACTCTAGCATTGTTGCATAATCATTAGAATGTCTTTTAACTATTTTACTTTTTAGTGCCCCCATCTTTTGTATATCAGATGTTTATATCAGATTTTCAGGTGTTCTGTGAATTCTGCAGTCTGCTCTTCTGTCAGCTAATCAGCCATGCTGTTAGCATTACTGGTACCCAAGTTCCTATCAGACAACCTCCTCAGGTGTTTTGTGGTTTGGCCTTCCATAGCTCTTTTGAATTTGTTATCATCCTTCTTTTTTTTTTTTTTTTTTGCTTTTTGGAGGGGGAAGGGTAATTGGGGATGAGTGACTTGCCCAAGGTCACATGGCTAGTAAGTGCTAGGTGTCTGAGGCTGGATTTAAATTCAGGTCTTCCTGACTCCAGGGCTGGTGCTCTATTCACTGTGCTACCATGCCACCCCAGCTATTATCCATTTTTAACAACATTACCTTGAAACATCTTAAAGAATATATTGTGTTTTCCTTATAGCAACTCAAAATACTTGCATTACAACTTTTATAACATGGGGAAGTTTTACGCAGTGGAAATGGACCAATTTTTCAAGGCTTTCCCTCTTTTTTGATTTGTTCAAGAGTGGCCCTTAGTTCCTAGAGTGACAACTGTTATTTTCATTATCATTTAGCACACCTTCTACACAGCAGCACCTGAAGAAGGTCTATGCCAGTTTTGCCCTTTGCATGTTTGTGGCAGCCACAGGGGCCTATGTCCATGTGGTCACCCATTTCATTCAGGTAAGAACAATTGATTCACTTCATTGCTGTAGAAGTTAAAGAGCTTGCTCAATGCAGTGACTCAGGCTGTTCAGCCCTCATCCTTAACAGTAGCTGGGGTTATGAACTTCACCAGTCATCAAATACAGGGCAGTTAAGGGATAGTGGGAAAGTATGGCAACTCTTCTGAGTCTATACAAAAAACAGAACCTCTTGACTCTTCAGCAGAGAATAGTTTGCTGCTGACATATTAAGATAGCTACTTGCTGGTATAGAGATATAATATTACAGGCCGTGACTTTCCTTAACATGTAGCCTTTTTTGTTCTGTTCCTTTTTTCTCCCACCTGTCTTTCCTCTGCCTAAGGCATCGTGTGGTGAAGTAATAGAACACTGGAGTTGTAGACACTGGGTGATTCGGATGGTTTCATGACCTACCTGGATTCTCAGAGTCATGATAGTCAGCAGATCTGAGTAGGACATTTCACTTTTTCATACTAGAGGAGAGTTGTAGGATGATGAAGCACTGAAAATAGTGCTCAGAGAAAATCACAGAGGGTAGAAGTCAGGTAGTACAGTGGGAAGAAGACAGGATTTAAAGTTCGGAGACTTACCTTAGAATCCAGACCCTTATCTGTAAAATGAGGGTAACTTTCTATCTAACTTAACAGTTGTGAGGATTATAGAAATGTTATAAGATTTCTGTATGTGAATTATAATTAATAATGAACCTGCTGTAACTTAAGCTCTGTCTTTGTTAGGAAAGTGCAAGTAATAAGATATCTTGCTATAAGTGAGCAGGAATTCCCAGGTTGTCAGGAGTTTTGTGGAAAATGGCCCATAAATGCTTTTTGTGTTTCAGGAATAGGACAAGTTTTCAGGGCAAAGTTCTTGATTAGCCTCACCATGGGGAGAGCCAGTGGAAGCTAGGGACAGAGAAGGGCAGCTACTGTAGGCTCTTCCTACTTGGGTATTTTATTACAAGAAAATCATGACTATCTTAACTTTGTAAGCATTTGGACTCAATGGAGTCTCTTGTAAAGAAATTCTTCTCGTCCTTCAAGTACTTAATTGTTTCTTTGACTCTGACAGGCTGGCTTGCTTTCAGCCTTGGGTTCTTTGGGATTGATGATATGGCTGATGGCAACACCACATAGTCATGAAACTGAACAGAAGAGACTGGGCCTTCTGGCTGGATTTGCTTTCCTTACAGGTAAGTGAAGTGGCTGAATTCATCCTGAGAGAGTATATATTTTTGATATCCTGTTAAAATGTGAAAGTGCTCTGAGCTATGTTTATTCTGTTCCTATTTCCTTTTCCCAAAGAGAAACATGGAGCTGAAAGAGCACCAGATTTGAATTAATCCTGAGTTTCACTCCTTACTTCTACTTCTTAATAGTATATGATTATAGGCAAATTACTTAACCTTTCTGAATTTGTGAGCTTATTCACAAAATGAGGCCCATATATCTACTTCATAGGGTTTTTTTTCAAAGATCAAATGAGTAAGAAAGCATTTTTTGACTGTAATATTATATATTAATGAGAGTTAACATGTCTGACACTTAGTCCACCTTGTTATGATCCCTATTCAGACTTTTAAAGACTTATCATTAGATTTTAAAAATCCTCCCACCTGTTAATATTTTTTGCTGCCTATGTTGTACATCATAGCTCCTAGTTGTTCAGAGGTAAATCTATGTCTAGTCAAATCAGCCCCCAGCTATATTATTAACATAACAGCCTAACCAAGGGAGAGTGGGAGAGTGGGAGGAAAAAGAGGTAGACTTATTTAGGTCAGCTGTCCTTTAAGCTTTAAAGCTGATTTCTCTTAAGGAACCACGTATATGTTTGTTTATATATATATATATATATCCCATTGGGAATTGACCCTGTAGGTTAGAGGCACCTTTTCAATAACTGAAGGCTAATATTGGATTATGAGATATTTTTTATTCTTTTAGGAGTTGGTTTGGGCCCTGCCCTGGACTTATGCATTACCATCAACCCCAGGTAAATGACCTTAGAGTTTTTGATCTGTTAGCCTTTATATGCCCCCTACCAGTCTGGCCACCCTCAATCTCGCCCTTTTCTTTTGTAGCATCATCCCCACCTCCTTCCTTGGCACAGCAGTGATTTTCAGCTGCTTCACCTTGAGTGCACTCTATGCTAGGCGTCGCAGCTACCTGTTCCTAGGAGGTAAGGAAGCCCTGAAAAGTTGGGAAGTGTTCCCTTGCTCTGTATCGAGGCCTCACTAAGACAACTCCCGTCCTCTCCTCCACCCCCCTTTACTTGTTAAGGATCTTTAGTACGGTTTGACTCAGAGGCTGTCTTGTGCCTTCACTGTTCTTGGAAAAAGAAGGGATAATAGAATCTAATAGGATGTTCAGGCTTTTTTCTCAAAAGTAGCTTTTTACCACCTGTTATAGGTATCTTGATGTCAGCCATGAGCCTGATGCTGTTTTCCTCCCTTGCGAACCTGTTCCTTGGATCTTTTTGGCTTTTCCAGGTATGAAATAATTGAATATTATCATTTTGAACTGAAAGGCTTTAGGACTAATATAGTATTAGTTTATTCTCCATTAAGACTAATGGAGGCTAATAGTCTTTTCAGGTATAATCCCTACTAGATTGTAAAATGCTCTTTTAAAGCAGGGAGTATTGTTTTTTATTTTTGTACTCTTCCTAGTGCCTAATATAATGCCTGGGACATTAATGTAGGCATTTAAGTATTTAATTTTAGTTGAGCTGAATTTTGATGAAGTGACCCTACTTACACCACCTCTGAGTTAAATATCTCTGGGAATTCAAAGCTTCACTGAGTGCTGGTGCTGTGAGAGTCTTAGATGTAGGTGAACTGTTCTTTTATCCCAGTGATCCCGTTAATCTTACAGAGTTCCGTCCCCGGAAGACCGTAATCTGCTTTGCAGCTTTCGGTGCCCCTCATGCTGGTGTTAGTTGGGAACATTAGCATTCATTAGCTATTTTTGAGACCTTCAGAAGGTCTGAAGCCATAAATAAGTCTGCTGTACTCTAGGGAAAGCTCCAGTAGCATGTAATATGTTAGGTAAAAAGTCTCTGAATTCTCTTTTTTTAAGGTGTCTTCAGTTCAGCACATGTTGATTACGTGGTAACTATGTTCCCATTCCTTTTCCATTAGGCAAATCTTTATGTGGGACTGGTGGTCATGTGTGGCTTTGTCCTTTTTGATACTCAACTCATAATTGAAAAAGCTGAGAATGGAGATAAGGATTACATCTGGTAAGTGTGAGGAGACATTAGGTTGAATTGTCATTTTAGTTAGTATACAGGTGAGAAGGGTATGATTGACTTTCAATTCTTGTATCCCTTCCCTTCCAATAAGAGGATTGTGGACCCTTTGGGTGGTCTTAAATCTAACTGATGTTCTTCTGGATTATAATAGGGCAGATCGTCAAGGTAGCACTAGCTTTTCAGTGCTGACTTAGATCTGGAAGTACAGGAGAAGGGATAATTAGCATGGAGCAAGCCTTGTGTATTCCTGTTTTTTTTTCCTTGGACATGCCAGAATATTAGCTGACTAATAGAGCATCTTAGAAACTGAGGCCTATAAGAAAAAAAGGTTCTAGAATGTTTTATTGTGTGGCCTTTGGGGCTAAGCAGAATAGTGTATTGACTTCTTGACCTGATTTTTCTCTCTCAGGCACTGTGTTGACCTCTTCCTGGATTTTGTGACCCTCTTCCGGAAACTCATGATGATCCTAGCAATGAACGAAAAGGTAAGTCAACTCTGTTGGCCATCTCTGAAGACAGAATGCCTTTCTAATAAGGCATCACCCTGCTTACATCTTGAAAACCTTTCATTTCAAAGCATTCATTATGGGCCAGTGGATAATGCTGGGTAGATATTATGTTACGGGGGATGAACCAGATGATATAAAGGAGGCATTTTTAAAAAAAATTTTAATTGTATTTTATTTTTGCATTTTGGAGGAGGAAGGCAGGGCAGTTGGGGTTAAGTGACTTGCTCAAGGTCACACCGCTAGTAAGTGTTAAGTGTCTGAGGTCAAATTTGAACTCAGGTCCTCCTGACTCCAGTGCCCGTGCTCTATTCATTGGGCCACCTAGCCACCCCAATTTTAATTTTTTTTAAGGAGGCATTTTTTTAGTAATGATGACCTGAAGTCCGAACAGATGTGCACATTTCAGTAGCAGGAAGTGAAAGTTCAGACGTGAAAAAATGTAATGTTTGTGAACATAGTTATTCCTCGGAAAATGGCTTTGCTAGCAACTGGGAATAAATATTGGATCAGCCCATACAAACTTGCTATCGGTCAACAGTCTTTATACAGAATGTGTTATGAAATATGGCAGTGGAGTGGATGAGGCAAGTGAAGGAATGACTTCTTAATTGCCTGTTCTGTCTAGTATTCTGGTTAATGAAACTCAGTTGAACAAGACTGAGGTAGCCCTGAACAAGTCCAAGGTCTTGTTCTACAGCTGAGCTCTTTCAGAGTTCTGTACAGAAGGAGCATGACCAAGAAGCTCAGATTTTTGTCTGTAATCAGTGTTGCTTTGATGGCCTGTCCTCCCTGGAGGAGGAATTCTTGTCTTTTGCTTTGGATTGAGTCATTTTCACTGAACTAAAACACTGCCCCCACCTGTTAGAAAAATCACATATGTACTAGAGTGAACTCTTAAACTCTTTAACATTCTGATTTTTTAAAAAATAAATTTAAACTATAGTTATGGTTATTAAGGGTTTTTTCTGATTGAAACACTGAGCAAACACTTGGAGCCCTCTTTGGTGCTTATCTTTAACCTCCCTGAGCTTACTTTCAGGAGCATCTGTGAGTTAGGTGTGGTCAGGGGGCTTTGGTAGCCTAAGTAGTTCTGTGTGAGGCCTGGGAGCCTAGTTTGGGTTGACTCTGTGATTTTCTCCTTTTAGGACAAGAAGAAAGAGAAGAAGTAAGACAACTGTTCGGCCTTTCCATCTTTGGCTCCCTTCCCTCATCCTCTCATTTCTTCTTTGCACACATTACAGGTGGCGTGTTCTGTGATAATGAAAAGCATCAGAAAAGCTTTCGTACTTTGTGGTTTTCTCTGTTTTGAGTTTTTTAAATCAGAAAACTGATTAGCAGATTCTAATTTGGAGTTTGGCTTCATGTTCCCTGGGATTCCATATCTCTCCTTTGTCCTTCGGCAGTCAGTCCCTGGTACGTGAAGAGTAATTGCAACCAAGCAGAAGGAGCGAGTTCCAAGAGTCTTCTTGATGGCAGTACTTTATTGGTGGATTTGAAGTTTTTCCTTGCAAAGCCTCCTCTTCTCACTTAGCATTATTTGGATTTAATAACCTTTCCTGTGGGTGGGAGATAAAGTCATTGTGTGTTTTAGCAAGTTGAATAGAAACTTCCTTGGAGAATAGAGATTTCTGAAACCCATAGCTCCCATGTTTAGTTCTGTTTAGACTTGAGCTTCTGCCAGTTCCTTAAGAGATATGCAAACAAAGTGAACTGGTCTTTCTACTTTAAAAGAAGTTTTGTGGAAGGCTTTTGTACCACTTCTGAGCCTTGTTGAGTCGCTACCACTCTGGCAGACACAATATCTTGCCCCTTATTCTCAAGAAATCCTAGTTGATGGATGTTCCCTTAACTCCTTGCTTGTCCCTAATTCAGAGAACCTGTCCTCAGATCCATTAGAGTAGGAGAGTTTTCAGCATGTATATAAATATTAGTTTCATAGGACAATTGCAACTCCTAAAAGAAACCTTATGCATGTTAAATGGGATAATGTTGAATTCTCTGAACTTCCCCTGGATTCTTCCTCTCAGAAGTGTAACTCAGTCTTAGTTACCAAGTAACCCTCTCTGAGTTGACTGTTATTAGAATGCCCAAAGAATCTTGGGAGTTGGACCCTGGAAGGGCTGACATCTGTGGTGAGCTTTATGGAATTGTTTCTAATGGAACTTGCCAGCACACCTCTGAACCACCCTCCATCCACAGGCTCTTTGACTCACCTGGGTAAGAGCTGCTGTGATGGCTTTGAGAGGGAGAATTCTTAGTTCCATACCATCTGGTCCATTCCCCAGCTGAATATCCGTAAGCAGCGCTAAGGCAATGTCTTGTGTCAGCAAGTAAATTTCTGGCAGATGATTCCTAGTTCTTGTACTGTTGCCTGTTTTATAGAAATGCAGCTCTGGGGTGGCAGCCTTTTTTCATGCAGGCATTGCTCACCTGATCAAACATAGAAATGGCCCTTATCCGTGTGCCACCTTACCCTGCTTTTGAGTGTGTGGAGGATACTAATAGAGACCATCATGCCAGTGTCCACTTTTTCAACCAGTCAGCTGGCATACAAATGAAGGTGGCATCCCAAATGACCATGGCTCTAAGAATAGTTGTGAGGCTGTGTTTCAGGAAGGATGGAATTACTTTAATTAAGGCTTATTGCCAGTAGCCATCTGTTTTTTGGCTCTCCCTTCCTCTTGACAGCACTGCTGCTGGTGTTATGAGTTTGGTCTCCCGTGGTATCCTACTGCTTTGTTTTGGGGGAAGCATTTGCTCCTAGACCCTGTGGCATTCAGGAAAACTCTGTCTCCTGGCATTCAGGAAAACTCTGTCTCCTGTAGGTAGTTGACCCGTTGATTGAATGGTTGCCTCTGATCCCAGGGTACTGGACCTACTTAGGACTATTTCTCCTTGTATCCCCCCCTGCAGCCTTTTTGTCCGTGTATTTGATGTTGCCCTACCCTTGCTAAGAATTTGACTGTGTTAATGTCTCCTGAAGCCAAATTCCACCTTTTGTGCTTTTTGCTTGGGATAAAAGTTTTTCTTTAGAAACAGTGCCAAGAATGACAAGAAAAAAAATTCTACTTTTAAAGAGAATGCCTAACAGGTTTTTAATACAGTAATCACTGTAACTATCACTTTCTTTTCTAGTTTCTTGGTTTTCAGCTCAGGCTGCATTCTATAACTCATACTGTGAAGACAAAGGTGTTTTTGATTCAGAAATATATAAAATCTACAAAGTCTTAATTTGTAAAAAATAAAGAAAAAAAATCCTCAGTCTTTCTTGGTGCGTTGTGTATATTTGAGATTTGAGGTATTGCTTAAAAATTCTTTCCTAGCAAGGTGGTAAGCTCTTGTGTCCTGTTGGCCTGGTAGCCTACAGGCATGTGCAGTCAAAAGAGAATTTTTCCCTCTGGGAGAAATTTGTCATTTCCTTTTGTCATGAAACCAGGTTCACCTCAGCACACAAGAGCAAAGGGATGGTTCCCTCAGAAAACTGACAGCTTTCATAGGCAGGTTTCTCCTTTTTTGGTAGATCTCAGATAAATTCTTCCTTGTTGTTAGTTGACATTTTAATTTTTATACTAGAACTCTAATAGCTCATTGGTGTAGGAAACTTTGCCACTGCATAATGCATCTGCTCTGCAACTTGGAGAGCCATAGCTGAGGAACTAGCCCAGGGTCACACAAATGTTATATGTCCAATGACTCCTAACATAAAGCACTTTGCACGTATTAACTTCATTTAAACTGTACAACAGCCTACGAGGCCTGTGTTTAAGGGGCCCACCGCCCAAGAATAAAAAGGGAGCAACTGTCTGAGCTTTCCTTTTTTCCTCCATCCCTGCCTTCCTACATTAGCCTTTCTCTGACGGTAACCTGTCACAGGCAGTTCTGGAAAGGTGTCTCCTATGGATGTTAACATCACACAAAACTACTTATTAATGCAAGTAACGTCCCTCTGATAAAGTCAAGCAAGGCAAAAAACAGGAAGATGGATTCTTGCCGCCCTCCAGCTGTTCTGTTGTGGATGACATTTGCTGACTGCATCAAGCCTTATAATACTGCCAAGCCTTCTTTACAAGATTCAGAATTGCTCGAGAGTTTGGCTTGAGCAAGTAAGAAAACTAAATAGATAAAAAGATACTTTTCTTTAGCATGCAACCTCAATGTGTACATGTATACTCCTGTACTGATAATTATGCACATTATAAAACATACACAAGTAGAAATCCAAGAGACAAAATAAAAGATTAAATCATTTGATTTGAGCGTTGATGGGGAGCCACTGAAGCTTGAGTAGGGCTGAGTGATTGAATGCCAAGTCCTACACTTGAGGAAAATAATTTTGGCATCTTTGTGGAGAATACATAGGAGGGTAGGGAAAATGCAGATGAGGTAGAAATGGCAATATGTCTAACTTACTAGGTATGTGGAATTAGGTAAAATAGTAATAGACACCAAAGTTGTAAGCTTCTGTGACTAGAGTTAGGAATTTGAGAGAAGAGGTCACAGGCATCTATGTCCAGCCCATGCACAAGAGGAATCCCCATTATGACATTTCCTGACAAGTGGTCTTCTAGCCTTAGGCTAGAGGACTAAGAACCCGCAGTATCTCAAGATACCCCTTTCCACTTTTGAACAGCTCTAATTGTTAGGAAGTTGTTCCTGATGTTGAGCCTAATATACCTTTGCAGCCTCTATCCATGGTTTCAGTAGGGCCCCTAGGAAGATAAGCTCTAGTGTAGTGAGGGATAAGAGCCCCACACCTAACCTCTCCTCTTTGTACAGGACAGGATGAGGCCTGCAGCAGGCATGCATTGTTCAGCCCCAAACTACCCCTAAGAAGCTCTTCTTTTTTTTTTTTTTGTTCTTTTTGGAGGGGGGAGGGCAGGGCAATTGGGGTTAAGCAACTTGCCCAAGGTCACACAGCTAGTAAGTGTTAAGTGTCTGAGACTGGATTTGAATTTGGGTCCTTCTGATTGAGGCCAGTGCTCTATTCACTGTGCCACCTAATTGCCCCGAAGCTCTACTTTTTCTATAAAGAATACTACCATCCTTCCAGTCACCCAGGTTTACAACCTTGTTGCTGTGTTCCACTACTTTTCTTCACCTCACATAACCAGTCATTTGCCCAATCTTGTGTCTATTTCCAAAATGTGTTTTGTCTTCTCCCTATTGACATCATCACTACCCTAATTCAAGTTCTTGTCATCTCTCCTGGATTACTGCAGTAACCTCCAAACAAGTCTCCATGCCAAAGTGCTTTTCCTAAAGTGGGACTCTAGCCATGTTGGTCTGCTCGGTAAAATCTAGTGACTTCTTCTTGACCATAGGATCAAGTATTCATTATCTCATCCTTTTAGATTATCTATATAAAATATCTCTTATAATGTATATAATTATTAGTACAGTAGTATAATTTACAAATAAGCTAATATTGGTGCTCAAAAATGTTTTACTGATAGAATTGCATAATCAAAAGACTGGAGACCATAGGAATACCCTTCTGTAGTTGGCTTGTAGAACTGTTTTGTCAGTGCATGGACACTGAACTAGTCCCAGAAATGAACAGGCAGAAAAGAGGAGGCTGGATTGTGTTTCAGAAATCAGCTAGCATTTTGCTACCTCAGGCTTCTCCCTGAAACTAAATACCTCTTCTAACATTAGCTATGTAAGCCTCTTCATCACTTAAAGTTGGCCTGCTACTTGTACCCCAAGGGTCTCATAGGATGTGGACATTAAGTGACACACGGCCCACAGGTGTCAAATGGTAATTACATTTTAGTATTTAAAACAATTTAGTATTTCTCATTCTCTACCTCCAGGAAGTAATACCTAAGGTCCTAAAGAAATAGGAACTTCATCTTTAAATTTCTCATACGCTGTTGTTGTGGAGTAGTTTTTCAGTCATGTCCATCGTTTGTGACCTCATTTGAGGTTTTCTTGGCAAAGATACTGGGGTGGTTTGCTAATTAGCTTCTTCAGCTAATTTTACAGATGAGGAAAAGGAGGCAAACAGGGTTAAGTGACTTGCCCAAGGTCACACGTGTCTGAGGCATTATTTGAACTCTTGAATATGAGTCTTCCTGACTCTAGGTTGGTACTTTCTCCACTGTGCCACCTTGCTGCCCTTTTCATACCCTATAAAAGGATAAACTTCTCTAGAGCAAAGATATTTTTTATCTTTAGGTTCCCATCCCTTAAACATAAAAGACACATGACAAATATACTTTGACTTGAATGGTTTAGCTGTGGCTTCCCTACCCCCATTTTTGTACCTTTGATAGTTGGCCCACTAACCTCTTAGATTAAACAAGAAAGTTCTCTGTTACTGTGTAAAGATGATAATGTAAACATGAAGTATCTCATCTCTATGCCTGCTCCCCCTAACATCAGAGCTACATAATGTGGGAACACCCTTGGAGGACAGCTTGGACACAGGTTGGAGGATCATTCCACCCAGGAATGAGGGAATGGGCTTCCTTTTCTCAAATCCCAAGGAATTGGGTGACTTAGGTGGAAGAATGATACATAAACGGAGATCTGCAGCCATCTCTAATCATGCTTGCATAATCACAAGTTGGGAATGCACATTGAGTTTTTATAATGGGAAAGACTTGCTACTGTGCCAGGCTTGGGGATTAGGGATGGGAGGAAGCAGCCACAGATTCCTGGGGCAGAAGGAAACAAGTTCTGACAGGGAGGAAAAAAAGTTTCATCAGACTACAGCCCTTTCATAAGCCCTTTGACCTCTGAATGCCCTATCCTTTGACTCAATGACCCAGATTTTCCAGGAGAGTACATATTTAAAAAAAACTCAAAACACTGTACTTTCCTGTAGCACCCTGCTTAGGAGATCTTCAATGTTCTCCTGAAGGATGGCTCGGTAATACAGTAAAATTGGATCTTGATTGAAAGATTTCTGACAGTGATAATACTGAGGAGAAAAAAACATGGATTTGAATGACAATTAGAAGGACTTAGAGCTCCTTCATTCCCTTCTAAGCTGTGTTCTGGATTCTCCAGACTTCTTCCTCCACCATACGTTGGCAGCCTTCTCATCCTGAAAGGGCCCTCCTCCCCTGAAGCCTTCTCACCTTGGAAGATCCGTCTGCCCTGTTCCTTCCACTTTAAGGGCCCAAGCCAGCCATATTCACTACTTCATTCTTCTCTTGACTCTGGACTTCTTTCTTACTATGCTGTGACTCTTTCCCATCTTACCACCTCCTCCACCCACTTGCTTTGCAGTTTCCTTTTATATATCATCTTTCTTCATTTGATTGTAAGCTGCTTGAAAGCAAGGACTGTTTTGCTTTTCTTTGTATTTTTACTGCCTGACACATAGAAGCTATTGAATAAATGTTGATACTACCCACCTTCTGATCCGGATGGATGCAGACTGAGAAATTGTTTTTGGATATGGTCAATTCAGGAATTTGTTTTTGCTCAACTAGCTATGTTTATAACTGAGCTTTTGTTTTTCTGGCTTTCACAATGTGGTGGTGGGGAAAGTGGAAGGGGGAAGGAGGGAGAGAAGGTAGATTTTCATTAATTGAAAATAAACATAATGATTAATTGCAGGTATGTAGGAAAATATGTCACCACAACTTGTCCCTTGATTCTCAGTGTCTTTACCTCCAGAAATTGCTAAGAGCTTATCTCTCAGGTGAGAACATTCTATCCTCATCTCTCTCCTGAGTAGCAGAACCCCTTCATTCTTGTGGATCGTATTGCCTAAACTAATCCGCATGCCTTCCCAATTTCTGTTTTACTGCTTGCTCTGATAGATATGTTTGTTTTCTATTCGTGATTGTTATTTGTGTAAGTAGTCATTTGGTGGCAGAGGGGGTTAAGGTGGCAGACATTGATAAACTGTTTCCCTCTTAGTGTAGGGTAAGATTATCTGGAATGACCAGAGAAAGGGACTTTTATCCTGAATCCCCAAAGTACATAATATTCCTAGACTAGAAATATCTGATATATAATAGATTTAATTCTAGCCCAATACCCCTCTTAAAGATAATGGAACCGAGTAATCACTCCAAACTCCTGCCTGTCAGTCAGTATTTATTAAGCCCCTATATGTGCTAAGTACTGGGCTTAGCTCTGAGGATTCAAAGGAAGGCTAAAGATAATCCTTGCCCTCAAGGATTCCTGGAGAAGGTGAGATTTAAGCTTGGACTTCCAGGAAGCCAGGAGACAGGGACTGAGGAGGCATGGGGGACAGCCAGTGAAAATGCTTGGAGCGAGAGAATGGAGTATGGTGTTTGAAGAATAGCAAAGGAGATCAGTATTGCTGGATTGCACAATAGGGGAGCTATAGGGTGTAAGAAGCAGGGAGGGAGCAAGACCAGACAGTTTTATATTTGATCTTGGAGGTGGTAGGGAGTCACTGGAGTTGTGTGTGTGTGTGACATGTTCAGACCTATGCTTTAGGAAGATCACTTTGACAGCTGAGGAGAGGACAAATGGGTGGGGAGAAGTGTTTGGAACAACCAGCAGGCTATTATAGGGGTCCGGGTATGAGATGGTGAAGGCTTCTGCACTGGGGTGGTAGTAGTGTCAGAGGAGAGAAAGGGACATATACAAGAAAGTTTGAGAAATATAATAGAAAATATATATAAATATAATAGAAGTATAATAGAAAATTCCAGATGCAAATGTGGAAGTCAGCAGAGAGGTCAGGAAAGGATAGATAGATATGAGAATCATCAGCATAGAGACTGTAATTGAATCCATGGGATCTGATGAGATCACCAAGTGAAATACTATAGAGGGAGAAGAGAGCCTAGGACTGAGCCCTGTAGGACAGCCAAGGTTAGCAAGTGTGACCTGAAACAAGAAAGATCGGGTGGAGGACACTGATAAGGAGCCGAGGGAGGACAAACAGAAGAGAACGGCAAACAACCCAGAGAGAAGAGATTATCAAAGATAAGAGGGTAACCAATAACATCAAAGGCTACAGAGAGGTCAAAGAGAAGGAAGATTGAGAAAGAGGTATCCGTTTGGCGATTTAGAGATCACAAGTAAATGGAGAGAGCTCCCCACAAACGTTAAAATCACATCCTCTTTGGAGATTTAGGGTGAGGCCTTCCATATCTATTAATGTATATACCCTGGGTCTCTGTGGCCTGGTTCAATCTGATAAATACCTTTAATTAGACTTTTTTTCAAATGAATATCCTTTGTCAGGCCATATATACTGACTTATGATTAGAAATTTATTGATGAAGAAGGCTTTGCCCCAGAGAGAAGATACAGTAGGAACTATAGAGCTTCATCCTTTTGGTCACTCCATGCATCATGGCCTTCTGTCAATCCCTTATATCCCATAATCCCCAAAGTCCTGATTCAGTATCATTCCCTATCCCAGGATGAGTTGTAAGGGATGAACTTTGGTGGATAGGCTGCATCCTCTCCAAAGATAACCTTTCCTTGGGTTGGACTATCTTCTTTTAACTGTACTGGCAGTTCTGGCTCTGTGTTTGGTCACTCTTCCTTTCTGGTATGACAAGGCCAGCACCGCTAAGGAAGAGTCATACATGATGGGCTCTGCCTTTTCTGGCCATGCCACGAGGTGGCAGTGCCAGACTAAAGCCTTCTGCACATTGACTGTGTTCTTCAGCTATATGTGGGCTTCCCTGTCCACGTTAGTCCTTGGGGATTGCCAGTTTTTCAAGATTAAGCTGATATAGCTAAGCCTTTAAAATTAGGCAATCAATACACGCACAAAAAGATGCATTTCTCTCTGAGTGACTCTCAGATCTATATTTCCAGTTGTATGTAACCTATGCCTCCCACCCAAGCTCAGACTGGAATTACATAATCTCTACAAGCCTATGCCTATAAGATAATTCTACTTTCACATTCCCTTTATCATTGCCGTAAAATGGAATAATTGTTCAGGTGTAGAAGTTTTACATATTATCCATCAAAGTGAATATGATGAGTTCCTAGGGTATCTCCTGAAACAGTCTTAGTTTTAGTTTCATTTGGTTTCTCTAAACCAATATGAGTTCAATTTAATTAATGTTGTTAAGATACTGTTTACATGACAGATAAGCCATCAAATGATATGCATAGTTTTCAAAAGAAATGCAAATTATTAATAAATGTATGATAGAATGTTTCAGGTCACTAATAATAAGAGAAAGGCAAACCAAAACAACCTTGAGCTTTCACTGCATAGCCAGCAAATAGAGATCATTAAAAAGAACAGACCGTATTTGAGGGGTTGTGGAAAGGCGGGCATGCTAATGCATTGTTGGTGGAGCTGTGAATTGGTACAACTGTTGTGTAAAGCAGTTTGGAATTATGCAAATATATGCCATACCCTTTGACAGAGATTCCACTGCTAGACATGCACCAAAAGAAGGTCAATAACAAAAATAAACATTGCACATATTCCAGAATATTTATAGCAAGGGGAAATATAGGCAATGCAAAAACAGACGGTAGCATTAAAATCCATTTAAAATATATATGCTTGGGGGTGGCTAGGTGGCACAGTGAATGGAGCACCTGCTCTGGAGTCAGGAGGACCTGAGTTCAAATCCAGCCTCAGACGCTTGACACACTTACTAGCCATGTGACTTTGGGCTTAACTTAATTTAACCCCAATTGCCCTCCAAAGAGCAAAAATAAAATAAAATATATATGCTTGTAAACTAAAAGTAAACTAATCAATAAAAAAATTAAAAAATATATATGTTTTGTGCAAGAAAATAAGCTGGATTCTAAGAATTTGAAGATGAAAGAACAACAGTCTTTTTGAAAGGTATGGAGGGAAGGGCAGATGTGTCATGAATTCAAGGGTAATATGGATAAAATGTGATAAGAATAAAGAGAGATCCAGGCAATTCTCTAGGAAAAGATGAGGAAGAGCACACTTTCAGCTGAGGGAAGATCTGAGAAAGCTTCATGGAAGAGGGGGAACTGGACTAAAAATTGAAAATACATGAAGTACTGGGTGAAACCAGGGAGGCTGACAGTTAAGCTGTCTGGTCAACTTATAATTTACTGTGCCTCTCTTTGTGGAGACTGTCTCATGCCTGACTCCAAACTGTGCCTCCCATTTATGATGGCCTCTACACTTTCTGGCTTCCACACCTATTTGCTCACCTCTTTCTCAATTCGTCTTTCTCTGTCTTCTACCCATAAACCCTTCTTTCCAAAGATGAGGAGGTCAAACTTGGGAGTCAGGGTCAGCCTACCACATCAGCAAAGGTAAGTACCTCTTCCCAAGTGCCTTGAATCACTGTCCCCTCTGCATGTGGCCAAAAGTCCTGTTCCCTTCCTCCCTCTAGCCAGCAAGAACATGTCTTTTTAGTGACCAAGAAAATTTTGCAGTCTCTTAAAAAATTACCTCCAGGGGCAGCTAGGTGGTGCAGTGAATAGAGCACCGGCCCTGGAATCAGGAGGACCTGAGTTCAAATCCAGCCTTACACACTTGACACACTTACTAGCTGTGTGACCTTTGGCAAGTCACTTAATCCCAATTGTCCCCCTCGCCCCAAAAAAGTTACCTCCAGTATACTTGTCATTTGCAAATATGTAGAATAAGGGGCAAAGCATTAATGCTTAAAGTAACAATGATAATTATTCCAGCATCCCAGGTAATTATCTCAGGATACTGTCTGTAGAAAATATACCTCAGTAGTATGTGTAATAGATACAGCATGGCACAAAGCATCACTTGACAGGGTGTTTCAGTTACTACATGTCTAGACTACATGCAAGACACATTACATGCATATATCACAGTAGTACATTCAGGACTAAAGAACACAAGCAAATAAGCGCAACACAATGCATTCTGGGAATATCTCAATAGCCTATAAAATGACAACATGCACAAATATTAAGATATATGGAAATTAGGAATAGCAAAACAAATGACAAACAAATGTAGCTTTGGTATGTGCATGATATCATTACATAATCAAATAAATGTAACTGCTTCCAAATAAGCCTGGAGTCTTTTGCACGCTGCTTCGTGGGCAAAAGGAGATGTGCCCCTGGATTGGTGGAAAGAATGCTGAGGCAGCACTGCATACCTATGTAAGGGAAGAGTTGGTGTCAGTGTTTCTTGTGTGGTTTCAGAAATACAAGTGGAGAGAGAAGCTGCAGACGTGTAGGGGAAATCAGCTCCTCTCTGTAGTCCTGATTTCCAGCTTGACTTCCTGGAGACTGGAGAGTTTCCCCTTAGATGAGATCAACGCTTTTCTCTTGGTTTGAGCTGAGATCTTATCTTGCTCCCAGCAGAAGAGCTCAGTCACTCTTACATATTTTTTGTCACGTGCCAATCTGAAGAACTTCAATATTTGTTTGCTATGTTGCTTGGATAAATGGGTTTACCAACTCTTTACTATTTGTGATGGTAACTTGTGTAGTCACCATTTGGAGGAAAGGAACAACATAGCTGGGGAATGTGAGTGAAGAATTTTCTTTGCCCTAAAGAGTGATAAGGGAGACAAATTTCCTTCCAAGCCTCTAAACTGTAGCTCTAGACCAGAGATATTTGAGGGGGGTAGATAAATATAATTCTATCCAGATGCCACTCTTGGAGTGGCATCTCTTGGAGAAAGGTGGGGGAAAGATCAAGTGCCCAGCCATAGCTTTTTTCCTGTTCCCATCAACTCAGAAATCACATCTCCTTTGGAGAGGGTGGACTGGATTCCAGAGATGCCACCTATGAACTCTGTTTACAGACTAAATTACATACTTGTTTTGGGGCGAACCTATCTGGTTAGTTCCCTGGTGGTTTATATTTGATACTGGAATTAAAATGAGACCCTTGTAGGGTTATCCAGTAGTTAGCAAAAGGTGGTTCACTTAACCATAACAAGAGAAAGATTTTAAACAAGGATATGCATTGAGGATATCCTGAGTTGATTCAGCTAAGTGAAGAGACCTTTCTTGAGCTGCCCATTGTGGTCCACCAGCCAGGTACCAGAGAATTCCTGGGTCTCTCCATGATTGTTTTATATCCAGGAAACCAGGAAGTGATGTCAGTAGTTGGAATCTTTAGTCCCCAGAGCCAATGAAGTCTTGAGAATGGTTTCACTAAGTTTCAAGGGGACAGAGGTTATTGCTCCCATCACATTTCACCCCTTGGTAGTAAGGTCTGTAAGATCTTGTAAAGGAACTTCCACCACTTTAGTCAGTCAACAACTATTTATTAAACGCTGTGTACCCCACTCAAATTATTTTAGGACAGTTACAGGTCAACCCTAACCTCTGAGATTCAATAAACTTGATAATTGGTAACACCAAAGGAGGAAAGTAAAAATGATAATAGGAACGTAGAAGCACTCCCCCCCCAAAAACAACAACCCACAACCAAGTAAAGCAAAACATAATTTAACAACCTGGAAATAATATACTGGCCTTGTTTTGTATCTTTCCCTGAGCATAGTTAAGTAACTGTCCTGAGTTGGATATCCCCAGCCTTACTGGCAGTGTTGTGAGTTTGAGCTGTCAGATGTTCTGGGTCCCTCAATGGGGAAATTTCCTGCATCAGAGAGAAAGACCACTGAAAAGAAGGGGGACATAAGCACTGGCATGATTGGCCAGAATTTTGGGGGTTATCTCAGCCATCTCACAAGACAGTTCTTGATTATCTCATTAATTATGGTGGACCAGCCAGGGAGTGACTTCTGGCCTGAAGCACCCAGCCTCAGCAGAGTCAAGCTCATAGACAGTATCCTCAGTGTTCCTGTTGTCTAGTCATCATCTTGGCTCTGCTCCCAAGATGATTATTCTGATATTTTGCATAGGGGTGGGGGTGGGGGTGGGGGGAGTCAGGCCTGGGTATAAGGGAGCAATTCTGTAATGCAAAGGGACACAATCAGGGCTGGCCTGGTAGGGGTGGAGTTGAACCCCTGCAGCACTAGAGTAAAAGTGTTCAGGTATACAGAAACATGCCATCTCAGTGGAGGTGGACTATACTCTACCCAACATGGGGCAACACGAACTCAGGCCCCAGGAATGGTGTAATGGCAAGCAAAGAAGTAGTTAACACCTTGTTTGAGCTATTTAATTAACACAGAAGTAGTTAACACCTTGTTTCAGTTCATGATTGTATCAAGTATTAACATGTAGAACTTGTAAACTCCTGCAACAGGAAGGGGAGGAGCTAATGACCATTTATAAGGAGAGGTTCAGGCTGGAAACAGCAGAACTGAGAAGGAAGCTCTTGTGGTGGAGAAACCTGTGGTATCTCGACACTCTATGTTTGTCTGTTCTGTCTGTGTTGATGTGTGTTTGTGATACTTTCTACAGAAGCCTAGGACCTTACTGGAAGCCCTGAAAGAGGATTTTCTGGTTGTCTGTTTATAGAAGTCCTGGAGGAGGGTTTTGGAGGTCCTGGGACTTTACTGATGATTTGTGTTGACCTCTTGTACCTTGTTGGTGGGTCTGTATTGATTTCACAGGCAGATGATGCTGGCAATGAGTATGAATATTATTGTGGCTCTGTTAAGCTTTGTCTTCCCAGAAACAGGAACTGTGAAGGACTTGAGGTGGACTGGACACTGTGAGCTTCAATATGGAATGGGAACTGGACAAGGAACTGGATGAAGAACTGGACAAGGAACTAGACAAGGAACTGGGAGCTACCTGCCTTTGAACCCAGGTGACAGTTGTATAGATTCGGGCAGGAGCTGGGACCATGGAAAAGGAACCATGGAAGCTGAGAGCCTGCCTCAAGTCAAGATGAAAAGATCTCTTCTTGGGTATTTAATGCAAACTGAGATCACGATTTACTGTGGCCTAGGAGTGGAGAACTTTGACCTTTGTACTTTGTGATTGAGTTGCTAAATAATTGAATTACTAAATGAATATACTTTGTTTAAAACTATGTGACTGGGAAGTGTGTCATGGGTGATGTGGCAGCTCCATCATGGTGGCCCTGGAGGCCGTGGCCACTGCCGCCCCCGGGCTGCTGGGCGTCCTGTGGCTCGTGTCTGTGACCGTGAGTGTGGAGTTGTGGGGGGCAGCGGCTGCCGCTGCAGGAGACAACAAGACGTCAAGTGCAAAGACCTGAGAGTGGGACAATATTTTTGTAAAGATCCTGAAATAAATGAGGCTGCTCAAGAATCTGTTAACTGTACAAATTACACAGCTTATGCATCATGTTACCCAGCACCCAACATAACTTGTAAGGATTTTAGTGTCAATGAAACCCATTTTACTGGAAATGAAGTTGGTTTTTTTAAGACCATACCTTGCCATAATGTAAATGGCTATTCCTACCGGATAGCAGTTGCTCTCTCCCTATTCCTTGGCTGGTTAGGAGCAGACAGGTTTTACCCGGGATACCCTGCTTTCGGTTTGTTGAAGTTTTGCACTGTAGGATTTTGTGGAATCGGCAGTCTGAGTGACTTCATTCTCATTTCAGTGCAGATTGTTGGTCCTTCTGATGGCACTAGTTACATTATAGATTATTATGGAACAAGACTTACAAGACTGAGCATTACCAATGAAACGTTTAGAAAAACACAGAAATACCCATAAATATTTAGAACATGGCTCTATGGTTTGGTGCCTCCTTGATTTTAAGGGAACCCTAGAGCGTGAAATCCCAGGCTTTCTAATTGTCCCTGTTCGCACAGCATGCCTTGGTTGCTTCAATGTGATTTTTACTGGAGATTTCTTTTTAGATATTTTATTCTGAGATTTGGTTGATTGGAGACTTTCTCTGAGGCCTCTTATCTCCCTTAAAAGGCTTTATCACCCATCCACCCACCTTTCTGCCCTATACCAAATGCCTTTTCAATAGGCAAGTTGTGGCTCGTCATTTTTCCTTCTTCAAAATAAAACAATAGAATGACAAAAAAACCCAACCAACTATGTGACCACTTTGGTGAAAACTATGTGGCTATTTTAGTGATAAGTTGTGAATGCTGTACTTTGATTTCTGTGAATGTTTTGTCTTAGTTTGTTACTGAATAAATAGAGAGTTCACTATACTGTGTAATTAGAACCTTGAAGCCATTCACAGCAGCAGTCCTCTGGAAAGCTGCTTGTGCTTGGCTTTACAAGTGGCAACTATCCTTCCCCAGCAGGACAATGCCAATAGCACTGGGCATTTGGCAATGGCAGCACTCTGGACAGTGCTCAGGTACTGGCACAGGGGATTAGCAGTGAGCAGACATTGGAGCCTCAACAGGAGTGGCCATTGGGAAGCAGAGAGAGACAGGGCCCAGGGGCAGCATCCAGAAGGCAGAGTTGGGGGGAGGGGACCTTCTTTTTGAGAAGGGTCTTTTACATAGGTGCCTCTACTTCCTTTCCTCTCACTCTCTTCGTAATTCTCTACAGTTTGACTTCTGACTTTATCATTCACCTGAAACTGCTTCCTTGAGAGTTACCACTGATCTTTTAATTGACAAATTAAATGGCCTTTTCTCAGTCTTCATTTTTCTTGACTTCTCTGCAGCATTTGACACTATTGATTACCCTCTTCTCAATACTATCTTCTCTCTAGGTTTTTTTGGTTCCGTTGGTTTGTCTATCACATCTCAGGATCTTTTTCTCAGTCTTCATACAAATGCCTATAAACCCTGAGTGTCCTGGGCCCTTTTTCCTTTGTTCTCTATCCTATTTTGCTTAGTGATCTCATTGGTTCCCATGGATTCAGTTATTGTTTCATTTTCATTGACCGTCCCTCATTCCCTTCTCATCTTCACCTCCTGGCTTTCTTCAACTCTTAGTTAAAATCTTATCTTCTATGAGGAGTTTTTCCTGACTCCCTTCAATGCTAATCTTCTCTCTGTTGATTATTTTCAATTCATCTTGTACTGTATATGTTGTTTGTACAATGTCATCTCCCCCATTAAAATTCCAACTCCTCGAGAGCAGGGGCTGCCTTTTACTTTATCTCCAGAACTTACTTAGCACAGTAGTCGGCCCATAGTATGTGCTTGTTGAGAACATCTAATGAGAGGAAAAGAATTCTCAATCCCCCAAAATTCAGTGGGAGAGTCAATGTCTGCTTTAAAGGTAGATTGAGTTCTCAGGAAATCCTGGAGTAAAACTTGGAGGTTTAAATTACTTAACTATTTTCATCTGTAAAACTTCTCTAATTTACATTTGCCGTTTTACTAGAAAAATGGGTGTACTAGTCTCTATGGTCTTTTGTGTGACTACCTCCAGTGCTCCATGCTGGACAGGGCTCGACAGGACATCCAAGTGGGGAGCAAAGTAACACCAGGTGGGTACTGCTGACGTGGAAGATGCAGGCACAGAGAAGAGTGGAGATGATCAGCTTGGGAGCAGAGTTGAGATGCAAGCAGACAAGGGAGCCAGGAACACAGAACTGAGAGCAGATTGTTAAGAGGAGCAGTAGCCTGTCTGCAGCCCCTTTCTTCACCGAAGGGCTGCCCAAGGAAACTCCACTTCTCTTTATCTATCTGATCACTTCCCATCCTTCTACTGTCTGGTGGAGAGAAGGATTGTAGAGGAGGTTGGGGGCATAAGAGGAGGTAGGAAGTAAAGAGGATTAAACCTTGGCTGCAGCCACTGTCGCCTGTGAATGAAAGCCTAATGCTTCTGTGTTTTCTATGCTACTTATATTACTAATCAATTCTATAGCTATTAATTAGTGATTTCTGTCTAAGCCTATATGTTAATGGCTCAAGATCGAGAGAAGGGAGTTTTCTCCAGTTTTATTCAGGACTGGAAATGAGTTGATTAGGGTGAGTCTTTCCATTTTTGGTAACTTCTAGAGCAATCCATCCCTGTTATGCTACCTTTTGAACTCAGACAGGAAGGTGAGTTTATGAGCAGAGAGGGGTGAGGTCTGCCTTGTATGGCATTAGGTGATTACCTACACCCAGATGGTCCAATTATTGCATTGAGTGGAGCTTTTAAAAACACGCACTGGCCTGCCCAGAAGCACCACACAAAAATGACTAAAATACCAATGGACGAGGGTTAAGTAAAGATCTCCTGATAGGTAGGTAAAGATCTCTTTCTTGCTTTCAGCCATTGATGGGGTTGGAGGACACAGCTACTTGAGCAACCAGAGAGATTTTCTGAAACCCAGTCATAAGAGAAGCTGGAGACAGTATGGCAGGTTGCTGAGTGGAGATTCTCAGGGCAGGAAGTAGGATGGTCTGTAGAAGATCAAGATGGCTTTTGACCCAGACTTATCATGGAGGTCTCAGTTGTGTCATAAAATATTAAGAAATATTATGATGACAGTAAACATTTGTCGAGTGCTTTCTGTGGGCTAGGCACTAGGCCAGGAGCTGGGAATACAAAACAAGCAAAAGACAGTCCCTTGAGGAACACAAAGTCTGACAGGGGAGATAATGTGCAAACAATGAATTAACAGCAAAATCTCGAAAATGTAGGACAAACCACAGGGTAAATTGGAGGGAAATCTCTTGAAAGACTTACAGGCCTGTCAAAGGGATGTGGACAGTAGCAGCCCCAATTTCCCATCTCTTCTGGGGGGAGCTGATGAGCTGAATGCTTTCTGTATCTGCCCATGGACTCCCCTGAGTCCCTTTTAAAAATTTTTTTTGGTGGGGTGGAATAAAAACTGTCCCATACCAGATAACCTATACCTCGGTATGTCTGTAGGGAGCTGAGGACCCTGTAAATCACCTCTGGGGAGCCTGGATATGAGTTGTCTCTTGAATAGATTTTTCTGAAGTCCAGGTTGGGGGAAGGGACCCAAGAGAATGCCTCCTATAGGGATCAGCCCTTTAAGCCCAGAACCTCATCTGGGGTTGCTCAGAATTGTGGGGAGGATTCTGGGCAAACGTATGCATTTTATGCAAATAATTATATATATTTTTAACCCTAGTGTGGCGGGTGGGGAGGGGTGGAGCTGGGAGAGGAGGTGTTTGCAGATTATTCCTGGAAGTTGCCTAAACTGGTTTCAGCAATTCCTTGCAACTCTGTGGCTTGGTGGGTAGAACACTGGGTCTGGAGTCAGGAAGACCTGAGGGGCAGGGTAATGTTTATTCTCTTCTCTCTGCATCTTCTCACTGCTTCTCATGACACTCCAAGCTCCAAAGCACTTACCAGTTAGTCCACCCATTTCTCAGACAAGGTGAGGACAACTGCTCATCTCTCTGTGCCTTCAAATTTTGCTGAATTTTTCCTTCCCAGCGGCCACCACTCTTTGCTTGTAGGTCTTTTTTCCCTTCCAACTCCCCCAGTTATCCATTGAGCATTCAGTGGAATGGACATTTATTTTACCCAGTTATTCAAACAAATGACCTTCCAACCTTCATCTCACTACTAATTAGTGCTGCTCTAAAATAAGAATAGTTTGCCTGGTGAAGTGGTGAGTTCCCTGTCACTGGACATATTCAAGGAGAAACTAGACAGCCACTTGTCAGGGAGGATTCATGTTTTTAGGTAGGTTTGGGGTTAGGTGATGACTGGAGTTAAAGAGATTTGTAATAAAATGGGTGGAAATGTGTGTTGCCCAATTTCACATGCATCTAAATAGATATCTTACGGAGTGTATCCAACAGGAGGGTCTCTAGCACTTTGGATGGACCCTCTGAGATGAATTCTTGGGAGGGACCTGGATGAGAACTGCACATGATGAGCAGATATGGAGGGGCTGCGATATGTATCATTGGACGGAAGTCCTGAATTGATGAGATCACAGAGCCAGTAGATGAACTGCCCACCCTTGTGTCTGCTCAGCGTAGGGTGTGGTTGCACCAGCTTCCCTTTCCTATCATCTCTAGCTCATTCCTGGCCATCCTCTGTGAAGATGCTAGCATTGCTTCCACCCCAGATGTTCCCACCATATCTTTGTCTTTGATGATTGCCGTCTCTCATTCTGAGGCATTTTGAATCTATTATAGAAAAAACTAGGAAATAATTAACAAGACATAGGTAGAAGAGAACATAGATTTAACAGGTTAACAGGGAATGTGAGAAATATAGTCCCTCCCTCTCTCCTGTGTCCCGCTTATTAAGAGGAGGCCCAGGAAGATGAGGTGAGCTTGCCCAGAAAGGGGTGGAACTGGGATTAGAGCTCAGGCCTCCGTCTTTTCAACTTCACTCTATTCCCATCATGTATCCATCCCCCTCTCCCCTACTCCCCCCAGGCCCAATCCTTTCAATTCCAGAGGCCAGGGATGCAGGGTTCAGGCTGAATGTTACCAAACATGAAAATGAAGACATCGGTACATTGGCTGGATTCTGCAGCTTCAGCACCCAGCTCAGGAGCAGGTCTTCAGCATTTGGGGGGCACAGCACAGGCTGCCTGTTATCGGTGCTGTTCAAACCCCCCTGAATAGGCATAGAGCCTCCATGAAATGTCACCAGTGTATGGAGGGGATCCCCAAAAGTGCAAACGATGGGTGATGTAGAAAGGAAACGAGTAAATAATCTATTTAACACTGACATACACACAGGGCCTTTGGTATCTTCATATCTCAAGTAAGACAAAGATGTTTTACACCAAAATGGACCTATTTTAGTGGTGAGTAGCCCAGATGGCAACATAGGCCAACCTCTAGTCCAGGAGTTCTTACATTTTTGTTTTGGACCCCTCTGGCAGTCTGGTGAAGCCCAAGAACCCATTTCCAGGATTTTTAAAAAACTTAGCTCCCTACCGAAGGGTCCTCAAGGTTGGTGCCCTACAAGCATCTTCCTCCATCAGTCACCACTGAAGATTGCTACAAACAACTAGCTGCCTTCTCAGCCCTTCAGAACCCCCAGTTTACTGTTCTGGCACCCCAGCAACCCTGCTCTTGCTGCTCCTAGAAGAAAACCCTCGTTAGGAATACTTTACTTAAACATTTCCCAGCTTAAGGCAGACAGTGGATGGGGATGACTCCAAACCCATACCCACCCTGCATGCCAGAAGAGGTGAAGTTGAAAATGGATGCAGAAAAGGGTAAGGAGGGTTTTATCTGTCTTAATGATTTCCTTCCTACCAGCTGCTCATGGCTTATTTCTCTGCAGTTCCAGGAGAGATTTGGAGAAAGCACCTTTCCCCTCTCCCAACCTGGTGCCTCCAGTGTAGGGGGGTGAGGGTGACTGTTTCTTGCCCCGGGGAAGGTTTCCTGTCATCAGCAAGGTTGGTGCACTTTGAGACCAGAGGCTCTTTTTGCCTTTTTTTGTATCCCAAGAGGTTATTAGCACAGTGTCTGGCACACAGGGGCACTTGAACAATGCTAGTTAACTGATTTTGGTGACATCAGTTCCTCCCAGAGGTTTCTGTACTGTATAAGAGCCAGTAGATGAACTGCCCACCCTTGTGCCTGCTGCTCAGCATAGGGTGTGGTTGCACCAGCTTCCCTTTCCTATCATCTCTAGCTCATTCCTGGCCATCCTCTCATGAAGATGCCAGAATTGCTCCCACCCCAGATGTTCCCACCATGTCATCTCCCTAGTGGGCAGAGGACCCCAGAAGGTCCAGCTGAGAAGAGGGGTGCCTAAGGCTCCCCAGGAAACATTACTCCATGCTCCTTAGCTCCTGTCCTCTTGTCCTTAGCTCCCATTCCTTTTACTTATCTTGATCCACAATCCCCCTTCTTCTCCCCTCCCTACTAGCCCTCAGTGAGCTCCTGTCCCCAGGCCGGGCCATGGGGGTGGGGGTGGCAACTCGGGAAGACTACTTCTTCATGTTTTATCAGGGATTTGACAACAGTGGAGATCAGAAGTGCAGCCTACCTTCACAAAGACAGAGATAAACCAAGCCAAGGGGGAAAACAGGAGGGGAAATGATTTTAATATAAACAAAACAAAACAGAACAACTCTCCTCCCAAACAGAACCCCAGCAACATGGGGTAGGGGTCAGGACAGCACCATCCAAAGGGCAAGGAGGCCCACAGAGGGGCAAGTGGAGATGGGGGAGAGGGGGGAGACTCCGCCATCTCCTCTGGCTTCCTTCCAACTACACCAAGAGTCTTCTGGCCCTTATCCAAGGTGGGTGTTAGGAGACAGCCAGTAGGCAGATTACACTGGAGGTCTAGTAGCAAGAGATGGAACAGCCAGTGGGAGAGTGGGGGAGTCCCAGCACCACAATATGGCACCCCTGGGTGTCAAGATGGGTCATAAAGTCAGGGTCTTGTTCTGAGCAAAAGAAAGGATAAGGTGGGGTCTCTAAGTTGAGACCAGTTATCTCATCCTTCCAATGGGTGATTAAGGGCAGAAATAGGGGTGAACCTGTAGTTTCTTCTTCTCCACTTATTTCTCTCCTGGGATGTGCTTCAAACTGGGTCCCAAGGCAAAGCAACCCTTTTTCCTGGTCCACAGAAAACGGAGGTTTTTTAGTCCAATCTGTTGTCTCCATCTCTGGTTTGGAGTGGTGAGTAAAGAGTATTTCCAGCATTTGGTGCCCCACTTCAGCCTTGGCTCCCACAAGAGGATAGGGAGTCATACAGGGAATCACTGAGGGATTCTGATGTTTCCAGTCCAGGAGGGCCCCCACCAGAGGCACGTCCATCCTCTCCCATATCTGAAGTGCTGGGTGTACGACTGCCACTAAAAGCTGGGCCAGCAATTGTTGGAGGGGGAGGGCCTCCCTCTAAACACTGCTTCCTTTCAACTGGGGGGACCTAGTGGATGGAAGTTGTAGGTCAAGGTGAGAAGAGGGAGTATTTTTCAATTTCAGGACCCCTACTACCCATTCCACTCCCTTCCCTGCCCCCAGGCCATTCCAGCCCCTAGTTCTTTTCATCCTAGAGACTCTTACCAGAGGAGTTCTGGGAAGCCCTTCCAGTTGATGGGGTGGACAAAGAAAGGGATCAGAAGAGTTACCACCCGCTCGTGTGTTAGGGAAAGTCCAGTTTTTGGAGAGCTGGATTGGGGGTGGTCGTCCAGGGTGTCCACTGGAATCTATTTCAGTAACAGAGGAGAGGGGTTCTTATCAGGGGGCATAAAATTCCAAGACCTCTCAAACCCTCTCCTCCCATTATGGCTCTGGAAATCACATGAACTCCTCATTTCTCCTTGATACAAACAGGACTCACTCACTCTCTATCTCTCACACACACACACACACACACACACACACACACACACACACACACACACACACACACACACTCTCTCTCTCTCTCTCTCTCTCTCTCTCTCTCTCTCTCTCTCTCTCTCTTTAGGCAGTACTCAAGCAGAGGAGATCTGGATGAATGACAGCAAGTGTCCACAGTTATAGCCAGGCTCTTCCCTCCTCTACCCATCCCCCTTTTATGGGGTACCTACCATCTGTGCAGGCCTTGTGCCCGTGGTGCCTAGGAGTGGGAGAAAGCAGGGCATGGAAGGCAGGGACGCTTGGGTGGCGCCCACCCACCAGGAGCTCTTCCACAGCAGGCACCTCTCGATCCAACGTTCTGGCACGTCGGGGAACCTTGGTGAGGGGGTTAGGGCGGGCCAAATGCTCTGTGGGGGATGGGTCCAGTCGGGAAGGCTTTGGCTTGGGGGGGTTTTTGCTGGGGGGTCCAGTGCTGCTGTGGTCTGGTGGGGGGAAGGTACCAATGCCACTGTCCAGAGTTCGGGTCAGGGAGCCACAGGCTGAGGATCAAGGAAAAAGTAGGGAAATGAATCAGAGATTTTGGGATGAGGGGCCTCCTCCTCATCACTTTGTGAGAGCCTTTCCTGAGACTCTTCATTATTGGTACCCCCCGCCCCCATCATTTTTTTTCCCCCATAGGATCAGACTTAGAATTCAGAGACCTTCGAGTCTATCCAGTCTTTCGGATCACGTAAGAACCTTAAAGCAACCCTTTGCAGACCTTAAAGCATTCTATAAATGCCAACTCCCAAAGAGCCCATCTCTTCCAGTTACTTATCTGAGAACATGCTGTTCTCCTCTGGGGTAGAATGTATGCTCCTCAAATGCAAAGACCATCTTGGTTTTTCTGTTCATAACCCTAGCACTAGCATGATACCTGGCACACAGTGGCTATTTATACCTTCATTCCCATTCTAGAGTCATTTACTCAGTGGTTACTACATGTCAGGCACTGTGCTGGAGACAGAAACAGTGCAAGTCTCTTCTGGTCGGGGCCTTAGTCATGAAGGGAAGGAAGGGTCAAGATCAGGAGGAAAAAGAGCTGAACGGAGTGATGGAGGGGAGACAGTGGTGGGTTATGCTGGGACTGAGGCTCAGGGACCTGGGAACGGGGGAGTGTAAGAGGGAAGGAGAAGGGGAGAGACCTCGCCCCCCTACATTCTGTCACCCTACTGACCTGTGAAATTCGGGGTGGGGATAGGCTCGGTGAGGCCGTCCTCCGTGGGGGCTGCTTCCCTCTGTGCCAGTTCACTGCTCTTCTGTGCATTTAGAGGACGCGCTCAGGGCCTGTGGGGCTCCCTCTCCTCCCCAGCCCCTCCAACAATTCAATTCTCTTTCATGAGAGCCCTCAGATTGGGTGGCTAACCCCGCAGAGCACCCGTAATGCTTCAGCAAGGTTCGGAGACAGTGGAGCAGCAGGCAGGTTATTTCTATTGGACTTAGGAAGCTTGCATGGTTTAACTTGGAGGGAAGGATTAGTGGAGGGACCAAATTCTCCAAGGTCCAGAAGCCCAGAACTCCTGAGGTGGGGTCCCAGCTACCCCTTCCCCCTTCCCCCAGGCTCACCTTTCCAGATGACTTATTGGCATTTTGGCCAACTAGGCCATTTCGGGGGCTCCGGAGTGGCTGGGGACCCTTTGTTTCAGGAACAGATGACTGGAAATCTCCAAACTCTGGCTTGGGCTCCTGCCAGCTGTCAGGGGGCAGTTCCTTCCCATCTACCCTAGATAAGGGTGAATAAGGAGCATCACAAAGTTAATATGTGTCTGTGTCTCTCTCAGAAAACAAATGCCTGGCTCTCTACCCTTCCTCTTGCTCTTCTCCCTGGGTTTTGGGGGAAACAACCTATATCTACTAGGTGAGGGGGCTAGCACTTTTGGAGAAAACCCAAGGACAACTACCACACATGAGAAGCTTGGGGAAAATGGGCAGAGGGAAGAGAGTGCTACATGTGGCTAAGGGGTGAGGAAGAAAGATTCATAAGCAGGTGGGCTAACTGAAGACAGGCCCAGAAGGGTGGGGCCGGCTGCCAGGGAGGCTAAGGGAAGGAATTGCAGACACAGTCCCCAGCTCCTTCAGGCCCCCTGAGCCCTCTGAGGCAAAGGGGCCTCCTCCAGGGGCAATGCCCTTTGCTCTCCACCCACCACTGGTTTTTCTTCTCTGGGAACAGTGCTGGGGAACATAAATTGGGCAAGGGTACAGAAGGATGCTGGTGCCAGGCTTCTTGTCTGAGCAGGGTCTCCTGCTCCCTTTCTGGCTCCACTTACCGGTTGAGCAGCTGCTGCATGAAGGTGTCGGCACCCTGGTACATGATGGTGAGCTGGCTCTGTGCCTGGCCCAGCACGACTTCGCCACTACTGGTGCTCCTGGCCGGGCCTCCTGATCGTCCTCGGCCCTGCCTGCTAAGGTAGGCCTTCTCTTCTTCTAGGGCCTTGCGCAGGTCCTCGGCCTTGGCCATGAGCTTGGAAATATTGAGACTCTCTGTCTCTAGCTTGCGGGCCTCCTGCTTGCCCCCTTTGCCAAGGGGGGTGCCCCCTAGACTTTCCTTGTTCTTCCCAGGATCAGCCCGTCGGCTCAGGGCTGGCAGCTTGCTCTTCTTTAGGCCAAACCAGCTGACGATGCTGCTTGAGTTTCGGTGTTTGGCTTCTGCACTTGGTGTTCGATCCTGGCCCTGCAGCCGGAGCACATTTTCCTCAATGCCCTTCATGACCTTCTCTTCTATGGCTGAATGGAGCACTGGTCCCTCAGAGCCATGGCCTTGGCCCCCTGGGCCTACAACTTTGGGCACTGGCTGGGAGGGGGCACTACAGTCTGCCCAAGGGAGACTTTTGCCCTTCTCAGGCTTCACCAGGTCCTTGGGCACTTGGGGAGATCCACCCCGGGGAACCACCTTGGTGGGTGACTTTGAGGGCAGTTTTGTGGGGCTGCCGTGGGGGCTTTTATTGGGCTTGCCTGGGCTGGGCACTGTGGTAGGCAGTTTGACTGGGGTCCGTGGGGTCTGGGGACACAGTGCTCCTGCCAGCCGGCTTTTTGCCAGCTCCACTTTGGTGAGGCAGCCACGAGGTGAAACAGGGTCCAGGTCAAGACGAGCACCCATAGAGTGGGAAGAATAGCAGCGGGGACCTGGTTCCCCAGGAGACCCATGGTCCTGTTGCTTCAGGCTGCTAGTCCCCAAGGGCACTGCCCCTCGAGAGGGCCCCTTTGCCTCAGAAGGCTCAGGGGGCCTGAAGGAGCTGGAGGCTGTGTCTGCAGTTCCTTCCCTTAGCCTCCCTGGCAGTCGGGCCCTTTCTAGTCCTGGCTTTCCAGGGCTGCCATTCTTGTCAGTGCTTGGGGCTCCCTCGGAGCCTGTCTTCAGTTTGCCCAGCGCTGTGAGTCTGTCTCGGAGAGGTGTGAAGCCTGGCTCCCCAGGCCGTCTCCCTGCCCCATTGCCTGGTTTTTTAGAGGAGCCACCTGTGCCCTTCCAGCCAGCTTGTGGAGATTCTGGTCCTGCCTTCTCACTACCCTTCCCCTGGGTACCACCATAGGGGCAGAGCTGAGGTGGGCAGGGGCTGGGTGGGCCCCTAGGACCCTGGTCTGGTATCTCTGGGACCAGCTGTGGGTAACTGGATGACTGTAGGGAGGTAAGGGGTGGCTCTGGAGATGGTCCCCCAAAGGAGCCAGTTGAAAGGTCCAGGACATCTTCATACCGGGATGGGGTTGGACAAGCAGGGGGCTCAGGTGAAAGAACAGAGGATGGGGCTGGATGTGTGGGTCGAAGCTGGATGGAGTCCACAATGATGGTAGGTGGGGAGCTGGTGGATTGGCGCTGGACAGCTACCTCAGGGGACAGTTCAGCTCCAAGGCCTCGGTGGGTAAGCATGGGGGAAGGACTCCCATCTGGACCACCATTCCAGCAAGGAATCCGGGAGCTTCGGGCCAACTGGGGACTGAGATGGGGGGTCCCAGGGCTAGGGGCCTTGTCTGGGGCCAGAGATAATTTCAAGAAATTGAGACTCTTGGGTGGGGAGGAGAAGGTGAGTTCCTGGGTCTCAATGGGGGAAGAGGGGCTAATTTGGAGCTCGCTTTTCACCTGAGATGAGGAATGGGGGTAGGTGGGCCAGGGGCCTGGAGAGGTGTCTCCCCCATCCACAAGCACACTGAGGAAGGGGAGGGCCCCACTGCCCTCTGAGGTAGTACTTAAGCCTGGCTTGAGGGATTCAGATCCTCCCCCACCCCATGCTGTTTTGGGGAGGCCTTTGGGTCTTAGAGACTGGGGAAGCCCTTCATTGGGCAAGGGAGGTTGTCCTGAGCCAGGACCATAGGCAGGGGGTATGTCTCCACTGCTGGGCCCTCCAGCCCCTGACAGGAAAGCCTGCAGGTAAGACTCTGTGTCCTCGAGCAGCTGGCCCAGGTTCAGTTGCTTCCGGGCCAAGGCATTAAGTAGGGCAGCTGGTGTCAATGCCTCACCTGGCTCCCCAGCCTCATCTGAGGAGGAGCTGCTGCTGCTGCCTGGGCCACTGTGGAGGCCAGGCTGTGCTGCTGGGGACCTCTGGGGCTCCCGGCCCACATTCCAAAGCCTCCCCAGCTTCTCCTCACCCCGTGGGCTCCCCAGGATGGGTTCCCATCGGAGTAGTCCCCCCAGTCCACTAGGGCCCAGAAGTAGGCAGGATGCCCAGGGTGCAGGCTCTGGCAGGGGTGGGGTAGACACTTCACCATTGACCGGTTCTGGGGAGCCCAGCCTCTCACCTGGGCTCCATTTTTCACCTGCCTTGCCCTTCAAGGAACAATCGGGGTGGATGCTGGGCTCCCCTTGGGGACACGGCCCTGCTGCCCTCCACGAAGCTGTGCTGGAGTGCAGTAACAGGGGGTCAGTCTCTTCCAGGCTCCTCAGCACCTCCAGGATCTGAGCCTTTTTCTTCAGAAATGGTGAAAGGGCATCCAATGGGGGGCCCAGGCTGCCCAAGGTCTGTTGCTGCTGCTGCTGCTGTTGCTGCTGCTCACAGCCTACCTAAAGGGAATAGAAATTTTAGGCTTGGGGATGGGATCCATGCCCATTCTTAGAGTCATTCCTAGAACCAGGGCCCCAGCAATACAAATGGACCCAAGCAAATGGGCACTGCTTATTAGGCAGTCTTCAGGAATCTCATAACTAGTCCCTGATCACCTCCTTTCTCCCCACTCTGGCAGGTGGACTAAGGTGGGACAGAGAGACTTGTAGGTAGGAATAGACTCAGCTTCCCTCTCCCAATGACTTTAGGCTTGGGGCCTTCCCATGGACTGCCTGTACTGCATTTGACTCTGTGCTCTCTTTTCCTAAAGTGGGCACTCGTTCTCCAAAATGTCAGAAATCATAAGCGGTGGAAAATACAGGGAACTTTGTGGCCAAGTCCCAGCTAAGCTTTCAGCAAACCTGGGTCAGCCTTCTTCTCCCCTGGTGATGGAAGTGTAAGGACCCAGAAAGAGGGAAGATACTTTCCATAAGGTCACAAATGCCGATGAAAAACATGCTATTTTTCTTATCACAATTCTGATTCACTGTCAGCGGCAAAGCACATACCTACTTCAGCTGCCACTACAGCAAGTGCTGAGTGGCCCTAGTCTACTTTTTGTAACCAGTGGAAGGCAACTGCAAAACCAAGGGCTGAGGTTAGGAATGCCCTCAATGCACCAAGAAGTGTTTGCATACCTGGATAATACCTGCACTCTGGGCTTTGAAAGCACCAAGCAGGGAATACCCAGTGGCTTATCACAGATTGGGCAAAGGAAGTCGGTAGGTGGCCTAGCCGTGGGTCATAAGCAAGCTGAGATAATCTGAGTCAGAGGCCTCTAGGCTAATTCCCTGTATCTTGGCTTTATCTCTCTCTATCCACTTGACCCTTCTCCCTAGTACCTCTTTTTGTCCAGTACAGGGCCCCATCTGCAGTAAGGCTGCTGGTCCCTCTTCAGCACTCAGGAGTGTGGTGGCTAGTGGCTCTGACATCGACTGTAACGGATGTAACGGGAGCTGAAAAGGTAGAGGGAGGGTCAGTGGGGATCCCCTGAGGAAGCCCTGTGCTTACTCTGCACCAAATACATGGAGATGTTCACCTGTGTCAACCCTCAACAAGAAACAATAAGAATAAGGCCTTTTTCTAATCCCAAAGTCTGATACACCCTTCAGATATCAGGTAGGAAAGCTTGGCTCTCCTCATGAAGGCCTGGTTCCATGTAACTTTAAGATGAAAGTACCCCTGAGGGGCTTGTTCTGAAGCTAGTGGCTCCTCTGAGGGGCGCCAGGGAGTAGGAAGCTCATTCTATCCCTAATATAATTAACCCTGACTTCTACATCTTCAAGGTGAGATCCCAAAGTCCCCAGGGGCCAGTGGTAAAATGGGCAAGCCATTCAATGAGGAGCCTCAGAACAGGAGGAAGGGCCCAGGGCAAGGGTGCACCTCTGGGTGGCAGTACTGGCTGTTGGCGCCAATAAGTCCAAGTCCTCATCCTTCCCTAGTTGAAGCCTAATTCATCTTAGATAATCTGCTTACCCAGTTTGGGTCTCAGTTTCCCCACCTAAAAACATGAGACACAGAATGACAGAATTTCGAGGACTGTAAAAAGACCTCAAAATTACCTGGTCCAATACCTGCCCGAATCATAAATCTTGACTATAACATCACTGACAAATAAAACATTTGGTCTCTGCTGAACACTTAAGGATACAGAGGCCCAGTACTCTCCAAGGCAGCTGATTCCATTTTGTAATAGCTCTAATTAGTAGGAAATTTTCCCTATCTTGAGCCAAAATCTCCCTCCTACTGGTCCTAGTTCTGCTCTCTCGAGTCAAATGCAACATATCTAATTCCCTTTCTATATGAAGACCATTCAATTTAATCCCATTTCAAGCACCAGAAGTTTAACAATTCCTCCCACATCACATATCTTCTCTTCTCCAGGCTCCTTTCGACTGGACCCTAAGGAGCAGTTTCCAGAGACCCGACCATCCCAGTCCACCTTCTTTTGGACACGCTCCTTCCAGCTTGTCCCTTCTAAACTGAGGCTCCCAGAACTGAACCCCACACTTCATACAGACTCTTAGACATTTTGTAGACACACTGAACTTTCAGTCCCTAAAATCATCAGATCTACCTCACATGAATTACTTCTTAGCCATTTCCCATAGGAAAATACAGATTTAGAGTTAGAAGGGGCCTGGTCAAGGAGTGCAACTTCCTGCTTTAACTGGCCCAAGGTCAACCAGCTAATAAATATCAGAGGTGGGATTTGAACCCCATTTTCCTAATTCCAGGCCCAGTCTTCTACTGCACCTCAACAGGGTTTCCCTATGCTGTACAAAATTCAGTCTTGTTATCTTCAGCCTACTGAGATCATTTTAGAGCTTGATTCTATAGTCCAGTCTATTGGCTACTTTTCCTGGCTTCAAAGGTACTCTGTAAATATTCTAAGTATGACACGGATGCTTTCCTCCAAAGTACTGATTAAACTCTTAGAACAGGAGCAAGAAGAATCTGAAAGTGGTCTACTAGAGTCCTCTTTCCATGTTGACATCAACCCATTAACCAAAACTATTTCATTGATTGACCCATTCCAAGAAAGGAAATGGTACTTTAGCACTGGATTATGAGTCAGAAGACTTGTGTCCCAGACCCAGGCCTGCCACTTGGACAAATCTTTTGACCTCCTGGATCTCCATTTCTTCACTTATAAAATCAAAGCATTAGACTAGAAGATCTTAGGTACTTTCTAATGCTATGAGCCTGTTGTTCAGAATTCAGATTACAGACATTGCAGGAATATTTAAAGCAAAAGTGAGAAGGCATTTGTGAAAGAACTTTAGAAACTGGCTAGAAGGGGGTCAAGGGTTGATAAATCCAATCAATTCTCAAGACTTGAGAAGCCACAGCAACGTTTAGTCCCAGGCTTTTGAGGAACTAGCAGTACAGTGGAGTCAGGAGTCAGGACTTGGAGTCAAGAAGACCAGAGTTAAAATCCAGCCTCAGACACCAGTTGTATGACCCTGAGCAAGTCACTTAACCTCTGTGTGCCTCAGTTTTCATCATCTGTAAAATGGAGATCCTACTAGCACATATCTCCTAGAGTGGTAAAATGAAATGAGATAATAATTTGTGATGAGCACAGTTCCCGGCACATAGCAGGTACTATATAAATGTTCATTTCCTTCTCTTCGCTTAAGTACAGAAAGGATCCTCAATGGTCAATAGATTATGAATTCTTTGGCCATGGCAACCCAAAAAAGAAAAAAATTCAAAAGTGGTCTGCTGTCCTGTGAGTCCCCTAACAATTCTGCAGTGGCAGATGGGTGGAAAATGGGGCAGATGATTCTTAACTCAATTTTTTGATTTTCCAAAAAAAATTCATTCAACTGTCAGTACTCTACTGCAACCATTAATTCAACATTTATTAAGTACCTACTCTGGGCTAAGTAATAAAGATAAAAAAAGAGGCAAAAGACAGTCTCTGCCCTTAAGCAGAATCTCTATTTGAGATCTTTGTCCAGTTAATAATAAACGGACACACTACTGGATTATATCAATATTATATTCTTGTTATAAATGAAACCAAAGACAAAAGGAAGTTGCAGATAAACTGAAAGAGGACCCACAGGTCCCGCCTAAAGGTACAAATAAAGAAAAGGGAGTTGGCTTTATGCAGTTTTTGGGAGATAAAAAAGACAACAAACAAGTATTTCACCAGATAGTTTGTTATCTCTTTTCACAAATGGGGAACTGCAGGAATGAATGAAAAACATTTATTTGTGCTTATGTGCAAAGCACTTGTGGGTACAAATGGAAAAATAAAGAGTTTCTACTCCCCCAAAGCTCACATTTTAATGGGGGAGACAACAGCATGCGCAGGAAAGGCTTCCTTTTTTCTCTTAAAAAAACATATCAAAAATAATAAAAAATAACTATTTTTCCAGTGAAGACCTTTCCAGAGTACTTAGTCAAAGTTCTGGAGAAACAACGTCCCTGTACTAAAATCCTTTCCTCCCTTTAATCACTGAGAGGAAGCTGGGCCAAAGTTCAAGAAGATACTCTAAGCTCCCAGAAAATGAATCAGCGGGTAAGGAGACTTAGAGCAGAATAATTTATCTATCTTCACCCTCAATTGGAATGAGCACTTCAAGAAAATGACTTTCCAGGATGCACATTTTAAGTTACTATTGTTCTATTTAATTAGTAAAAGCCTGTTAACTAAACTCTGAACCCTTACTTAATCCTGACTGTGGAATGTTGTCTTTGTTTCCGAATACTGTATAATGTAGGAAGACCTTGAGGGGAAGGGGAGGTTTTTAATTAATAGGAAGGTAATGTTATTTTGACATTTCTCCTTAAGCAGCAATGCTTATAAATATAAAATAGTATGAATCAATTTGTTTATGACAGACTTCTTTTTTTTTCCTGCACAATGTTCGAAATACATACATTTGTAAAACGGTGGCCATGAAGAGAACTGTGCAATTTATGCACCAGTCTGTGGCAAAGGGGGAGGCAGAAAAATTCTGTAGGATAAGGCTTTCCAAATGAAATAAACATTTTAAACATTAATATTTGGTGACTTCAGTGTAAAGATGGGCATAGGCAAAGACCCTGAAAAACATGGCTCAGGCCTAGGAAATCAAAGAAGTCAAAAATTTATCCTATGTAACATGGAGACCCTCTTAAAGAAAAGAGACAAGGGCTGTTGGATACCTAAATATACTGAATAAAATCCCCCAAAGTAAAAATTATTACATTCTAACAGACAAGAAACAGTTAGTGATGGGTCTCATTTCTGAGTCAGTGGTATGTGTATAGGCAGAATACGGGTTTATTAAGAGCAAAGGTCAAAACCAGCATCAAAGCAGACGTAGGGCTATAAATGAGAAGACCCAGTTTGCAACTAAAACAACTCTGACCTGGTCCACTTAGAAGCTGTAGCCTGGTTCTGTTAGCTTTGTAAACATGTTCATCTTTCTGAGTCAGTTTTCTCATCCAAAAAATGGGTGGGTTAGACTACATGGCCTATAAGGTACCTTCTGCATCTAAATTTATAATCTATCTAATTAAACTACTGATGCTAGTGAGAAGCAACAGGGAGAAAAACAAGTTTACAGAAAGCTTGTGAAATCACCCCATGATGTAATAAAGAAGGAACTAGGAGAAAACACAAGTAAGAAATATTTTAAGAGACCATCAAGATTACTATAACGAAGTAGTCTATCAATGGCAGGGAAGCCACCATAGCTGAACTCTAACACCATAGTCCAGGATGTGATGTAAGAAGGAAGCAGAAACAGTGCCAAAGAAACAAAGATAGGAAGAGCAGGGGTCTAGCCGGGGGGATGCCCAGAAGAGCTCTCCATTCATTGTGACCTTGGGCAAATCTAAGAGTATTAAGGGATCCATTCACAAGGGAAAGGTTATTTAAAAGAGGGATGATAACAAATGTTAAGGAAAAAAAGTCACGGTTGTTATTACTACCCAAAAAAGGGAATCAAAAAAACATTAATAACTACTGACCCCTAGGCCTACTTTACCATCACCACAAAATCTTTAGAAGAACAGCCTACATATATATTGAGGGCATGAGAAAGGAAGAGGCATGCTTGCCAAAAAATGTATATCAGGCCACATGATTACAGTTACACAATTTGTTTGCTGTTTGTTTATTATTTTAAAAAATCATTTGATTTGGCAGAGTGAAAAAGTCTCTCCTCCAACAAGGTATCTCCCATGTATATGTTAAAGTCATACAGAACTTAGTCTGCTCTCTGATAATGCACCAATAATAAACATCATACAGGGCAAAGAAGGTGGAGATACAAGCTCAGCAAAGGTGTTTGCCATCATCATAGAAGTCCAATTCAAAGTCCAAATGGAACAGGAACTTCCTATAGTTGGCAAAGTTCTCCAGAAGCAACTGTAAATGACAGGATAGTTATTTCATCAAGCTCAGAAATATTGCATCTCCTGAATGAGAACTTTAATCTTTCAAGAGGATGGTTATAGCCTGCTGTTGAGCTGACAACCCACAGAGTTGGTCCCTCAGTATTCTTCAACAGACACTGTATATAGTGAACTGGTCCCATAACTGAAAAAAATGGCAGACAGCAGGCTGGACTGCCCTGGGAAATTTAAGTGCTTCTTCCTGAGCCAGAGGCCATTTCTTTTAATGCCAATATTCTTCCAGTGATGCTATAGGGCTGTAAATCATGTAATACCAATCAGCAAAGATTTAAAGTCATGTAAAAGGCAATGGGCATGGGCCAGCAGATTATCAATGAAAAATTGCACAAGAGGGATTGTGTAAAAGATATTTAAGAAAAACCCCAATACTGAATAGAAAAGAAAAAAATAAAATGAGAGTGAGAGATAACTGACGGACAGTTCATATGCTCTATTAGTATCAAAGTAATGTTAACAGATTTAAAGGGAGGCTTGCCCACGGTACACAGAGAGGAGGGCAGTAGTTGAGAACTGCAAAGCATCAGTGTGTGTGAAGAAGTTTTGATCTCATTCATTCATTCATTTTTTTTTTCTTTTTTGCTTTTTTTTGGAGGGAGGAAGTCAGGGCAATCAGGGTTAAGTGACTTGCCCGAAGTCGACACGGCTAGTAAGTGTTAAGTGTCTGAGGCTGGATTTGAACTCAGGTTCTCCTGACTCCAGGGCCAGCGCTCTATTCACTGCACCACCTGGCTGCCCTGAGAAGTTTTGATCTGCAATCCTGCAGGTTTATTCACATTACTGAGATTACACCTTCATCACAGTACTACTGTTTTATGATTATCTGTCCTTTCCTATTCATAAGACTAGCTCTCTCACCATCACTCAGCGTAGGGGACAAGCCAGGAGAGAATTCTGGCTAAAAAAAAAGAGGGTGAATGGCCCATTTGTCAACTGCTATGTGTATGTATATACACATTGTGTGTGCATCTATTTGCATTCTAAACCCAAATAAAAATGATTTTAAAAAAATATTCTGTTCCCTTCTCACTAGCAAATAGGAAAAGTTGACTGTAATAATGAAGACATAATGGAGATGAGAAGAGATGAGAACACTATGCTTCAGGCAAGTCTCCTAATTCAATTCAGGTAGCATTTATTAAGCACTTACTGTGTGCAGAACATGCACGTAGTGCCAGGCCCTGTGTGCCACTGAGATACTCAATTCTCAAATGGATCTGTGATCTCGTCTATCTGGAATATTCTCTTCAGGAATGCAGATTGTGGCCCATCTGTGCCTACCCATCCTGGGCAACTCCTGTCTATGTCCTCTCCAAAGTTATCCACAGAAGGTCCACACATGTTAAAGGCACTCCTTACTTTCTCCCGATATCGTGAATTTATTAGTGGCTCCCGCCTGGCTCCTTAGAGAGGGCGGCAGAGACGGCACCATAGAGGCGGCTAGGCAGCATAGTGGATAGAGTGTTGAACGTGGAGTCAGGAAAACCAGACTTCAAATCCCAGTTTGGACACTTATTAGCTGTGTGATCTTGGGCAAGTCACTTAATCTCTGTTCGTATCAGCTTCTTTATCTATAAAATGGGGTTACTAAGAGCACTTACGTCCCAGGCTGCTGTGAGGATCAAAGAGCTAATATTAGGATAAGCCTTGGCACAGTGCCCGGCCCACAGCAGTGCTGTATGTTAGTCACGATGATGAGGATGATTAGTGCTCGCCTTCACCAGGTGACCAGCCCACTTTCTCTTCCTAGCATGTGTTTCCCTGGTGACCCTGTACTCTTGTTCTTTGATGTTCTTTATTTATTTAGCTGATGTTTTCAAAACCTGCTCAGGACCACCACCAGCCTCTTCATCACCTATTTCGTGATACTGGCTTTAAATCTTTAGAGGCAGCATTAGTTGACAGCTCATCACCACACAGAAACACTAGCAGAATGGTGGCATTCAAATGCTGAACTCCTTTGTAGGAAGCCTGGGGCTGTTAAAGAGCTTTGTAGTTTCCTGAAGGCAGACCAGCCCAGACTCTTGTTCAACTCTGGCCTAAACTTGCTGTTCATTCATACTGTCTATCCCAGATCTACAGGTTTTCTGTCCAAACATATGACATATTTTGGGCAACAGAGATTCGCCATCCACCAAATGGTCCTTCCTGCAGAAAGAGTCAAGTCAAACTTGGGCAGTTACAGATTTCTTCCAAGAGGCCCCCAAAGTTCTGGGGCTCTAGCACTCCATCATGTGCAAACCAAAGTATCTGGAGGGACCTCATCCCCTACTAGGGAGCCCTCTTCAGCTTAGGACTCAGTGCTGGGTCTGAGCCTCCACAGCTACCCCTTTTATACTGACACTGATGTTTATGACAGTTGGACAATATATCTTTCAAGGCATCTTGAACAGCTGATGTATGGATGAAAGCTACCTTATTGGAAGGGAACCTTTAAGGTACTTCCCAAATCAAATGCTTTTTCCTAGTAAAAATGATACAGATATTTTGGATCTTGTATTCTTTACATCTTTTGTTCAACTATGAAAGGATAAAGATATGGCTCATTTCTGAATATCACTTGCAAAAGCCAGCTTTTTCCCTGATCTCATAGAAGCTGCTTTCAATCTTGTGTATAGATGAGTCTCATAAAGACTTTGTAAAGATGGGAAAATATATATTTAGGTTGTAGGTGTTGATATTCTCTTAGTTGCCTTTTTTGGGGATCACAGAATCAGAATTTGAGGGTTCTAAGGGACCTGGGAAACCCACAGAGGAAACAAATTCCTACTATACCAACCTGACAAGTAGTTGTCCAAACTATTTGAAGATCTCCAAGGAGGGGCACCTGCCAGCTCTTGGGCTAGCCCATTCTACTTTTGAATACCTCTTATTAGTAGAAAGCTTAAGAAATAAGGTACCAGGTTTTTTGCTGCCTTTGGTGTCTTTCCTTCCTTCAAATACTTCGTAAACAGACTCCTCACCACACTCACCGTGGTATTTCCTCCAGTGAGAATCTCCTTTACATGTACTTGGCTCTGATTCAGTTGCTTTTCCTGTCTTTGTTCTCTTTCGTGCTGTTTCTACTTCCCTGAGAGCAAAGCTGGGATACGGTGTTAGTGGTAACTCCATTTACCCTTGATGTTGAAAATGAGTTTCTGTCTATAATTGCTTTTTAAAAGATGGTTTCCAATTTTCTTCTGTTTATTGTGTACCTTTCATTTTAGCACTTAAATGTCCTAGGGATGATTTTATTGGTTGTAATTATCATCTTCATTTTACAGTTGAGGAAACTGAGGCAGTCAGAGGTTAAGTGCCCAGAGTCACAAAGTGACACGGTATCTGAGGCACAATGTGAACTCCAGGGCCAGCACTCTCCACTGAACTTCCTGCTGATGTCACTTGTGTTATCTGGTTTCCATTTTTAATTGCTAGTTTAAATAGTTCGGAACTCAACTGTTTCAATGGTAAGCCACATCTTTTCTCATTCTAATTTCTCCTTCTCATTGTTTACTAATTCTAATCTTTGCCATAACAAGTCAGGCATAAGCTGACAGTACCCAGATGGCTGATTCGAAGACAGCGTCTACGTTGATAATTGGTATTTTCAGTCTGTTTAAAAAAACTCTATTTCGTTTTTTCGGTGATGTTATTTGGTGTTGGCAACGCCCAGGCTAATCAATGCTTTTCTGAAACAACACTCATGACGTAAAGGCAGGAGGCTCCTATGTCGTCTCTAAGTGTTGGATCTCATTCCTTTTCCTGAACCATGATTTCCAAGATATTTCTTGCCATCCTCAGTTTTTTCTACTTTTGCAATGAAGTTGTGGAATATCAAAGTATGTAGTGAATTAACATGGTATCAGAGGGCTCTATATACATCTTTGTAGAATTTCTCTACCTTTTCAATCTCTGTAACTAATGTAATTATTTTTGTAAAATTTTCATATTTCATATTATTTTCATGGTGGTTTTTTTGCAAACACTTACGAATATACCAGATGATCAAATAATATGAAATAATGTTCCTTGTAGTCTTCAGAAAGGATAAGACCAATCCCTCCAACTCCTTTTTCTGCTTCTCCAGGAGCACCTGTAACCCCTCCATCTATTTGGCTACAGTCTTCTTTCTCTGGTTTTGTTTTTACAGCAAAAATGTCAAGATTTAGATCTCTCCGTCCCACCTTTTTTTGACACTCTACCACCATCACTGCAGAAGGGAACAGGATCCCACAAAGGAACAAGGGCCATTTTATATTTTTCTTTTCTTTTTCATGGCCAAAGAATTCAGTGTTAAAATGTTAAGCCTTTTCATGTTGCACTAACAAGGGAAATCATTCCCTTCCTGGCTCCCCTGCTGACTTTCTTGCCACTATGGCTCAGCTGCCATCTCATTCTGGAATCCTTTTAAGATCCCACCAGCCCCTGTGGTGTTCTCACCCTGGAACACCCTTCTGCCATGCCAGCACCCTTTCTCCTGTTGGCAAGTCCCTCCTGGGGAGAGGCCTAGGGTCCAGGCCATGGCTTTGCTTCTGAATTTTTGGACTTAGACACTACCCTCTCTCTCCTCCCACTTTTACTTTTTGTGTGTTGTTTTTTTCCAATAGAATGCAAGTTCCTTGATAGCAGAAACTGTCTTTCTTTTTATTGGTTTTTGTATCTCCAATACTTAACACAGTGTCTGGTATAACGTAAGCACTTAATAAATACTTATTGCCTAGCATCGCCTAAATCTGATCCTTGGGTCTGTCACCTAGCTCCATCTAAAGATATACAAATTTTAAGTAAGAGATATGGTGCCTTCTCTCACTCTAGGCCTTGATTTCTTCATCTATGAAATTAGAGGGGATGAACTAGATTAGATCTAAGGTCCTTTCTGATACTAACCAATCCTAAAAAAAAAAACCCCAAACAACCAAAAAAAAAAGGAAAAACTTTCCTTTGATCCTGATTTGTTCTCAAGCTAAGCTCTCCTCCCCTTCACTTCTAAACTTCTAGAGAGTATTCCCATAAACTGATACAAAAAGAACCACGAAAACAATATACACATGCCATTTGCAAATGTTCATTCCCTCAATTTCCTTTTCTAGTTTGATTGCTATAGCTAGCATTTCTATGCTAAATGAAGGTGCTGACAATGGACATCCTTGCCTTAACCCTAATCTTACTGGAAAGGCCTCTAATATTTCTACATTACAGACAATGTAGTTCATTATTTTAGCTGTATCACTTACTGTATTAAGAAAAATCATATTATTCTTATACTCTTTAATATTCGTAACATAAAAGGTGCTGCACTTTGTAAAAAATCTTTTTGCACCCGTTTATATGATCATGATTTTTATTGTTTTTCTTACTGATATAATGTATCATGTTTACAGTTTTCCTAATGCTGAACCCATTTGCATTTCTGTTAAAAATCCAACCTGGTTTTACTGCTTAATCAAACAATTCATGTAATATTGGACTTATTCTTTGAACTGCCTGGCATTCAGTTTTGATTATTTTGTTGCTCTTTCCATTTATACTGCTGTAATGATTGTGTATGATGGTTTTTCTGGTTCTACTTACTTTGCATGCCTGCTTGAAATCTTCCCAAAGTTGCTCTAGATTCACTATATTCATTGTTTCTTACAGAGCAATAACTTTCCTTTACACTCTCTGTATCATGTACCACTTAGCCACGACCAAATCCATGTACATCTGACTTGTTCCTTATTATGACAAAGAGTGCTGCTTTAAATCTGTTGGTGTGTTGTGCAGGTGTTTCTTTTTATCATTTACCTCTTTGGGGTAGACAGCTAGCAGATTTCTGGGTGCAGATATTTCGTTCACTTAGCACAGATCCAAATTGCTTTCCAGAGGGGTTGGATTCCAGTCATAGCTCACTATCCTAAAGTACCTGTCTTTTCACATCCCCAGGGCCTGGAATATGGAACGTACTTAATAAAAAGACTTATTCAACTGAATGAAGTAGTTGGTGGGTTCCAAAGTTCTCTCTAATTCTTCCTGCCACATTAAGGTATCATGCTTCCTGAAGCCATGAAGAGGCCAAACCACTGACAGGAGCAGGGCCTCTTCTAGGAGCCTGAGGTAACTGTTTTTCTAGGCTCCAGGAGGGACTGAGCATTTTCTCCCTACTGATAACTCAAGCCTTTCTAGATGAGGGAAGACAAGGCAAATGTGCTGAGGATGTACCAGGCAGTTTTCATCACGTCTTAGATCCTCTAATCCACTGGGACTGGGTGGATTCTTCCAAACCCCCATCTTTGTAAATTCTTTGTTGTTCCTTGGAATATGGATGGGGACAGCCCCCATTTCTGATGTTCGTGGAAAAGGTGACCATTATGGGGGTATGGATGGGCAGGAAGACAGATTATTCTTTTAAAGGGAAGGGCAGATAGCCAACCTTACCTGTGGAAGAGAACCTGCTGAAAGCTGTAACTTCTGCTGAAAGAGAGTGCTCAATGTCTGGTTCTGCCGTTCCAAGTCAAATACCCTCCTCTTCAATTTGATGCATTCTTCCCGTAAGTCCTTCCACACCCAAGGACAGAGGTTAGAGTGGGAGGGAAAAGGAGACAGGATTAGCACAGAAGCACATTTTTTTTCTTCTTTTGAACCTCAGAAGGGACTCATGAATAAACCCATGGGGTTCAGCCCGGGATTGCCTCTGAAATACATAAGGGGATCAGCAGAAGAGGGGCAGGTTGCCCTCTCTGACTACTGCTCTTAGGTTAAAGCTATCCCTGGATTTCCATTCAAAAATTAATATAAACTCTTTTAAAGTCTATTTATATTTTCAGTAATAGTAACTCATGGGAGTAAGTATTAAATTCCACAAAGTGTACTATATGTTGAAGTAAAGTTAAGTTCACTTCAGGAGCTTTCCCCTCCAGGCCCTGCAAAAGCTTTCCCATCTTCTAAAGTTTTTGAATCCTCGGTTAGTAACCCAAGGTCTCAATCTCAGCAAAATTACAAGACTTCTCTACTTCTATGGGACAGAGCCATTCAGGACAGAGAAAGAACCAAGGATCTTAGGCATCTATAAGCTATAATCTTTAAGTCATTTGTAATCACCAAGCTTTTTTTTTTTTTTTTTTAGTATTTTCCTATTCATTATCATCTTGTACACTCAGTATCAGCCTTGTCCTTAGAGTCTTACCAATGCTACTTAGGACCCCATGTCTAAATGCAAGAAAGGAGAAATCATATGGGACTAAGCAGAAGGATACAGCCAAAATCCATTCAGAGGAATCTAGGGTTACAAGATACTTAGAATTATCTACTATAGCTCAGAGAGCTATACATCTAAGAATGGGAATGGACTGATTTAGGGCCAGTGGAAAGGCAATCTATTGCATATTCCTGAGAATCTATTACAGTCCTACTCCATTTGTAGTGGAAGGAGCCACAGTGTCTAGTGGGGTAAAACCATATAGGTAAGTCACAGAGCTTCTGTGACACTAAGTTCCAAAGGAGCTCAGGGCTGAAGGCAGACAAGGCTAATTTAAGGGTATCCAGTCTCTGTTTCTTCAGATTTTGTTCATAGGGTTCCATGGCTAAAAAAGGGATGTGGGGAAGAGGCAGAACCAGCCTCTAAGCCCAGGGCCAAAGCTGCCCTTTACCTTCTGATTCAGAAGAGCCTGTACCACATGGTTGGCAACCTAGGAAAACAAAAAGATAAAGAAAGAGATGTCAAACATCATTACCTTTTTATTGATAAATTTTTATTGATAAAATTTTTAAACATCACCTACATTTCCCATTGTTATCTCTCTCCAACTCCCATCCCCTCCAGCATGTTCAGCAAACCCCAACACAATGAAATGATGCTATCTGCAGTTTTCACACCCATAGTGCTGAACCTCTGCTAAGACATGGGGTATCATCTAATATCTCTTTGGTCCAAGCTTGGTCTTTACAATTTAACCACATTCAGATCTATCTGGTTTGTTATTCTTTCTATTTCCATGATTACTATCATTGTGTATAACAGGCAGTCGGAGATATGAGTCTGGAGGTCAGGAGGGAGATTTGGGCTAGATAAGTATGTCAGAAAATCAACATGGAGATGATCATGGAGTCCATGGAAGCTGATGAGGTAACTAAATGAAACAGTATGGGGGGGGAAGAGAAGAGAACAGGCCCAGGACAGAGCCCTAGGGAACATCTACCTCTAGTGGGCATGATTTCAATGAACAGCTTTCACCATTATTATGTGAAATAGTTCTAAATAAATATTGGTATATAAGATAAGAAAAAGAAATTGAGGAAATAAGCTTAAGTAAAGAGGAAACAACATGCAGTTTTGCAGGTGACATGATGGTTTAGACAACTAAAAATGAAGAGAAATGATAAATAAGTTTAATAAAATAGCAGGACATAAAATAAACTTAAAACATCTTTTCTTTATATTATCAACAAAACTCAGCAACTTTTTGCATCTGGGTTGTGGCAATATAATAAGTATATTATATTATAAATAATAAATGTACTACATAATATAATAAACATATATTTTATAATATATATTATATAACATAAATATTATATAATATATAATAATAAAAATGACAACATTATCTAAATTAATTTACAGATTCATCATCATACCAGGTATGAAACTATTAAAGGATTACTTTATAGAACTAGGAAAAAAAATTCATCTAGAGGATAAATAGTTGGGGAAGCAATGGAAGAGGGGCTAACAGTATCAGATCTCAAACTTTATTATAAAACAATAATCATCAAAACTATTTGCTATTAATTTTTTAAAGTTTCAATGGAATAATTATATACACAACAGACAAAGCAAATAAACACAGTAGTAAAGTGTTCAGCAAATCCAAGGACTAATGGGATAAGAACTATTTGATAAAAACTGATAAACTTGGAAAATGGACTGAACAGATTTAGCCTAACAGCTCATACCATATTCTACAATAAATGCCAAAGAGATAGAAGACCTAGCCATAAAAGGTCATATTTTAAACAAAATAAAAGAACAGGAAAATCGATACCTTTTTTTTTATAATTACACAGGAGGGAAGTGGTCTTGACAAAATGAGAGATAAAATGGGCAATTTTGATCACACAAAATGGAAAAGTTATTGTACAAACAAAACTAATTCAGTTAGAATCAGAAGGAAAACAGTGAACGAGGAAAAAAATTTTTGTAGCAAATTTCTGCGACAAGGTCCAATAGCTATGACATTTAAGGAACTGATACAAATACATGAACATGAAAAATGTGGTTTCAGGTTGGTTTGCAGAACTCCCTGGTGCCTCTGGTCTAGCCCATTCCTAACCAGCCTCTTTACCCATCCTTAAGGATACCAGTGTCCCAGATTCATTCCCCTTCTGGCTTTTGTTTCATTTACTGGAGTCTGCCTTGGCTTCCCTCTACCTGTTCTTGCCTCCAGAAGCTCCAAATATATTTATCTGTACTAGAGTTAGCTTTCCTGGCAGACTCTTCTTGTTCTTCCAGTTTTTCCTCATGTTTTCTTGTAGTTTTGGACTGAATGGAGTTAATTTGGTTTTTTTTTTTGTATCATTAGATTTTCTGAGGTCATGTTCTGAGATTCTGGGGGATTCTGGGTGAAGAGCTGGCCTTTAGTACCACTTTTCCCATTGCCATCTTAACTAGAAGTCTTTAGGGCTGTTTTAAAATTATATGGAAAATTCATTCTTTCATATAATTATTAACACAGTTCTTTTGAAACTTATTCTTTGACCATTCTTTACAGATCAGGGAGTGGGTCTCACACATTTTGGTTGTCTGATACCTCAGGCTGATAGCTGACCCTGACCAGCAAGATTTGATAAAGTTCTTCCCTTCGGCAACTGCTTCCCTTCTTTTTCTAGTTGCATTAATATTGTTAATGCAAAACATTTTCTATTCCATATAACTGAAATTATGTGCTTTATCTTTCTTAGTTGCCTTTCCTCCTTGTTTGGTTCAGACTTCACCCCCTAATCATAGCTAGGAAAGGTATTGATCAGCTCTTTTCATTTTTCTTATGATGCAATCTTTAATATTCAGGTCTCCATCCATTTTGAATTTACTGTGGTCAATGCTGCCCAACGTTGGTCTAAATTCATTTTCTGTCAGACTACTTCCCACAGTCGTCCCAGTCATTCTTGTGCAATAGGAAGTTGTTTCTGAGGTAATTTGTTTTTTTGATTCATCAAAACCATGAGTTACTGAGTTGAATTATTTCATATTTTTTCCTGGTCTGGTTGATTGACTCGTCTCTTTTCCAACCAGTACCATATGATTACTGCTCTTAATAACGGTTTGAGGTCTGGAAGTACCATTACTCCTTCATTCCAAAATGTTTTTTGTTACTTGCCTTGATATTCTAGATCTTTTATCCCTCCAAATAAATTCGGTTAACATTCAGTCTAGTTGTCTAGACTAAATGAGATATGACAGTTGTAAAGTGCTTAGCACAGTGGCTGGCACATGATGATCACCAAATAAATGCTTCCCTACCCCCACTCCCCATCCATGCCTATAAGAAGTTCCTTTGCTAGTCCAAATAGTATAACAATCTGTAAATTAATTTCAGTAGTGTAGTCATTTTTATTATATGGGCATTCAATTAGGACTAGTGAATATGATTCCAATGATTTATATTGTTCTTTATTTAAGAAGCCTTTAGTAGTTAAACAGGTACTGGGTTTGCTTTTATAGACCGATTCCCAAATACTTTGCACATTTTAGTTATTTTGTTTTTGTTATTCAGTTGTGCCTGACTCTCTGTGACCCCATTTGGAGTTTTCTTGGCAAAAGTCCTGGAGTGGTTTGCCATTTCTTTCTCTAGATCATTTTACAAGTAAGGAAACTGAAGCAAACAGGGTCAAGCGACTTGCCCAGGGTCACAGAGCTAGTGTGTGTGAGAGGCAGGATTTGAACTCAGGTCTTCCTAACTCATGCCTGGTGCTCTATCCATTGTGCCACCTAGCTGTTAGTTATTTAGAATGGAACTTTTCTGTCTATTATCAACTTCTGGATTTTGTTATTAGTATACAGAAATACTACCGATGCTTGTGGCTTATTCTGTAACCTTCAATTTCATTGAAGCTATTATCTCACTTAGTTTATTTGCTGATTCCCTAGGACTTCTAAGTAAACCATCAGGCCATGACCCAAGAGGTATATTTTGTCTCCTCTCTCTCACTTTATACCTTTAATTTTCTTCTTGACTTACTAGCTTCTGGTATTTCTTCATTGCTTATAAAGCTAGTTATTGGTTTTGGTCATTTTATCTGTACAATTTCAAACTGTTTCCCAGAATGGCCATACTAATTCATAGCACCACCAACCGTGCTTTAGTGTGTGCCGATATTTATTTTCCAACAATGGCTATTCCCATCTTTTGTCATCTTTGCCAATTTCTTGAGTGTGAGATGAAATCTCAGGGTTGCTTTAATTTGGATTTGTCTCCTTTTTAGTTATTTGGAGCATCCTTTCACATGGTTAATTGTTTACAATTCTTTTGAGTACTCTGTCCATACCCTTTGATTACTTCTCTGTTGGGGAATGGATTTTGGACTCATCTATTTGTTGGACAAATTCATCGGACTCATCTATCTTGGACAAAAACCCTTCATCAGTGATAGATGACAGAAAGATTTTTTTCCCCAGTAAACTGCTTCCCTTCTTATCCTAAGTGTATAACTTTGTTTATGATGAAGCTTTTTCAATTCCATGTAATCAAAATTCTCTCTTTTATCTATTGTAATTGTCTTTAACCTCGTGTGGTTAATTCTTGCCTTACTCATAGCTGTGAAAGGTAGATGATCTGTTTTCCTTTTAGTTTTTTTTATGAAGCGGTTTATGATGTTGATCTAAGCCTTATTTCTTTCAAACTGCTTTATAGTTTCCCCAGCAAATAGGGAGTTTTTTCCTAGGTAATTTGTTTACAGGTTTGTCAAACATAGGGTTACTCAGTTTAATTATTTCTTATTCTTCCTTGTCTAGTATGTTCTATTGATCTACTTTTCTATTTTTTTTTTTTTAGCCAGTACCAAGTGGTTTTGAGACTACTGCTTTATAACACATTCTGTCTCAACACTGACTTAGGGCGGCCTGGAATAACAAAGTCCCATGCAAGGGGGAAATCCAATGGGCCCATGGTTAGGGGCCCCTTTGTCACAGCACCAATGGCCAGGAAGAGGTGAGCCCTGCCAATCAGACACATTGTTCCTAATTCAGTCCTTGTTCTGTATATTCCCTAAATCAGACTTGAAAATCAGGCATGGCTACCTAAATGATGCCTTGGGGGACAGCTCTTGCCTCTTAGAAAAGGACAAACATGGCTGGCAGGTGCAGTGCCTCCTCCCTCCAGGGCTCAAAGCAACACAAGAAGGGAGCTAAACATTGCAAGAAAGCTTTTACAGAGGGGAGATTCTCATATAGTACAGGGGTAAGGGGTGAGGAAGCATGGACACACAGAGCAGTCTGTAGGGGTCCTGGATGAAGTCGGGTACTCAAGGTGGATGAAGTAGAGTGGGTTTTATATGGTTCTTCTCTGAGTCAACTAGAACCAAGAATTTGGGGAAGGAGCACCAGAGGAGCTTGTACCTGGGCTTTGGGTCAAGGGTCAGGACTAGGGTTAACTAGTATTCAAACTCTCTGCAGGCAGGAAAAGGGGTGCTGGGCTGTTCACTGAACAACTGGTCTTATTCTGCTAGGGGAAAAAAGATAGCTTTTAAAGCCTCCAGGTAAGGCTTCCTCCTCTGGTTGGTCAGGTAGGCTATTGTTTCCCTTACAAGTCTAGTTCCCCTTTATTCCTCTCTTATTAAGTAATTTCCCTGGATACTGTCAATCTTTAGTTCCTTCAAATGAATTCTGTTATTATCTTATCTAAAGCATCCCTTTGATAGTTCAATTGGTACAGCAATACACCTGTAAATTAGTTTTAGTAGTATGATTTTTATTAAATTAGTATGGCACAGCCATTAGTACTGAATATTCTTCGAGCTACTTAAGTTGATTTCCTTCAGTAACTCTGTAATTGAACCTATGAAGACACTGAGTGTTCTGGGGTAGAATGACCTGGATATTTTATTCATTTTGTAGTTATTTTGGATGGGACTTCCCTTTCTATTATTGTCTCCAGGAATGCATTATTATACAGAAATGCAATTGACTTGTACAAGTTTATTTTGTAGCCTGCACTCAGCTAAAGTTACTGTTTCAATGTTTTTCTGCTGAATCTCTAGGATTTTCATCAATAAAAAGGAATAGTTTTGTTTCTTTGTCTTTATGCCTTTTAATTCTCTTGTCTCACTCGATTACTATCAAAGGACAGTGCAGAAAAGGGGCATACTTGCTTCACTGTTTATAGGGAAAGTCCTATTGTATATTGCCTTTGGTTTTAGATGGATACCTCTTATCAAATTAAAAAAGGACCCTTCTATGCTGATAGTAGGGTTTTGCAGCATAAAAGAATATTGTGCTTCATCAAAGGCTTTTTCTGTATCTATTGAAATAATCACATGGCTTGGGAGGTTTTTGTTTTTAATATTATGAATTATATGGATTTGCTCATCGTTGCTTCTGTGGTATGAATCAAACCAACTTGTTCATAATATTTTTTTAATAAATTGCAGTTTAAAAAAATTGCTTTAGTATTTTTTTTTTAAACCGAAGCAGTATTTATCAATGATACTGCTTTACTTTAATCTTTCCTGGTTGATAGGGAAAGGCTATACTTGTTTTATCAGTATGGGAAACTATTTTCTCAATTTCTGGGAACAACTTGTGTTTTACAGGCATGAACTGTTTAAAGTTTGATAGAATTCTTCTCTAGAATTCCATCTAGGACAGGCCTGGGTTTTCTCCTACTCTTGGAGTTCCTTTATAGCCAGCTCAGTTTTCTGAGCTTGAGTTAAGTTTGGGGCTACTGTTTTTTTTAAAGCTAATGAACTCAATTCTTTTGGCACATAACTCGTGTGTGTGTGTGTGTGTGTGTATACATGTGTGCATATATATATATATATATATATATATATATATATACATACATATATGCATATATGGATGTGTGTGTATGTACGGGATAGTTTTGTTTCTTTGTCTTTCTTTATGCCTTTGATTGAATATATATATTTCATTAAAATTTTTTTTTTGGGGGGCTAATGTGATTTGTCTCTCTCTTAATCAGGGTGGCTACAGGTCTATTCAATCTGTTAGCTTTTCCAGACTCAGCTTTTAGTTTTTATCAGTTTTGTGGTCTTTGTTTTCAACCCATCTATTTCTCTTCCAGTTTTCAATATTTCCTCTTTTGTTTATTTGCTGGTTTTCTAATTCTTTAAATTGCAAATTTAGCTAATGAGTTCTCTTTTGCTATTTTGTTAATGCATATTTTGGGGAAAAAAATTCTCTGAGAATTGCATTAGCTGTTGCATTACACAAATTTTGGCGTGTTGTCTTCATCATTAACATTGTCTTTTACAGTTACCATTTTTATTCTCTGATTCACTCATTTAGGATTTGAATTAAATTTACTATAGGTCTGCCTCTCTTACTTGTATTGCCTTGTTGACCTTTTACATTGTGGTCTGTAAAGGATATGTTTATTATTTCTTTTATACTTAGATGCAATTTCTCTGTGTACTAATTAATACATGATCTATTTTTGTAAAGAGACCATATGGCACTCCACTTCTATTGGACTGTTCAGTCCATTCATGTTTAAAGTAATGTAGGTTTGTGTTTTCCTTTATTTGTTTATTTACTGTTTTTTAAAAATCCTTTTGTTCTTTTAAGGAATTCAAGTCCTGTTTCTAACACAAACTGGTTATGTGACCCAGGACAAGTCACTTAACCCCTCAGTGTTCTAGACAACTCACTAAGACTGGAAGTTACAGAGAAAGTGATAATCTGCATTGGTAGAGGGAATTTCCTCATCTGGGAGTTCCTTATACCAATGAAATCAGAGGTCTAGTCTCTATTTTTACTTTGTCCTTACAGTTTATCAGTTTTTTGTTTTTGCTTTTTGGAGGGGAGGAGGCAGGACAATTGGGGTTAAGTGACTTGCCCAAGGTCACACGGCTACTAAGTGGTAAGTGTCTGAGGCTGGATTTGAACTCAGGTCCTCTTAACTCTAAGGCCGGTGCTCTATTCACTGCGCCACCTAGCTGCCCAACTATTTTCAATATAATACTGTCCTTTGGCAGAATTTATCCTGAACCTCACATCATGCAGTCCAGTTCTACCCTCTGCCTCCCTTTCTACTGGCTAGTAACTCCTCTCCTGTACTCTCTCTAATCACACCTCCCACCCCACCCCAGCCTATCCCCTACCCTCTTTCTGGGTGCCAGACATCTGCAGGAGCTCACACACCCCTTTCTCCTAGGCCAAGATGTTCTCTATGGAAGTATAATACTGTCGGAGAAGGTATTCTCCCAATGTACTAGCTCCCAGATTAAACCTCATTATGAGGTCCCTCTCTTCCACTGAGAAGGGAGATGTCTTCTCTCCCATAGGAGTATTTTCCAACGAGACACCCCCTACTCCTGCCTTCATTTCCTTCAGATTCCATCCCTCCTTTCTGCTTCCTTTCATTTCCCTGCAGCTCCCAGTTGAGAGATTTAACAGGCATCATCATCCCTTCACTGTTTGTTCACCTGTAGACTTAAGGTTACATTATCCATTTCCCTCTATTTTCCATCTCCATTATCTCCTCACTTCATTTATACCCCTTCCTATTCTGCAATTTTATCGTTCAAAATACACTGATTCAGACATGCAGGGTTCAGTCTGTAGTGCCTTGGTTCTGCTCCTTCCCTTTTCCTTCTCTTTCAATCATTTCATGTTCCAAAGCTGTTAATCGTTCTTCCTCCTCATCTTCTTCTTAATCATCTTTCTCCCTCTTTTTTGGGGGATGATGGTGCTGGGGAACTGGGTCTCCCTATCTTGCCTAGGCTAAAAATACAGTGGCCACTGATGGGTCCAAGTTCACTCCACAGGACAGAAGCTAGGACTTGCCGTAGTTAGCCCCTCCTTAGGCAGCCTAGTCAATGTACTGCCTCCCTGGGCTCACCATATTGGCTATATTAGTATGGAGACATACTTCGCTCCTACTGCGACTTTTAACTCTTCAAACTCGAGGGATCCACCTGTCCCAACATCCCACATAGGAGGGACTACAGGCATGTACCACCATATGCCTGGCCCTCTTTTACCTCTTTAGAGAAACTCTACCAAGGACTCAATTTTTTTGTAATTTGCTAATCAGTTTTTTTTTTAAATTTCTGCTTCCAGAGCTCTAAATTCTGACCTACAGTTACTCCTAATTTCTTTTTAGTGGATTGCATTTCTCTTGAATCACTGTGGAATCTCTTGTTATATTATGCTTTCTTGAGAGTCTACAACATTCCCTAGTTCATCAGGCATTGCCTTTTTTGGGGGGGGGGAGGGGTAATATTTGTTAGAAAAGCTTTAGTATGTTTTCTTCCTTCCAGTTTCAAGGTCCTGTCGGTTGGTTTATCTGGTTATGCTCTGGGTTTTAAGTTTTCTTCATATTGAAATCCTTGGTGTTTCAGAATTTTTCCTCTTACATTCCCCAACCCCTTTTTTCCCCAGCCATTGCCCTTTGCTGGTGTGTATATATTTCCCAGCCTAGGACGCAAAGCTGCTTTAGCCTCCTCCTGCATTGGAGGATTTAGGCTTCACTGACCTGCATCCTTACCCTGAGTCACCTCTAAAGGGGACAGGACTGTTGTGAGATAGCTTTCAGTCCTCTTTCCTTCAGACCCAGTGCAGTCACACATCTGGGCCTCTTCCTAGGTCTTCTCTTGTCTCTCCACAGCTTTTCCTTCTTTGCATGGCAAAATCAGAATCTGTCGCTTTTGACAGGGTAAAGGGAAGGTGTTCTGGGTAGAGTCTGTATCCTTACTGCCTATCTGTGGGGCAGTGCCAGCAAGAAGCTTCCCCACCTTTCTCCTTCTCACCTGAGTGTTCAAAGTAAGCTGCTGAGGGTGGAGGCAGGTGGGGAAGAATGTAGGAGTTAGGTCAGCAATCTCTGTAGTAGGAGATCGAACATGCAGGCCTTAGGCACAAGCCCACAGGTCAGTTTGGGTGTCCCTCCTAGGAATGTGGAGACTAACGGGTGCCAAATGGGCATTCCAGGGATGAAAGTTTTCCAGCGTTATTTCGTAAGAATTTTACCTTGTTGAGATTTTTTTCATGTACTGTGGATTCAGCTGTAACTGCTCTATATCAAGTGCATAATTACTGCATTATTGTTTTTTTTTCCAAGCATTAACTGGGTTTGGAGAAAGTATTTCTTTTCAGTCTGTTTCTTCGTTGTATTTATACAACATGACTAACATGGAATAGCGTTTTACATGATTGCACAAATATAATCTATGTCAAATTGCTTACTGTTTTAGGAATGGGGGAGTGAGGGAGAGAGGATATTTGGAACTCAAAATGTTAAAAAAAATGAATGCTAAAAACTATCTTTACATATAATGGGGAAAAATAGCATTTTAAAAAAGGAAGGAATTATCTAATCTACTATCCTGTTGGTCCGAGGACCTGGAAGTTCCTTAATCTTTTTTTCTCTCTTTTTATTTTATTAAATTTTTTTTTAAAGTTCACCTTTTTTTCCCTATCTTGTCCTACCTTTCCCCACCAACTGAGGAAGGAGAAAAAGCAAAATGCTTGTTACAAAAACATATAGTTAAACAAAATAAATTCTACCATTGGCCGTATTAAAAGTCCTCACTCGAGTCCGTCACTTCTCTGTCAGAAGGTGAGTAACCTGTTTCATCAAGAGTCCTTTGGAACCACAGTTGGTCACTGTGTGGATCAGAACTTTAAAGTCTTTCAAAGTTGTCTTTAAGATATTACTGTTATTATGTAAATTGTTCTCCTGGCTCCATCAGTTCATACAAGTCTTCCTTGGTTTCTCTGAAACTATTCCACCTTTATCATTTTTTTTATAGCATAAGAGTATTGTATTATATTCACATACTGTAACTTGTTCAGTCATCCCGATTGATAGGTACCCTCCCTCCCTTAACATTGGTACTGCTGGACTGAAGGGTGCAAACAATTTAATAACTTTTGGGGTTTAGTCACACATTGTTTTCTGGAATAGAAACCAGCAGTGAATTACTGCACCACCTTTCTGGCATCCATCATCTTCTTTTCTCGTCAACTTTGCCAGTCTGATGGGTGAAAGGCAAAAAGGTTGCTTTAATTTGCATTTCTCCAGCTAGTAGAACACTTTTTCATATTTCTACTTTAATGACAGGTTGGATTTTTTCCTCTGAAAAGTGTTCATATCCTTCAGTCACTTAACAACTGGGGAACAGATCTTATTCTTAATTTAAATCAGTTTCCTTTATAGGTTAGAAATTAGACCTTTGCCAGAGAGAAATTTGCTACAAAGATTTTTTCCTCATATTGTTGCTTTTCTTCAAACTTTAATTGCATTAGTTTTATTTGTACAAAAAAGTCATAATTTTATATAATCAAAATTATGCAGTTTTGTCTCCTTCTATCTTCTCTATCCCATTTAGTCGAGCACTCTTCCCATCCACAGATGTAATAGGCAATTTCTTACTTGCTCCTCCAATTTGCCTGACATTACTCTTTATGTATATATCATGTACCCATTTTGAGCTTAAATTGGTATATGGTATGTATGAGTTGTTGGTCTATACCAGTTTCTGCCAGACTATTTTCCAATTTTTGGTGCACAGTAGGTTCTTGCCCCAATAGCTGGGATCATTGTGTTTATCAAACATTAGGTTACTGGGCTTATTTGACTCTAGATCTTCTGTTCCTCCAGATAAGTTTTATTTTTTCTAGCTTTATAAAGCAGTCCTTTGATTGGCACTGAATATGTAAATTAATTTAGGATGTGTTGTCTTTATTACATCAATTTAGCCTACCCACGAACAATGAACATTTCTCCAATTATTTAGATCTCTATTTGTATAAAGGGTGTTTTGTAATTGTGTTCATATAGTTCCTCTGTCTCGGTAAATAGTTCCCTTAACCTTGTTTCAACGCTGAGACCAAGGAGCCAGAAGTAACTCTTTAAAACCTGCCCCCTGATTCTCCTACCCATCCAGTGGACATGAATCCTCTGCCACTGACCTCATCCAGGCAGCGTTCATAGGTCTCTCGCTGGTTCTCATTGGCCTGGGCCAGTGCTGAATTCTCTGCCTGAACAGAAGAAAGGAAAGGACAGCAAATTTATGGATTTACATAGGCCCCTAACCTATTTCTACATTTTACAGGAAACCACTACAAGCTATAGGGTCTACGGGTGGGACTTTAGGGAAAGAGGCTCTTTTCATAAAATGATCCTCCATTCCATGAGGACAAGAATTGTGTCTTATTCTAAGCTCTATCTCTCCAGGGTCAAGCACAGGTCTCTGAGCCAAGTAGGTGACTTTAGAAACATTTGTTTACTATACTAGAACACTGTCTCTAACCCCAGCAAAGTCTATTTCTCTCTAAACTCTAAGCTCAGCTTGGTGGTGGAAGAGTGAGATGTTCAAGACTTTAGGCTGGAGGATGGGATTTGCAGAAAAAGAAAAAAAATTACTCCCCTAAGGCATCCTTAGAGGGGAGAGAACATAAGACAGGAAGGAGCTTCCACAGAGAGAGAGTAGGGCTTTGGGGCACAATGAGACACTCAGCTTAGGAAGCCTCTGACTTTAGGTGATGGGAGAAAAAGAGCACAGAGAGAAGGGAGTGGCTCATCCCAGATACTCCTCATTCCAACCATGGAGGCCATGGAATAAAGTAAAAGAAAGGATGGTACTACGATGGCTTCTCTGCTACAATATCAGTGACACTGAGTAGAATGACTGATGGGAGAGACCTGTCCTTTGGACCCAAGGGGCTAAAACAGAGTGTTAAAGATCCCAGGATCACAGATCTAAAGATAAAAGGGTCCTCAGAGGCCAGCTAGTCCACCCCTCATTTTAGAGATAAGGCAGAGTGGTATACCTCCAGATACAGTTATTAACTCTGAGGCAGAGTCGGGATTTGAACTCAGGTGCTCTAATTCCAAACTTAGTAGCAGTTAGCTCTCTCTCACAAGAGATATAAAGCCTGGGCATCCTGGCTTATCTGGAAGTGGGGGATGGCTGGGGGGAATGAGGAAGGGAGGCAGTGGGGCTAAACATTTACACAGAGTCACTCACTATGTGCCAGACACTGTCTTAAGAGCTTTTTAAAATATTATCTCATCTGATTCTCATGACAACCTTGCAAGGTAGGTGCCATCATTATACACATTGTCTAGTTGAGGAAGCGGAGGCGACTGCCCAATCACACAGTTAGCGTCTGAGGCCGGATTTGAACTCAGGTTGTCTTCCTGATTCCAGCTCTAGTACTCTACTCATGACTCACATAGCATGGTACATACTACACCCAATTCTGGGGATTAAGCTTTGGGAGAAACCCCAGAGTTCTCCTGTCCCACCCACTGCCAGCTGGACATGGACCAGGAAATTTTCCCCACCCTGATCATCTTACCTCCAGCTCCCGAAGTCGATGCAAAAGCTCTTGGCAAGTTCCTAGCTCCATGTTACTGCTGCCTCCTGGCTTTGGGACTGCAGGGTCCCCAGCCGGTTCCTCTACTGCGTGAGACATCAAGCTCTGGGAACAACAACAAAAAAAACCCAGAAGAACCTGAACAAGAATTTATGGAAGGGAAGAGATTATGGCTCTCTATGTTATTTTTCTCATATATTCTATGTATTACTTATTCTCATGGCTCATATTAACTTAGTCTTCACATAGTAATAATAATAGCCACATCGTATAAGCGAACTATATGATAACAGAGTGGCAGAATGGAATAGATGAAGGAACACAGATCCGTGGTCAGAAGACTAGGTTCTAATCTAGGCTTGGCTCCCAGTTCACCTCTTGGGGTCTCAAGTTTCTTCATCTGTAAAATGAGGAGGTTAAATGTAGTTGAGGGATCAGAAAACTATTTCCATGAGTCAAATGCGCTAAGAATGGTTTTTACATGTAAAAACAAAGTTTTATTATATTTTAAAATGCAAAAGCCATTATTTGTTTGCAGGCCTTAGTCTGCAGCTTGCTGGCCCCTGATGTAGATACATGGTCTCCAAACTTTTCTGACCCATATCCTTTAGGAGAAAATATTTTTTGAGTATGTGCTCCTAATTTGTGTAATATTTATTTATAAATTATATAGTTATACTATAACACTTTATGTGCATTAAAATCTTACACAAAAATAGAAATTTAAAGATGAAACAGTATTTGATTCTAGAAGGGAACCATTAGAGTTTAATGAGAAGGAGAGTGACATGGTCAGACCCATGATTTATAAAAACAATTTCTGTAGCTGTGTGAAAAACAGCTTGGGAAGGGGAGAGATTTGAAGCAGAGATCAAAGATGAGGCTATTGCAATAACTCGAGTGAGAAGGAAAGAGGACCTGAAAAGGTGGGGTGGCAGATGATTAGAAAGGAGATGTCATGGAGTAGAAATGGCAAGATTTTGAGACTGACTGTAGAGGGTGAAGGGGTCAGAGATGACACAAGAGCTGTGAACCTCACAGCTGGAGGAATGGGAGCGTCCTGTGGAGAAGTGGTTCCCTACCTTTTTGGCCTCACTGACCCCACTGTTGTAGTTATTCATTCACATCTGACTCTACGTGACCCCATGGACTTTGTCCATAGGGTTTTCTTGGCAAAGATATGGGGTGGTTTGCCATTTACTTCTCCAGCTCATTTTACAGATGAAGAAACTGAGGCAGACAGGGTTAAGTGACTTGCCCAGGGTCACACAGCTGTTAAGTGTCAGAGGTCACATTTGAATTCAGATCTTCCTGACTCCGGGCCTGGTGCTCTATCTACTGTACCACCTAGCTGCCCCACGACCCCTTTATACTCTTAAAAATTAATCGGAACCCCAAAGAGCTCTTTTTATGTGAATTATATGTATCTATACTTACCATAACAGAAATGAAAACATCTTCCTATCATTACAAAAAGTTTTGACCTAGCAGACTACCAAAAAGGATGTAAGGAACCCTCAGGTTCCTGGACCATACATTATTGTAATAGAGAAGTTCAGAAGAGGGGAAATTTTTTTGGGAAAGGACAATGTAATGCATCTATCATGCAGATCAAAACGTATCCATGACTAGTTATCCTGTGCAATGATCTCTGCCCCATCCTAAACAGAAAGAGAAGATGAAATTGTTACTCACTAGTCACTGCCTCAGGATGCAGTGGGCAGAGATACCTGCAACAGGACAAGGCGATCTCGGGGCACATATGCTTGGAGGACTGGGGATGCAGGATTTTCCCAACGGAACCTTCACAGGCATGCAGGTGACGTCTGCTCATAGCTGCCCTTACAGGCAAATGCCCAGCTAAGAAGGAAGACTGGGAGCTTGCCAAGTGGAGGCAAATACGGGGGAATAATGAGGGATAAAGATAGCATTGGAAACATTCTCCCAAACCAGTTATTGCTTAGAGAGTAGTATGTGACCTCTTTCCACTCTCCAACTGATTGATCAATCATCCCTTGGGGTTAGGCCACAGCCTCCATCATCTAGACTAGGGGTCGGCAAATTCCTGCCTGTGCATGTGAGCTAAGAACGGTTTTTACACTGTAAAATAAAGTTTTACTAAATTATTAGCCCACAGGGAGCTGGCAGATTTGTTCCTCTCCTAGATCTAGACCAGTGGTCTCCAATGTCTTTTCCAACTCCAAATGCAATGGGCTTATGAATTCACTGATGAGATAGGGTTACGGTTACGTGTCAGGGAAAGAGAAGTCCCACCCTGGGAATAGATACCAACATCTGGATAAATCCCCATTTCTTTTAGTTTTCCAATTGCAGGTTAAATCTTCCTACAAAACCCAGGTCAATGGTCAGAAGACCTGAACTTTAGTCTTGACACTACTATGAACTTGTGCAAAGGCCCTGGCTCTTGACCTGTCAAATGCTGGGGATGACGCTTTTCTACAGGCCTCACACATAACACTCTATAAGTACTCTATAATATGACAAAAAAATTTTGCTTTAAATAGGATTTTATGTTTTCTCCACAATCAAATTTTTTTACAATCAGTTTAACCACTGGATTTCCCTAAAACAAAATGAAACAAAACCCAATGAAAAGTGACTTATTGATTGAGGGTTTGTATAGTGTAGTAATACAAAGAGCTCAGGTGGGGAGGCAGGAAACTGAGTTCTAAGTCACCATAGCTTGTGCTGGGGTCTTCCACACAAATGCTGAGGAACCTCCAAATAACCTAACCTCCCAATTCCTCAATCTACTTGTTTCCTCCAATCTTTTCCCCCACTGTAACTCACTTTCACAGAGATGATAACCTTGATCTTGCCCTCGCCCACACGTGTTCCACTTCCATGTTCATGAGCTCAGAAATTCCTTTATCTGATCAAAATATTTAAACTTTTTATCTTTCCCTATGCTTTACAACCTCTAACCCCATTTTTCATCCTTGTTGTGACCTCAACCCTTTAGTTACTTTCTACAGTATCAACCTTGCAACGGCTACACTCTCCTCCCTTCACCATCCCAACGTTTGGTGAACAATTCAGTTCTACGCTCCCATAAATCCTTTGCCTCCTCGTTTTCTCGCCAATAAGACACTGCCAAACTCCCACCATCTATTTCATTTGCATCCATCCCTGTGTAGATGAATGGAGCCTGAGGAAGTCCTGAAACCATGCTGACTGGTCCACTACAAATGTATGTTACATAATCTTAAATGGGCCCTCCCGTCAGCAAGAAAATCCTCTTATGCCTTTCTCATCACTTATCCCACTAACCACAGTGGTTGTTCTAAACTTGCTCATTCCTTCCCAAATTCCCCAAAACATCCTCTCCCCTACTCCTTCAGCTAAGGACTTTCCTCCTCCTTCACCTCCCTCTTCATCTCATATCACTCAAGACATTACTTATCCCCCCCTTTCCTCCTTCACCTATCTCAAAGAGGCATCCTTCCAAGGCAAACTCCTCAACATCCACCCCTCCGATCTTTTTCAGCAGACTGCTCCCTCTGTTCTCATTTTTCTCTAACATTTAACTTCTCCCTAACTACTTGCTCCTTCTCTGTTGTCTAAAAACATGTCTGCATCTCCCCAGCACAAACAAAACCACCCTCATGTGAGGTAACCGGCCTTGTTAGCGCTCACCTTATTATCATTCATGTCCTCCTTTTCATTCCAGGAAAAAGCCATCTACCACCGGGTGTGTGCCTCCACTCCTTTCTCCTCTCCCTAGCTGCCTTCTCCAATGTTACCAGTAGTCTCTTAAATCTAGTGGCCTTTCCTCAATCCTTCTTGACCTATCTGCAGCATCTGACACTGCTATCTTCTCTCTTAACTCTGCTCTCTCCTGGTTCTCCCCCAACTTGTCTGACCATCCTCAGTCTCCTTCATTGCCTCTTCACCCAAGGCACAGTCACCAACCAGGGATAGCGCCCCTGGGGTCTGTCCTGAGCCGCCTTCTTTTCTCCCTCTGTGTGATCTCCTCAGTCTTCAGCAGCTTAATCATCGTTTCTGCACAGACAAAGCCCAGAACTAGATACGGCCTCAGTCTCCTCTCCTTGGCTCCAGTCCCGTATCACCCTTTGCCTCCGGAACATCTCACACTGGACAGCCACAGGGATCTCCAACTTAAGACATATATCCCAAACGCTTCCTTCTTTCCAATTTCCCTGGAACCGTTAAGGGCGCTACCACACTCCTAGTCACCCAGGCTCACCACCTTGCTGTCATTTTTGACTCCTCACCTGAACTCACCCCCACATTCAACTTTCATGACATATCTATCCCTTTCTCTCCACTCATGTGGCCACCCCCTCGGTGCTGGCTTTATCACTTCAGGCCTATGTTACTGAAATAGCCTTTTGATTGCCTTTACTGCCTCAAGTTTCTCCCTATTCCAATCCATTCAATAAGCTGCCAAAGTGATTTTCCTAAAGTGAAGATCTGTCCACGTCACTCCCTACTCAAACTCCAGTGGCTCCCTATTACCTTCAGGATCATATGTAAAATTCCCTGTTTGGCATTTACAGCTCTTTACAACCTGGGCTCTTTGTACCTTTCCGGTATTCTTAGATCTTACTCCCTTCATATTTGCTATGATCCAGTGACACTGGCCTACTTTATGTTCTTCATACATGACACTCGATGTCTGACCCCATTAGCTATTGTCATACCTGGAAAACTCTTCCTCCTCACTTGTGTCTTCTGTCTTTCCTGACTTTCTTTAAGACTCAGATCAAATTTCAAACTATGCCCAAAGGGCAAGCAAACTGCACATACCCTTTGACCCAGGGTTACGACTGCTAAGTCTGTACCACAAAAAGATCATAAAAATGGGAAAAGGACTCGCATGTACAAAAATATTTCTAGCAGCTCTTTTTGGGGTGGCAAAGAATTGGAAATTGAGGGGACGCCCATCAGCTGGGGAACGGCTGAACAAGTGTGGTATATAAAGATAATAGAATACTATTGTGCCATAGGAAATGAGGAGCAGGTGGACTTCAGAAAAACCTAGAAAGACTTATATGAACTGATGCTGAATGAAGAGAGCAGAACTAGAGAACACTGTACACAGTAACAGCCACAATGTCCAATGACTGACCTTGGCAGATTTGGCCCTTCTCAGCAATGCAAGGACCTAAGATAACTCCGAAAGACTCACAATGGAAAATGCTACCCACATTCAGAGAAGGAACTCTGGAGTCTGAATACGGATGGGAGCATCCGTTTGCTCTCCTTTTCTTCTGCTGTTCTGTTTTGTTTCTTCTTTCTCATGGTTCCTCCCATTAGTTCTAACTCTTCTACACATCATGACTAATGTGAAAATATGTTTAATATAAGTAGAGCCTATATCAGATTGCATGCCATCTTGGAGAGGGGGGAAGGAGAGAGTGGGGGAGAAAATTCAAAACTCAAAATCTTATAGAAGTGAATGTCAAAAACTAAAAATAAATCAACTATTAAAAAAAAAGACTCGACTCAAATCCCATCTTCAGTAAAAGGCCTTTCCTAGTGTTGTTCCACTGTTAGCACCCTTCCCCTGAGATTACTTTACTTTCATACTGCATATATCTTGAACACAGTGGTTTGTACCAAGTCCTTCCTAGTTAGTGTGAGTTCCTTGAGGGCATGGGCCTTGTTTTGTACTTTCTTTGAATCTTCAATGCTCAGGGCAATCAATACCCGACCCATCAAAGCTTCTTGATTAACTAGGATTTTAGTCTTGACCTTGCCACTAAGTGTATGATTCTTGAGTCTCAGTTCCTTTGTTTAATAAGGAGGACAGAGGAGATGATCTCCGAGGTTCCTTCCAGTTCTGACATTCTATGAATTTATGGTCCTGGGTTATGGAAGTGTTTCCTCCTTTTTATCTGAATTATGAACCTGACTTCCACTCCTAGTTGTGGAGAGGACAGTTGGCTTTATTTTAGCATGCTTTCATCTCTACATCTACATCAGATCCTCTGCAACAGTCAGTTACATCCTTTCTATAGCAGTTCTGAAGGGAGTTTTTCCTACTAAGTGGGAACATCCATTAATTCTACAATGAGCACGAAAAAGACTGGGTACCTTGTCTCTCTAAGGAGGGAGGCTCTGGAAGTATAAAGATTATGCATTACCGTCTCATTATCATATTGTATTAGACATTAAAGACTTTGTTTTCACTATACTACCTTCTCTTTCCATGTTTTTAATTCTTCAGGACAATTTCCCTTCCAATTAACATTCCAAACCTACTCCCAACCCTCATACACATGGGAGACTGAAGCCCTTACCTCTCTCTCAGCTCAGCAATTTGGAGATATCACAGCTACAAGAGCTACAACGGTCACCTTGTGTCAGTCACCAGGCCTGGAAAGAGAAAGCAGAGAGTCACAGAGACAGAGATATAATATCTTCTCTGGGGCAAGCCAATCAAAACATTGGAAAAATCTGAAAATACATGCAATGTACCACACCTAAAGACCTCACATCTCTGCAAAGGAGTGGGAGAGAGCTTCTTTGTAATTTTGCAACATTCACTTTTGATTATTTTGTGGCTATTCTTGCCTTTCACCTAGGAGTTTCCACTTCATCAGTTAAGGAAGGTCAGCTATACAGACAATGGGTCCCAGGAGCCAACTCTCCATCAGAGCCTCCAAAATTCCCTAAAGCAAGATTCTTGCTTTTTCCTCATTTTCTCTGCCAGGGTCCTTATTTACTTTACCTTCATTCTTCTCAATTAACCTCTCAACCTCAACACTGCTAATAACCCAGACCAGTCAGCATGCTACAGGCTAGACTTTGGGCCAGAGTTATCTCCTGACTCACCCATACCCAGCTTATCTCTAGGGTCTTAATGGCTTCCCTTTCCCCTATAAAAATACAGTATGAAAAAAAGGTTTTCTGAAGCCATGGAGCAGGGGAGTCTTTTATTACACAATCTCGGAGTAGTAAGGAACCTTAAAGGTCATCTAATCTGACTTACATCTGAGCAGCTGTTTAAAAAAAAAAAGAATTATAGTAAAAACTCATGAGCCCTATTTGAAAACAAAGGGATCTTACTTCAAAGGCAGCTTTGTCATTTACTATTTATGTGACTTTAGGCAAGTCAGTTAACGTCTCTGGGCCAATTTCTTAATTTATAAAATAAAGGAATTGGACTAAATGACCTCTAAGGTCCCCAACAACATCTCTCCCAAGTGGTCATTTATGGAGATCAAAATGGAAATTACGGGTAAAAGGGAAGCACACAATTTAAAGACACCCTTTATAAAGTCAGTTTGTTATTCTGGGAGCAAAAAAAATGCATTATATATAACTTGGTTTGTTCATTAAATCATCAAATTATATATTTAAGAGATGTGAAGGCCCCCAAAATAAAATCTTTGAAATTTTTAAGAAAACAAGAGGGTTTATTTCTCCAGATTTAGTTGGAGGAATAAACCAACCAAGAGTCTTTAGACTTGTAAACTGAGTTTCCCTCCCAGGTTTTTCCATTTCCTCTCTCTATCCTAACTAACTATAAGTAGTCTTCATATTTATAAGGCAGAATGATACGGTGTGAACAACACTGAATTTGGAGTCACAAAGAGCCTTTTTAATTCACTCACCCAACAAATATTAATAAAAGCTCACTCTATACCAACTTTTCTTTTAAGTCCTGCAAGACATACAAAGACGTGTAACACACACACAAGCCCTGCTCTCCAAAAGGCACAGAAATCACACAATTAAAAAGGAGGTCGATGGTGACTGTTGATATTTAGCCAACTTCATTCAGATCCCCTGTCTGATCCTGAAAAAGGCCGATGATGGGCAAGGATCCTACAGGAGCCAATCTATCCCCAGCCCCAGTGTGCCCAGGTGACCGCACAGCTCTTAGTGTGGAAGGAGGGAGAAGGACTGGTGCTTCACAGAGTCGTACCTCCCAACTCCCTTTTAAACAACTTGAGGACCAGGACATTTACATCTCTGTACTAGTGACTGACACACAGGGGATGTTCAATGTTTGCATGAATGCATGTACGAATGCACCTCTCTTTTAGGAGAAAACATTTTCCCTTGGGACAATCAGGGGATGTCCATGGACCCCACTTGTCCTAGCCCAAGAGCCCACAGCTTTGAGGCCACATGTGGCCCTCTAGGGCCTCTAGTGTGGCCCTCCAACTGAATCCAAACTTCCTTAATAAAAGGGTTTGTTCTGTGAAGTCTGGATTCAGTTAAAGGGCCGCACCTGGGGACCCAGAGCACCACATGTGGCCTTGAGGCCGCAGGTTACCCACCCCTGTCAGCCTAACAGACCTACAGAGCAGGTGGCAAAGCTGAGGAAGTAACAGTGACACTGGACATTTCTACAGCACTTTGAAGTGCTTTATATAAGCTGTTCCTTGATCCTTATAACAGCCCTGGTATGAGGTGGGTAGGTGCTATTAGCCCTGTTTTACAGGTAAGTCAACTGAGGCTCTGAGAGTTAAAGGACATGCCAGGGCCATGCAGCTGGTCATGTGATGCCGTGTGCCATGATTCGAACCCAAGTCTTCCTGATCCCACTCTCTCTACTATGTCATGCTGCAATAACTCCGAAAAGGAAAGCAGCTGGAGTCCTGTCTCAGACTCTAGCACCGACCTCCAGAGACCCGGGACCAGCTCACCTTCCTCCCCTCCCCTCACACACTCAAATTCTCAGGTATATAACTCTCACCCAAAAACCTTTCTCCAGGGTGATCTGGTTTCTTTTAAAACTGTGGACACAAAGGAGTAGAAATGGGGGCCTATTTTTCTCTCCCTCTCAAATGCCCTTCATTCTCCCCTTGCCCAGCTGGTCTTTCAGACCAGTGATATAAACGGGCATTGCCTCCCCGCTGCTGGCATCCAAGGCTTGGAGAGAGAGAGAGAGTGTGTGTGTGTGTGTGTGTGTGTGTGTGTGTGTGTGTGTGTGTGTGTGTGTGTGTGTGTGTGTGTGCGCGTGCGCGTGCACACACAGGGGATGATCCAATATGTGAAAGGGGAAAAGAGCCAGGACTGTGACTGGTTCCAGACATTAACCAAGGTCTGGATCAATGAGAAGGTACCCTAGGACTTCATGCTATTTCTCTCGGAGCCTCTTGGAGATCAAGACTAGGAACCAGGGACCAGGAGACATGTGGGAGGAAGTAGTAATAGTAGTACTGGTGCTATAAAGCTAAGAGCTCTGCGGTCAGAAGAGGGTAAAAGGTTTTAGATAAGAGCAAGGCAATCCCTCTGACAAGAGAAATGTCCCTGAACCAAAAACAGCTGCTTTTCTCACTTTCCCTGCTCCACTCCAGTGGAAAGAACCTATAAACATGACTTAGGAAGTCACTCACATTGAGCTCCTCCTACTTCCTTTCCCAGCTCAGAATGAGGAGCTTGAGGATTCTAGAGACTAAAGGTATTCCTCATTCCTGAAGGTGTATCCTTAGTCTGGAGTCAGATACTTTGGGAATTTCAGCCTAAATCCAAACCCTGGGAAGGAAGGATCCAGACAATTTAGTTCCGCCCTCCTCCTTCCTGACAACTGGTGCCACCAGACACAATAGCTCTTTTCTCCTGACTCTGAGAAGACACATCTGCTCTGGAGGGCTGGAGGACTGGCTGCACTCCCCTCTGAACCTCCTTTCCACATGCTTGTGCATGTGCCCACACACATATCCCACCCTCTGTGGGAACTTGTAGTGCACTGGTGATCTTGCCCAGATCTCTGAGGTGGAGCCAGTGTACGTAGACAGTAAAGGGCAGGAACTTTCCCCACAGCCCCACTACCAATCACGCATGCTTCTCTGAGGCTCCAGGATATCAGATGAATGCCTCCTTCCCCCAAACACACAGGGTTCCCCAGCTTTAAATAGCAGCTGCAGTGGGGGAGGGAATGGAACACCAACACAATGGGTTTATTTATAGGGTCACACACTAGGGGCTCTGCAGACTCGGCCCCATCCCTGTAAGTCCAGACCTCAGGGGGCTAGTCAAGGGACGAGGGCTTTACATGGTGGCCTGCACAGGCCATGTTCATCCTGCTCTTACTTCCACCCTTGCTCCATGGACTGCCACCTTTCATCTCTGCATTTCTCAGTCCAGCACCATCCTCAAGGTCCTCCTCCTCCAACAAGTCTTCCTTGACTACTCCAGCCCACCGGATCTCCCTATTCTTTGTGCTCCTATTGCGCTGATAATGAGATGTAATTGTTTCATGTTGGGGGGTTGGGTTAGTTTTGATTCCTCCCCAGAGTCTGGAACAATCATTTTTTGTATATTCTACCACAGTGCCCACTGTACTGGTACATAGTAGGTCCTCTGTAAATATAGGCTGATAGGGACTCAGTATATTCACTTCTATAGTCAAGTTTTACCTTAAGAGTTGGGCATTTCTATAGCACTTTAAGGTCTGGAGAAAAGACTGGGAGGTAAGGATTGGGGGGAAGGAGTGAGAACATAAAATGGGCTTGGGTGAGTAGAAGGCTAACATCTATCTCTGAGGATGAAGAGGCTAAATTAACCTAAATTACCACTAAATTTCTCTTCTTTCTAACTCTCCAGTTCTAATGTTCAAAGTGACGAGGGTACAGAGGGGTGCAGAGGCCATCCTTCCAGACTTGCCCCTAACAGTGGCTATGGCCTTGAGGAGATTTTCAATTATTGCAGGCTTTAGGGTTCTCTCATAAATAGAGCTAATCCAACATTACCTAGGAATGCTCTTTCCTCCCTGGCCCATGAAAGCTACAAACCCATCAAATCTTCCTGTCCTGAGTCCCTTCCTTTGGCCTATCCCCATGCTACCCCCAATGCCAGAAGAACAAGGAGTCAACACCTTTTTAACCTTCTGGGCATAGGTCAAGATTCACTACAGATCCTTTAGGAACAGAGTCTTCATATAAGACAATGGTAGATTTGATAATGGATTGGCCCCTAACTGCTCTAGGATGCAGGAGAGAAAAACTCTATGGGTTACCAGGCTGCATCTGAAGGACCAAGAAAAACCAAGCAAAAAAAAGGAACGCAGTTTCTCCCTATCAACTGCAGAAATGTGACGCAGTCAGTCTGGGACTCATGACAGGTAGCTACCCTATTACTACCTACTTGCCTGACTCCCATACATCTCACAAGCTTCCATAAATCCAGAGCCCCAGGGTGACCCATGGATGCCAAGGGAACAAGGGAACAGGTTCTGGCATGCAGGGCATCCATCTGTGCCTGAGTGGCTCCAACTCTGACCTAGCTAACTCCTCAGAGACCAGCTGGCAGGGTGTGGCATGGAACAGAATGCTGAAGATCTGCCCGTGTGGTCCGCTTTGCCCAAAAGAGGAAGGGGAGAAAGGGAAGGGTACAAGAAGAACCACGGCACTCCTTCAAGCCCCACTTCAGGCTCAGCTCTGCCCACCAGCCAGGATCCAGGATTCTGGATCAAGCATGTAACCCCTAGGCAAGACCTTAACCTCTCTGGGTCACAGCTCCCCAATAAGGCCATGGTGAAGATGAATGAGGTCATGTCTGGACTGAAACAATAACTGCAGCAAAGTAGCAGGATATAAGATAAACCCACACAAATCATCAGCCTTTCTTCATATTACCAACAAAACCCAGCAGGAAGAGTCTGAAAAATTCCACTCAAAATAGAATTCAGAATTACATATAAAGAATTTATAAAATAGTTGGGAGTCCACCTACCAAGGTACACATGGGAATTATAAGATTAAGCTACAAAACTCTATGAAATAGAAACCTAAATAATTGGAGTGATCTTAATTGTCCATGGTTGGGCCATGCTGATATAATAAAAAGTATAATACTTCCTAAATTAGCTTGTTTTTTAAATGATATACCAATCAAACTACTTCATAGAACTAGGAAAATAACCAAAATTTATTTGGGGGAAAACATCAAAAATCTCAAAGGAAAAATGGAAAAAGGTAAAAAGGAAGGCAATCTGGCCATATCAGATCTCAAATCATACTACAAAGAAGTAATCATGAAAACTACTTGGTTAACTATTTGGTTAAAAAACAGAAAAGATATCAGCTGAACAGACAAGGCATATAACATTCAAGAGCAAATGAACGTATACGTAAAGGATTTGACAAATTCAGAGATTCCCAACTACTGAAGTCACTATTCAACAAAAACTGCTGGGAAAACTAGAAAGTAAGTTTGGCAGAAATTAGGTTTAGACCAGATCAGTCAATACTATAATGAAATTAATTCAGAAGAATCAGAAAGACCTGAGTTCTAATCCAGCCTCAGACACTTCCTAGCTGTGTGATGCTGGGCAAGTCATTAACCTCTAATTGCCTTAATTCACTGGTGAAGGAGATGGCAAACTATTTCAGTATCTTTGCTAATAAGACTAAATGATTGAACAATAACAAAATTCACTGGAAAGTCAAATACCAAAGCTGAAGCTTAAATACTCTTGGCCACAGAATGAGAAGATGGGACTCATTGGAAAAGACCTTGATGCTGGGAAAGATAGAAGGCAAAAGGAGAAGGGGATGGCAGAGAAAGGGATGGATAGATGGTGTCACGGAAACAACAAACATGAAGTTGTACAGTCTTTGAGAGAGAGAGAGTGGAGGATGAAGGGGTCTGGCGGTCTCCATGAGGTTACGAAGAGTTGGACATGACCGAACTGAATAACAACAAACACCTCATATCCATTGCCAAGATAAGCTCCAAAGAGACAAGACTTAGACATAAAATGTCACATCATAAACGGAGTAGGAGCAAAGAAGGAAACAGCTTCTGCAACTCTAAAGAGAGAAAGAGCTCATGACCAAGCATGGAACAGAGAAGATCACAGAACACAAAATGGACAATCTGGATTATATTACATAAAAACTGGAAAGTGATACACAAACAAAATTAATGCAATTAAGATGAGAAGAGAGAATTATCTGATGGAAAGGCTTTGCAGTTCCAACAAAGACAGGACTCTGGTGTCAGAATCACCTCACTTTGGGGGTTTGGGTATTTGAGGTTGAAGAACAGACTGGCAATCTGTTCAAGCAGTCCAGGGCCTTAGAGGCAGCACGGCATAGCAGAGAGAGAGAGTGGGAGTATGGAAGCCCCAGGTTTAAATCCTACCTCGGACACTTATTAGCTGTATGGCCCTGATCAAGTCTAAGGATCAAAAATTTAGAATCTCGGAGACCATCAAGTCTCTGAGCTGGTTCAGTATCCCCCTCAATTTACAGGTAAGAAAACTGAAGTTCAGAAAGCATAAGTGACTCGCCCCGTCACACATCTAGTAAGCGAGTGGCTCAGGTGGGATTGTACTCTAGGTCTTCCTGACTCCAAGTGCAGCATTCTGCCTATTACACCACATCACGTATTGTCTTTCTCAGACAGGCTCCCCATCAGTAAAACAGGAATGATAATAGTACCAATCTCACTGGGTTGTTCTGAGGAGCTAATGAGACTGTATGTTGAGCACTCTGCAAACCTTAAGGGATCATATAAATATTAGCTATTATGTGATGGATCCTCTCTTCTCCACTTGTCCCACAACCTTCCCAAGAAAACAACAAAGAACAAAAGAGAGTAAAGTCCAGCAAGGCAAAGCCTTATCACTTCTTATCCTGGGGACAGGAAGTGAGGTGCCCTCTACAAAGGAAATGAAGAACAGCTCCAGCTCAGAATGGAAGGGAAAGCTCAGACTTTGGGAAATGGGTCTAGGGCCAGAGACTAGGGACCAGGGACGTGTGTAATCTGGCAGAAAGGGTCTTCTTTTTTCCAGATATTAAGCTCCCCAGTTACTAGCAGTCAGAATAAGGGGCCCAGAAGACACCCACAGACTGAACCAGGGAAGAAGCTGCCTCTGCCCAAATATAGACATTAGCTCCCACGTCCTTCAGGCAATGTCAACAAGGGGTTTAGTGCAGTATTAACACACCTGGGGCCCAGGGCAGTGCAATGGGTAGTAGTGCTTATGGCCTTCCAAGACTTGTCTTGGTGCAATATTCTATTCCAAGGTCAAGGGAAAAGTGGGGATGTATCCTAAACCATCTGAAGGGTTTGAGAGCCCTATTCTTAAGATCACCCAACAGAGCAGGCCTCCTCGAGTTTCCTTTTCCAATCATCTGGGCCCAGTTTTTGGTGCTTGGCACACACACCACTCCCAAAAGCAAGAAGCACTGGTAGAATTTTTCCATCAAGTGAGAGAAACTTCTAAAGAAAATTGTGTCCTTTTAAGTTTTCCCTTCTACACAACCCCATCCTTTGAAACTAGATCAGGCATACAGAACCAATCCTGTCTATCCTCCTAGGAAAGAAGAGCCTAAGGCCAGTCAAGATCTACCAGAAGTTCTGTAGAGGAAAACAGCTGCCCCTACATCCTCAGGCGAAGCTGGCCCAGTTTAGATGTCTGAGGGAGGTGGCCCAGCAGGAGGTCCATGACTGACTCGCACCGATTCTCCTTTTCCACGTGGGCTGCAAGCTCTTAAAGGAGAATATGAGCAGCTGTTGCCCATGCGATCCAGGCAGTGAGAGGTGGCAGAAGATATGAGTCAGCCCAGCAGAGGTTAAAGCATTTCTTTCCCTGAGAACTGGAGATGACCCTCTGTGGGGAGGGAGAAAACAGATTATCCTATACTCAGGGAGAAGGATGAGATTGTCTTTGGAGAACTAGGCTAACCAATAATTTGTTTAGGAAGTGGTCAAAGCAACTTCTGTCTCTGAGCTGGGAAAAGACTCTGGAATAGAGGTAGAAAGCTGGAAATACGGCAACAGAGGCTGAAAATGGTGATGTGTTGACTAGGGATGGGGAATGGGGAAAAGAGTTGGAAGAGCACTGGCTCCCAGAAGTGCCTGGGGCTGCTGCAGTCAGGTCCGGAGGGTGTCTCAACAGATCCCCATACCAAAGGGCCAATTATATCCCCCACATCAAGCCCAGCCTAGAGCTACGGTGAATCAGGCCCTGGGAACCTCCACCACCAAGTAACTCCAGAGCCACACCCTAAGAGTTGGAGGGGGGCCCCCAACCAAACCCCTGAAAAGTCCTATTGTGCTTTTTCCCATTGCCCACCTCCACCTGATTCTAGGATCCAGAATGTGAGCCATTTAACAATTCTAGACTAGGCATCAAGGGGTGGAGGAGCTGGGAGAGAAGCTGGATTGGAATGAGAGGCAAAACTGTAGGAAATAAAGAGCCACTGATTAAACACCAAGGCTACTAACACCCAACAACATTTTTTAATAAATGTGCAGGGAGGGGGAAAGTATGAATTCAGGCCTGGCATGGCTTTTTTCACTGTTGCTGCAGCATGGTTTTTCAGAAATTGTAATAACATCGATGATAATTCCCCTTAATAACAACTTGGTCTTCACAGATCCTTTCATCTGTACAGCTCCCAGGGACGGGCAAATGGTAATTAGTGGATGGAGGTACACCCTGATGATGGCATGTTATTAACTCACTGGCACATGCAGGGAAACCAAGGCACAGGAGATCATCTTCCCTTACTGAACTCAGGACCCCCAAAATGTCTCAAAGAGTCTCACGTAACTTGAAGATTGCAGGTGGAATTGCCCTCCAAATGTCAGGCAAATATTAGGTATAAGGGAAGGGACCAGGGCCCCTTGCAGCACCCCTCCAGAGACATCAAGCACAAGACTGAAAGTCTGGGATGGGGTGCTAAATAAAGGAAGCATAAACCAGCATCTGATCTCATTCACTTCTGAGGATGGCAGCTAGAAGGCCCTTTTCCCTGCCCTGGCTGGAGAGCCAGGGTTATATAAAATAGTAAAACGAGGGTTTGAGGTCTGGGTATCCCTGTCAGACCTCAGGAAATCTTGTCTTTTGATCGGCTAAAGCCACTGGACAGCAAGATCCCTGAAAAAACTCAGGGGAAGTGCTCTATCAACGTCAATGATTATGTACTAAGAAATTTTGCTACTTTATACTTTTTGCTCTTCAAAAGGTAGGATTCCTCTGAGTTCTGGCTCTTAATTTATCCATCTCCATGTTGTAGTCCGCTTTTCTCACTGCCCCAGGCTTCTGTTTTTCTATATACAGTGGCAGGGCCTACCAGTTCATTCAGTGCTGCAGAATACAAAATGGACAAAGGCCTGCTACTGCCCTGCTGCCAATCCCCCAGATGCCAGGATAGGGAGAAAAAAAGGAAGGCACCAAAGAACAGAAGTTTCTTGGTTTCTCTCTCTCTTCACCTTACCATGGTGGACAAGGAAAGCCCAATGGCAATCCAATCCAGCCCCACAGATAGAAAGGGGGGGACAGACAGGCAATGCACAGGAAGACGCATACAAAATGACAGGAATGATGAAATCAAAAGGCTTGGGGATAAATTCTAAATAGCAGCTTTCACCAGTTTTCTAAGGACAGGTTTGGCTTCAAGATTCCCTCATTTTAAGGCTTTTGAGCACTTTTTCCAGACATATCAGATCTGACTAGAGTCTCCAGAAGAAGGTCCTTCCTCATTCTCAGGGAACACTCAGTGCACTGAAACCCAAGATCCAAGATCACCAGCTACATAATGTCCTGCCCCTACCTCTCTCTCAATCCCATCTCCCAGTTAGCTGGACCCTCTCATGTGAACTAATCAGTGTGGTATAGTAGAAAAGACACTGTGTTAGTATTGTGTCTACTACCAACCAATTATGTGATGTTAAGCAGTAACAAGTAATAATGAAAATATACATTTATAGAGTTTTAAGGTTTACAAAGCTCGTTCTGCTGCTTTGTGAGGTAAGTAGCAGTCATTCATATTCCCATTTCACAGATGAAGACACTGAAGCCCAATAAGGTAGAATGATCTGCCCAGCATCATCATGGTCTAGGAAGGAACTGCAATCTGAACCAGATCTTCTTGCTCCCTCCAGTGCGTGTTCTTTCCACTGTGCCAGGAGGCTTCCCTGGGACTTAGTTTCCTCATTTGTGAAATGAAGACGTGGATTGATCGTTGGGGTCTCTTCTAGTTTTTATATTCCATGACTCTGTTATTTGGCATACAGTGGCATGGGTTATCTGAATAAATTTGCAAGTGACCGTTCCAAAACAAATCCTAAATATGAAAAAAAATAATCTAATCTGATCAATTCATCTCGATGTTAGGAAGGCAAACTGCCCTCTGAAACACTGGCCAGCTGGGATCAACAGGCCCACCACACAGGCATCGGGTGGCCTTCCTTTAAAACAAGCGTTCTTGAGCTGTTTGGGGTTTTTTTGGTTTGTATCACAGACCTCTTTGGCAATCTGGTTGACCCCTATGAATCCTGTCCTCAGAATAATGTTTTTAAATGCATAAAACAAAAGACAAAATGTATAAAACTACAAAGGAAACCAATTACATGGAAATAAGGTATAATTTTTATTTTCCAACCAAGTTCCTGGATCCATTAAAATCTATTCGTGGACACCCTTGGGAAGGGGAGGGGGGTGGTGTATGAAGACTCTAAGTTAAGGACCCAGGAATAAGGTTTAGGAGATCATTTCATGCCTCTTCCATCTCTCAGGCAAGGTCACCCCTATGCTTATGCTGAAACTGGACCCACCCTGGAGAAGTGGCTGTTACTGCCTAACCTTTAGTGGATAATTCAACTTTGGGGAGAGGACGTGTGTCAACGCGAATGCTTTCTGACAAGCTGCTTGCGTTTTGGGAGGTGACACAATCCATACCAGAGGTTTAGGACAGGCCACCAAGACGTTCTCCTTCCTATCTACTATCAGCAATACCTCCTATGAGAAATTTAACACCAGTGGGCAAGGTCTCCGCTGTGTCAAGTCAAGCGGACAAAGAGAAAGTGACAGCACACACAAACCCTGACGGTTCCTAGTACTTCTAACCTGAATTCTTCCCTCCAATGTTACCTGTAGCACCTGGGAAACCAAGGATAAAAAGAAATAAGAGGGACAGAGGGGCCTCTAGCTCCAAGGTAGAACATGTTCCAACCTGGAGAGCCAGACTCTAGAGAAAGCCCTGCAACCAGGTGGAAAAAAAAAGGTTGGGGGAGTTCAGGAACAGTGAGGTAGGGGCTGCTTTATCCTGCTGCCAGGATGGGAAGGCAGGCTGGGTGGGAAGAAGGGAAACTGGAGGGGGAGAATGGGGGCAAGTAACTTCTGTCAGAGTTCCTAAATGAGTGTAGGGTAGCCTGGCACTCCCTCCACCCTACCCTCTCCCTGTGAGGGAATGGATGAGCTTTCTCCCTGGCCCAGATCCTACAACAAGTCCAAACAGCTGAGCTACAAACTGTCTCCTGGGAATCTGCCTGCCTCACTGCCCTCCTCCTCCCTCCTTAACCCCCACTCAAAGGACCAACTCAAATATCATAACAGCCAAGGCACCCCAGCAGGGGCCATACTCCTGGCAAGCTTTACCAGTCCTGTTACAAAGGAAGGATAATAGCAAGGTATCAGCTGCCACCTCATCTTTGACCTCCCCTCTCTAGTTTCTGAGCCTGAGACTTTACTGTTTAAAACCAAGCCAGATAGGTAAATTTAGACATTCAAACCAAGCTATGGGCTGATGTCCCCGATGCCTCTCAAATCTCAGTCACAGACTTTCTCCCTTTCCACAGTGCCACCAGCTCCATCCTGCTACACTCTGGGGCTGGCTACCTTTCAGGGACAATAACCTTCTTCTCTTGAAGTTCTGTTGCTTTTCCTGGTCCTCTCCCTCTGCTGCCTTATATGTGTGGAGTAGATAAGGGAAGCTTAAAGGACCAAGGTCACCTCACCCTTGGACCATCTGTTTTGAAGACAAGGCCCAGCTGCAGAGGAACATCTGCTGGGGCAAGGATACGTAGTTCTTCTGGGTCTGGAAACCCATCAGGTCAGGGTGACGAGGGGCCTAACCAGAGGTGCATTTTTTTCATTTCCCTCCTTGACAGACATCTCAAAGGGCTAGGGGTATCTCCAGCTGGCTGGCATAGCATGAGCATAGGCTGTGGGCCCTAGCTAATTTTCCTCAAGGTTACAGACTGTAGGAAGATCATCCCCATTCCCCAAATCAGAAGGCTTTTGCAGTGTTTTTTTTTGTTGTTGTTGTTGGGAGTTTGAGGAGAATGGGAGAAGGATTGTCACGTAAGGTCTCCCTCCAAAATCCATTAACCTCAACTCCCAGTCTCAGTCTAGAAAGACAGAAAAGATCCTTGGAGAATACGGATCCAGCTGACCCTTAGTTCGACCCCAGAGTAAGCCTAGAGCTGTGGGGGCAGGTAGAGGACCCAGGAATGAGGCAAGCGCGGGTCCAGGGAGTGACCCGGGGATGGGGCCAGCGCGGGTCCGGCGCAGGGGGTGGGGGACCTTGGAACGTAAAGGAAGAGCCCGGGGGTCGGTCCAAGCGCCGCACTCCGAGTAGGGTGGGGGCAGTGGCGGGCACAGTCGCATTCCCCGCATTCTTCTGGCACCGAGGCCAAGAGCCCGGGCCGATTTTGGTGAAGGGGCTGCCTAGGCCCCACTTCCTGCGCAGCCCACCCCCATTCAGCCTCTTCTCATCCTCCAACCTCCCCGCACTCCACCCCACCCGCAGTGGGTTCTGAGAACTCGGGGTGGGGATGTTCTGCCCCCTCACCGTGGCGATGGGGATGGGGTGGGGGGACAGGACCCCGCGCCTGCGATGCTGGGGGTGGGGGAGCTGGGCCAACAGGACAAGGTCAGAGACTCTGGAGCTGGGAGGGGGCCGGCCCCGGAACACCCCTCTGCCCCTCCAGTTTTCCTTCCGGGGACACGGAGCGTGCGCGATGATGGGGGGGGCGCCGAATGGACGAGCTGCGGGCGGGAGGGCCCCCAGGGAGGAGGGAGGAGGCTGGGGTGGGGTGGGGGTGGGGGGGTCGGGGCGGAAGGCCGGGCTGCCACGAAAGCGTTAACCCTCCTGGGCCGGGGCTACCGTCCGCCTTCCCCAGCAAGATCTGTGCGCGGCCGAGACTCACCGAGGGCTCTGGCCGGGACCGAGCCGGGCCGGATCCACTGGGTCCATGGCGACTGCGGCTGCGGCTGCGGCTGCGGCTGCGGCAGCGGCCCGGGAACGGGGGGCGGAGGAAGGCAGGGCTCGGGCCGCCGCCTGATGTCAGGGCTTTAAAGGGGCCCTCTGGCCCCGCCCCCTCTCCTTTAGGCCCCGCCCTCGTCCGCCCGCACAACCAATCCGCGCCCCCCTGGGACTCGGGCCCCGCCCCTGGCCTCTGCCAGATGTTCCCGGCCCGAGTTGGGCTCTCCCCGCGACACCCCCGCCCCCAGCCGCGCGATCCGCTTCCGCCCAGTCTCGGAGACGCTGCCCGCTATCCTAACCCGCCCGATCCACCTTTTCTGTGATGGGCTTGGTGGCCTGGGGGCAGGGCGGCGGGTGGGGGGCGCGGGGGGCGCCTCCCAGCCCAGGCTCGGTGCGTGGAGACGGGTGTGCACAGCTGTGTGCGTACCTGTGTGCACGTGTCTTTGTCAGCGAAAGTGTTTGTATCTGCAGCATGACTTTGTGCGAATCTGGGTGTGATGCAGAGGCAGGGGAGGAGGTGGCCTCCTTGGCCTCGTATGCCCTCGCCCTCAGCCCTCCCGGAGCTTTAAGTAACGGAGGGACTGGGGTCCTCGCCCCAACCTACCATCGCATCCCCGTAAATTTAATTTATTTCGTTATTTCGAACCCGACAAATATCAATAAACATTTCCATATACTAAGAACGGTTAAAGAACATTTTTGTATGAAAGGGATTGCTAGATGATTTCTAAAATTTTTTCTGACTGTAATATGTTAAGATTCTCACTACCCTACCCCACCCCTGCCAAGATTTTAATTTATTTATTTTTCGTTATTCTGTACTCGACAGATATTTACAAACATTTCCATATACTTATGTAAAAAAGAGGATTTTATATGAAACCTCTGTCAAGGAGTGGACTAGATGATCTCTAAAATTGCTTCTGGCTCTAACTGGTCTGCACTCCTCACCCCAGCATTTTAGTTTTAATTTTTTGTGTTTCTAAGCTTAAAATAACCACAAATACTGCCATACACTAAGAATAGAAGATTTCTATAATAATAAACTTCATTATATTGTTGTGACTGGGACCCCATCTGGGTCAACATACTGGAGTGGTTTACCAATTCCTTCTCCAGCTCATTTTACAGATGAAGAAACTAAGGCAGACAGGGTCAAGTGACTTTCCTGACCATCACTTAGCTAGTGAATGTCTGAGGCCTCTTGTACTCAGGTCTTCTTGACTCCAGGCCCAGCTCCATTCACTTCAGTTACCTAGCTCCACAACACTTTGCCCTTCCAACCCCATCACCTCCCCCCAAAAAAGGTTCCTTGATTCTTCCCCTATTTTTTTATTTGGTGGTAGGAGAGCTGGGGAGGAGAGATGGAATTATTCCCCAAAAAAGAGGGAAAAAATTAAAGAGAATTAAGGAAACATTTTAAAATTTAATTTCAACACATTTACAAAACTGTCCTGCTTGTCCATGTTTCCCTCTGAACTTTCTTCTGTTCTATATTAAAAAAATAAACATAGGTCAGAGTTCTTAAATCTTTCAAAGTTTTTCTTTATCAGACTTTATGGAACTGCTGACTGGGCCACAGGGTACTGAGCCACCCTGTGTTCAGTAAGCAGGCCTGAAGTTTTGCCTAATTTCAGTCTTATATGGAGTATAATTGAAAGGGGCCTAGGTTTCCTGTTTTCTCTCTTTAGCTCACTAAAACTCCCGCCCCAATGCAATAATAGAAATTTATTTCTATCTCTGGCTCATATCCCCAAAAGCAGGGAGTAAGGGGCACTCAGAATTTCATAGGTAATTTATTCCTACATATTTAAGTATGAATTAAACAGTATTCAGTAATTTAGTTCAAGATTATTGTTATTTAGGGTAGCTAGGTGGTACAGTGGATAGAGCACTGACTTGGAGTTGGGAAAATCTGAGTTCAAATTTTGCCTGACACTAGCCGTGTGACCTTGGGCAAGTCACTTAACCCCTATTTGATTCAGTTCCTCATTTGAAAATGGGGACACTTGGAGAAGTGAATGGCAAATCATGCCAGTATCTTTGCCAAGAAGAGTCAAATGTGACTGAACAACAAATTGTTATCAATCTGTTGCAATTTATAAGACTGCTAATTAGAAATTTTAACATTTCACCTCGTACTGCATTGTCTAAATCACTTCTGGGTGTCTGCTGATAAAATGGTCAGGCTTGAGCCAATACTCTTGTTGATGTTTATCTTCTCTGAAAAACAAAAACATCTCCCCTTGCCTACAGTCAGTTTCACTCAGATTCACAAGGGGGTGATAGGCATCCTCGTCACATCCATCTTTAGCACTGTATTCAGACACCTACTCAGTGTCTGGGGCAGATGTTAGTGTAATAAAGACAGTCATGGGCTCAGATACAAGCTCATTTATTTCATTTAATATTCCATGTAGAAATAGCTTTTCTTCTTATATATTTGAATAAACTCCCAAAGTCTTGGATGCCAGACTTTTATCAGATAAATTTTCTGCAAAGATTGTTTTCCCCAGCTAAGTTTCTCTCCTAATTTTAACTACATTGATTTACAGGGTGTCCCTAAAGTCTGGACACATAGGAAATCTCCTTAACTAGGCATATTTTCAAGAAATGAAATGAATGAAATTTTCAACAACATTTTATTTAATTAGCATAAATGAGGTTTCATAGGAAGACATAGGAGACACATGAAATCTCATTAATTGATTGATTAAATTAATCTCATTAATATGGAAAATAGTCCCCAATAGCTAATGAAAGTTTGTATTCCATATGAAATTGTCAAGGCTTAAATTTATGCTAATTAAATAAAATGTTGTTGAAAATTTCATTCATTTCATTTCTTGAAAATATGCCTAGTTAAGGAGATTTCTTCTGTGTCCAGACTTTAGGGACAACCTGTAGTTTGTGCAGACTTTTCAATTCCACTTAATCACAACTGTCCATTTAATCCTGTGATCTTTTCTATCTCCTCTTGGTCAAGAACTTGTTTTCTATCCATAATTGTGAAAGTTATTTCCTTCGCTGCTCTTCAAATTTGATATTACTTTTATATCTAAATCTTGCATTCATCTGGAGTTTATTGTGGTATATAATGCACGATGTTGGCTTGAACTAATTTCTTCCAGACAGCATTCAAGTTTTCCTAACAATTTTTGTTAAATGGTCCTTATCTTAGTTTTGGAATTTGGGAGTTTATCAAACATTATGCTACTATATTCAATTGCCTCTGGTTTTTGAGAACCTTATCTGTCCCCCTGGTCCACTTGTCTATTTTTTTTTTAACCATTATCTGATAGTTTTTGGATGTTTTCTTTTTGGATGGTTTCTTTTTTGTAGTAAAGTTTGAGAATATGAAAGAAAGGCTGAGAAGTTTGCGTCTAAATGACGGGTAACAAGGAGTCTCTGTAGGAAAATAGCGATGAAACATTCAAGGCCTGTTATTATAGTTGCTATGTATAGGGATAAATTGGCGGCCATGAGATGCTATCTCCATCAACTTTCTCACATCTCTTCTTCAAGGCTGAACAACAGAGGCCTTCGTTTGGTGCTGTGCACCTCTACAATGAAAGCCTCTTGGGCTCTTTTTGATAATATTTGGGTGTTCCCAAATAACTAGAAGTTTCCAGCACATTGACATTTTTGTACCTGAATTTTTACTTCTTATAAGGATGTTTGTTGTTATTTATACACAGGGCACTATAATTGATAGAATGTTGGAATTGGAGTCTAGAAGACCTGGTTCTAATACTGCCTCCGATACTCTGATTCGTGGTCATGGGCAAATCACTTAATTTTTCTGAAACTCGGTTTTTCTTATTTATAAAAAAGGCTATTGTGAGATTCAAATCAGGTAATAATATACGTTAAGTTATTGTTCAGTCATTTTAGTAATGTTGGACTCTTTGTGACTCCATTTAGGGTTTTCTTGGCAAAGATACTGGAGTGTTTTGTCATTTCCTTCAACTGCTCATTTTACAGATGGGGAAACTGAGGCCAAAAGGATTCAGTGACTTGCCCAGGGTCATGTAGCTAGCAATTGTTTGATGTTAAATTTGCACTCCGGAAGATGAGCCTTTTGACTCCAGGCCTGTACTCTCTCTGCTTCATCCCCTAACTGGTAAAGCCCTTTGCAAAATTTAAAGCAACTAAATGTCAGTTATTATTAAATATTCTTATTAATGCTTATTATTAAAATGCAATATCCCCCTTTTTCCTTAAAAATTTCCATAGTTATAACATTAGGTTCTACTATAGAAGTACTTTTAAAATTTCAATAATTTGATTTTTTTGTTTTTGTGTTTGGATATATTTCCCAGTGTCACCCTTCCTTTCTCATCCAGAGAACCTTCATGAGGGGCTGAAATATGTTAATAACAGACAAGTCCGGAGGCATTATTGAAATGGAGACAGTGTGTTGATGATTGTTTGGTAGAAGGGATCTCAGGAAGCTGCCCACTCCCTTCTGTAAGTTGCACAGACAGGGTTCCCTGATTCCATAGGACTCCTTGCAACCTTGCTGTCTAGACAAGAGTTCTTAACCTGAGGTCTGCGAAGCTGTTTTTGTTTGTTTTCTAAATGTTTTTCATAACTGTATGTTAATATGATTGAGAACCCTTTGTAGTCTTATTTATTTATTTTATGCATTTAACAATATTATTCTGAGTGAGGGGTCAGGCTTCATCAGGCTGTCAAAGGGATCTGGGACACAGAAAAGAATCACGATCTCTGTCTGGGAGCTTGACATTTTGGCCGTGTAGATGGTGCGGACACCATTTGACACTGTTTGCACTGCTCACGACAGTATGGAATATCTCGGGTGGAGAGACAGCGTCGGGAAGCAGAAAAACATGAAACTAGGAATCATAAGCCTTGGGCTTAAGGCTCATCTCTGTCACCCCCACCTTGCTATGTGACCTTGAACACAAACTCACATTTGAAAAGCCCTTAATAGTTTACAAAGTTCTTTCCTCTCCCCCCCCCAAAAGAAAGGGGATGGGGAGCATGAGGTATGACGCGTAAGTATTATCATTTTGTAAATGAGCGAACTGAGACTTAGGCCACAGGGTTCATCTTAGCACAAGGAAGTACACAAAGGGATTCTGGATGTGAAGAGGAGGGTAAAGTGATCATAAACATGTTATTTGCTGCTGTCGACAGATATTTTCTTTAGACTATTAAAACTAACCTTTCTGAGGCTTAAGCTTCTCCTACGTGTGCTAAACACACATGGAGTTTGAAATAAAATTTCGAGATAATCCTGCATCATTTATTCCTGTTGTACATGTAACTATAGTTGGAATGAGGTACCACCCTTGCTCCAGAGGCCCATGACATTGGTCGCACGTGATGGTATTGCTGCTGCTTCATATGTCAAGCCCGGCAGGTCTAGTGTGCCAGATGTTCTCTTGGTTGCTTTGCCTGGAATTAGGGTCAATTGCCTAAGTGGAAAGGGAATGGTTCCTGAGTATTAGACTCACAAACTTAAAACAGTAATGCATCATCCTATGAAAAAAGATATACTGGCTATCTACAGCCCCTCCAGGCAGCTACAGAGTCATTTAAGGACCTGGAAATGCTATGGAGTTCACAGACTGTTTATCCGATGGTGAATATAGAGTTATGGTAGGTTTTCAGATGGGATGTAATATCCCAAGCCAAATTCTGAAATGAAAGGTTGTTGTTTGTCTTGTACCTAGAAACACAATGTGGAATGCCCTGGATTTTTGAGGAAGTAATATATTTTGCTGTACAGACCACAACCTGCCCCAGTGTAATATAGATGGCATAGTTGGGAGGACTGGACTAAAATGACCTTGTGGCTAAAGTGGGGAAAAGGCAATGCCAAAGAAGGGGGAGACCTGGGAACGCTGATTTTGGTGTTGTCTAAGAACTCTGCTGAATGAATGGCTTAGGCCTCTTTGTGTGGGACTTAGGAGGCCATTAAGAACTATGATATGTAGACTTTGTTGAGACTCTTTAGTGCAAGGCACAGTGGGAAACACTCAAAAGGACAATGCTTAAGCCTCCTCAACACCTTCAGTGAACTGAATGGAATTGGGGATAAGAATGGATGTGCTAAACAGACCCCAGTGGATTTGCTGAGGGGAGAGGGTTATACTGCAATCGTTGGGAAGGAGAGACAGCTTTCATTCTCACTCCAGGACAGGTATATGACTCTCTTTTTCCTCTCTCTCTCCCTCTCTCCTCTCTCTCTCCTCTCTCCTCTCTCTCTCCCTCTCTCCTCTCTCTCCCTCTGTCCTCTCTCTCTCTCTCTCTCTCTCTCTCTCTCTCTCTCTCTCAGTTCCCAGTGATGAGTGGGAGAGGGGATCCGTAGCTCAGAGGTGGGGAAACTGTGGCCTTGAGGCCACATGTGACCCTTTAGGTCCTCAAGCATGGCCCTTTCACTGCATCTAAACTTCACAGAACAAACAGTTTGGGTGCAGTTAAAGGGTCACACTTGAGGACCTAGAGGGCCACATGTGGCCTCAAGGTCGCAGGTTCCCCACCCCTGGCTTACGCCTGGGAGCCCTCCCCAAACCCCAGCAGAAATAGCAATACATCCTCAGGCTTCCATAAGTTTGTTTCTCCTTTCTACTACTGTTGGCATTCCTTTCATAGTCATATACCTTTCTTGTCTAAAAAACAAAACTAACCTTCATTTGACCCATTTCTCCTGAGTTTCATCCTATTTTTTCCTTCCTTTTCAGCCAGATTCTTCAAATATTTCCCCCATTTCCTCATTATTCCCTCCTTCCTTAAGTCCCTACAATGTCTTCCATTCTTCCATCCAGTTAAAATTGGAGTCTCTAAGATGACCAATGACCTCTTTCTCCCTCCATACAATGATCTTTTCTTAAGGAATTATCATTTTCCCTGCTACATTTGACCCTGTGGACCAGCCTGCAGTAATTTCACATTTAGTAATAAGATGCACATTATGGTACTACTCTGAAGTGCTGAGACGCTTTCTCCATAAACTACAGCTGATTCTGGAGAAAGGGGGAGGTGAAATCTAGCATGGCAAGTCTAACTGGTCACCTTACATTTGCTTGGTGCTTTAGATGAAATTCTCCCCTCTGGTTTTCATGACATTGAGTCTATTCCTATCTCTCTGACCAGTATCTCTTGGCTTTTAAAAATTCCCCTCCCTACTGTATTTCTGACCCTCTTGGACTCTGCCACCATGATTCAGGAGCTTTCTTACTCTGGAACATTCCTCTGCCATGCCAGCCCCCTTCTCCTATTGGTGAGTTCCTTCTGAAAGTCTCCATTTTGGGGAAAGGCCCAGACCAGCCATGCTTTATGGAATGTTTCTGACTCTCTGGACTTTGTCACCCCACGTGAGTACCTTTCCTACCTTCTTTTTCAGCTCCCTTTTATGTATTGTCTTTCTCCATTAGAATGGAAGTTCCTTGAAAGCAGGAGTTATTTTCTTGCTCTGATTTTTGTCTCCAGGGCTTGGCACAGTGCCTAGAACACAGAAAGCACTAAATAAATACTTATTGCCTGCGTTGCTGCCTAATGGGTGTTCTGTAGGTTCAGGTCTTAGCCCACTGCTATTCTGTCTCTATACTCAGCTCTTTATGAGCCCTGCTTTCTGAACTCTAGCTTACCATTTTGTGGTTGACTTCCACAATTACATCTCCAGACACAATTTATTATCCATTACCTTTGCTGTCTCCTTGGTTAACTATGTCAATGAGTCACCAGATCCTGCTGATTCTTCCTTCTTAATGTCTTTTGGATTTCCCACAGTTTTCACCTTAGTCCAGGTGCTCATCCCTTTATACCTGGATGACTGCATTAGCCTTCTCATTCGTGTCTAAATCCTAGTTCATCACTTATTTCATGTCTATCAACTACTTAAGAACTTGTAATCCTTCAATCCAAGCTGTTCAACCTGTCATTCAAGGGTATATATACTCTGAGCCATGCCTATCAGGCAAGTACAGTGATTCAGGTCTTAGAATGCAATGAGATATTTGTGGAGCATGAAGTGTGATAAAAACAAATTTACTTAAATTTACAAAGGATACAATTCTGATGAAATGTCACTTCTCTGCATCTGCATTCATCACAGCAATGGCTGGGCTAAATCAGAAAATTGTGTCCCTGCAGGGCAGTGAAAATTCTGCTAAACCTTAGCACTAACTCCCATCAACTCCCTGTAGGATGGGCCTTTAGAGGAGGCAAGGAAGTCAAACCAATGATAATTCCAAGACTGGGCTTCCTAAAGGAAGACCAGTCCTGCTTCCAATAAACATGATCCACTCCTACTATACTTCAACTCTTGATAACAAAGTCCCAATAATTTTCTGGAGAAATTTTCTGCACTAAAATATTCATAAAACAATCCTGACTTCAGGAAGAAGCCTAGAATAAATAACATTTGAGGAGGAACTTAATACAACCATTAAAATACAAAACCAAACAATCTTCTAAAAAGGATCTTTCGTACAGAGCGGGTCAGGTTAAGGGCAGTTCAGAGCAAGTCTCCTGATACGCAAATGATGACCACCAGGAATATTAGGCCCATGGCACAGATGCTCAATCCCTCCAATGCCATCACTGGTCTAGGTCCAACTCATTTTTAGCAAGGTATCTAAAGTGATCATAAGCCTCTTCCTTGAAAACTGTCCTGGGTCCCATAATGCTACCTACGCAGTGTTCTCTGGCCCAGTAGCCAAAACCTCTGCTTTTCTGGATGACATAAATTTTGTTCTCTTTAGAAGCTTCTAATGAGGAATTATTCCCTTATTCTGTGTGTGTGTGTGTGTGTGCCCGCAGTAGGGTACTGGATGAAAACTCGCCCTTACCTTTATCCAGGGACTCGGGATTCCCATTGTCAGCCAAAACAGAGGTGCCAAATAAGAGACCTCTGGGAGCGCTGCCCAAACCAGATTTAAATATAATGGGCATATATTTAACAAAATAGATAGAAATATATTGGAACATAGGTATTATTAGCATATAATTTTCTAAGTCAACATGAGAAGCCCACAGGGATCCTCCTTTTTTTTCATGTTTCTATATGAGTTCAACACCACTGACCTAAAGGATCACCTTTTTTCACAATTCCCAAGGACAATTTCAAATCCCTTACGGCATTAAAAAAAACAAAGCACCTTCCAATAATTCCAAACCCTATTAAGAAAGGAATTGTCTGAACCATCACAAGGGAAAGGAAACCTGCCAATTAAAGGGGAACTTGAACCTCTTTCTTGGGTTGCATTAAACCTTCTGGGTGGGCAAAAACCTCAAAGGGGAGGCCACTTTATCCACAAGAGATAGAAGAAAGAAAAACTGGTGTCTCAGGCCAGGGCTGACCAGGAGGGATATGTACCTGTTTTATAACTGGAATGAAATGAGACACTTGTCCTGTTCCCAAAGTGGGGGATACTACCCCGGGGGGGGGGCACTGGCATGATGAGGGGTGGGTGCCTTTGGGTGCAATTGGGAGGTGTTAAATAAAAATAAGGGGGCAGTGGAAGCACAAGGAAGGAAGAGAAGAAAAATTTGAAAAACTGTTCATCCATGTTTCATCTGTTGTGTAACAGAGTTAAAGTGGTAGTGATTACATTATTTTCCAAATAAACACATAAAATGCAAGCTATAACCAGTCGGTGGTCAAGTATACCAGGTCTTAACAAGCAAGTGTTGGCAGGCGAGCTGTGTTGAGCATTGTCGAGAAGTCCAGCATGCATCAGCAGGAATATGTGCTTGCTTACAATATGATACTGTATAGTTACAGGATGTAATATTGTGTCATCAAAATTTCAATGTGGGAAAAACTCCACAAATTTGCAAGAAATTATTAAATTTAAGATGCATCATTAAAATTTTTGGGGGGTATTTTAAAAAAATGACACAAATTTTAACAAACCCACCTTAATAAAGGTAGATTTCCAGGGGGGCACTAAGAAATTTTTTTTTTTTGCAAAGACCAAATAGGGTTGGGAACCTCTGATCTAAAAAAGGTTCACTTAGTCATAGCAGGAGAAGGACATTCAGGTTGGAGAAGGGATCTTGAATGAGGATATGGGTGATTTTGTTGGGTGAAGCTTTCCTGGGCTACTCATGACCTTCTACTGGTCTGTAGTCCAGACACTGAGGGAAAAGACCCAACCTTTCAAGTCTTGGCTGTTTTTGTGATCAGGTCACCGGGTAGCTCTGTCAAAGGTGACCGTTCCTCCATGCACTCCATAGTGCAGTCATCCTGGTCTTCTTGGTTTTCCTCACACACAAATCCTCTATTTCCAATTCATCCACCACACAATTGCCCAAGTGCTCCAGCTAACGTACTCTCTATATCTAATGCCCCTCCTCTGCTCAAAAAGCTCTTCCCATTAGCATAAGATACAAACCCCTCTGTTAGGCACTTGCAGCACTTCACAATCTGCTTCCTGCCTTTCTAGACTTAAAATACACACTTTATATTCAGCTAAAATGGCCTACTCACTGTTCCTCCTTCCACTACATTTCAACTCTCACCACCCTTGCCTTTTACTATTCTTGTACTACCCACCCCTCTACCTGCTCATCTCCACCTCTTAGATTCTCTGAAGCATTCCTGCAGGATTCAGCTCAATGCCACCTTCTGCATCAAGGGTTCTCCTCTTAAAAGTATCTTCTATCTACTTTCTGTGCATCTTAGAGAGACCTATTTATGTACAGGTGGTCTCTCTTATTAGAAGGTGAACTCCTTGAGAACAGGGGCTGTTTTTGCTTGTTCTTCATGTCCCCAGTGCTTAGCATAGTGCCTGGTACAGTTTAAACACTCGATGAAGCCTTGTTTATTGACTGATAAGTGCTGCTATAAATATTTTTGTATATAAGGAACCTTTGCTCCCATCATCAAAAGTCTATCAATAGTGCAATTAGTGTGCCTCTCTTCTCATGCTCCTATATATATATATATATATATATATA
>CM053581.1:389178547-389201168 GCA_028627135.1 Pseudochirops cupreus | reverse complement strand
CCAAGTCCTCTAAGGAGGACACACACAACATTCTTTCCACTGCTCCACCACGATCATCCACATCAAACACCTTTACATTCTCCCTGATTCCATCATCTCACTAAAATTAGTGTTCACCTCTTTCCTAGTGAAATCCCACAACTGGTGAGTTTGGGGTGGTCTAGGATACACCCCCATTAAATCACTGCCACTCACTTCTCAGATCAATAGCACTACTCAACCGTGCAGAACACTACTTTGGGCTCGGTATTCTCGGGAAGCAACCTGAGGTAAATAGGAAGAATTGGCTTTGGAGCTGGAGAGGCTTGGGTTCAAGTTCCAACTCTGTCATTTACTAGCTTCGTGGCTTGGCCGTGTCTTTTCATCTCTCAGGGACTCAATCTCCTCATCTGTAAGGTAGGGATAATAACACTTATGCTACTTACCTCCAAAAGTTATTAGGATTAAACTAGAGACTGTCCATAAAAATGCTTTGTAACCATAATGCAAAGCAGGATGATCACTACGGCCAATTAATTCAAGCGCTGATATGCATGGGGTTATGAGGGTTCTCTAACAATACCTTCACAACCAGTCCCTTCCCCTCCAGAAGCTTACATCCTCACGGCCAAGCTAAGGGCAACACGCCCTCTGCACCATTTCTCAAATCCCTTCGTCTCCAGGTATTCCACTGGTCCACAGCAACAAAGTCTTTATCCTCTACTCCAGGTGTCAAACATCACAGGCCCCTTGCGAACCAGATTAAAATGTGATTTGGGAAACACTTCACAAAATAAATAAAAATACAGTAAAATGCAGATAATATTACATTTTAAAACTTAGTCCATCTGTGGCCTTCAGGGATCCCTGTGAACAGATTAGTGGCCTCCTGCTTCTGCTTGAGGTTGACACCAGTGTTCGATTCTATACTACCCTCTGTTCTGAACCTTATGCTTCTCAGATACAAACCCTCTGGCCTATGTCCCAAGAGCTTCCCAACAGCGCCTTCCCACCTCACTGTACTCTGGTTCAACCTCACTGTTTTCCAGAATTTGCTCATTATTGCCTTTGTGCTTTCAGACATATCATTCTTCCTGCACAGAATTCATTTCCCCCCCCAGGGCCTACCATCTTAGGCCCAGGCCTAGTCGGGCCTCCCTACTTCAAGTTATATTTCTCTTGCTTTCAAAAGGCAAATGAAGGGCTCATTTCTTCAAGGTCAAGCAATTTGGAGTATGTGTTGTGATGAGAAGGTGGGAGGAGAAAAATGACTTTTTCAGACTATATGCCTGTGATACCACAGCACTGATTCCAGTATAATTTTTCCAGTGGTAGCAATATATAGGTTTTTTAAAAGGGTCATGAATATATTAGGGGTATGATTAGAATAAAATTATGGCCACTTCAGGGCAGCTAAGTAGCACAGTGGATAGAGCTCCAGGTCTGGAGTCAGGAGGGCTAGCTGTGTGACCCTGGACAAGTCACTTAGCCTTGTTTGCCTCAGTTCCCTCATCAGTAAAATGAGAAGGAAATAGCAAACCTCTCCAGTATTTTTGCCAAGAAAACCTCGAATGGGTCATGGAGAGTTGGACATGACTGAAATGACTCAGCAACAAACACTCACTTCAGAGCTTCCTTAGCAGAATTCACAACCACTCAGGAGTTGACCTAACAATATCTAAGTGGATGATACAGCTGGATGGGCAATAAGTCCACTGAAATAGTTCATTAATGCACATCTTGGACAGACACTGCAGAAAGACAGCTAACTGGGTCCAGAAATGAACAGGAGGAATGGGAGAGGTGAAAAGGATGGATGCAATTGGGAAATTATATATGGCAACGATCCTGAGCTGCTATCTGAAACAACAACAACAAAAATTATCTTGTTAACATTAGTATTCTACTAGTAACTGCAAGTCATGGAATACTACAGACACTTTGGAATCAAAATCTGAGTGACCCAAAGGACTGTGAAAACACAGGGGGTAGGCATAAGCAAGTTACAGTATATTGCCAAGCAATAAGTAACCTAAGAGATAACAACTAAAGAAGTAGGACCAGAAAAGAATGCAGGCCAGTCACAGACAGTGGGATGGAATGCCACACTGATACCTACAGCATGCCATAGAGGAAAGACTTCCTTTATAGAAGACTGAACGGAAGATATGAGAATCCAACAGGAACAGAAGGCAAGGGCAGGTTATCTCCTCGCCCTAGTGTTGGGGTTTAGGGGTGCTTGAGATCCCAAAATACCAACACGCTAGGTCCTGCCTGAATGAATTCGACCCAAGCCTTCTTTCAGTCAAAGTAAAACAAAGTTTATTAAAGATTCTCCACATGGGGCAGATTCTTAAGAAACCTCACCATTGGCTAGATTCTTATGGAATCTGAGCCCCTTCATGCAAAGGGGATGGGTTTTATATGTAGAAATATTGTGGGAGGGATTTAGGGATGGTCTAGAAGTCTGGGAGGAGGAGTCTAAGGAGGATCTTGATGGGACTGGAGTGACTAGAGGTCAGATACTGGGAACCCAGAGAATGGGCTTAAGGGTGGGAAGCAGCTGAAGGCTATCTGGAGATAACAGACAATGGAGGGCGTGGCTAGGTTAAGGGTAACAGAGAATTGGGAATAGTGATAACGTAAGGTTTATGGCCTTCGGTGAATGTCAGATCCAGTGGGAAGATTCACGGGGGTTCCCAGAGCTTATACCGCATCACTGGCACTACTGGAGAGAGTAAATATGTGCATTGAAGGAAACTGGGTCTCAGGCTCAGTCTGAGGAGTTTATAAGTGAAATTTGGACACCCCTCATCCCTTACTCCTCTCTGCAAAAACCCAGCAATTCGGGACAAAGCTCTCTCCACTCTGGAAGCAGAGTTCTACTGTGGCAAAGAGCTCAAAAGTCAAGTAATTGGCTGGCAAGATGAACAAGTAGAAGAAGTGCAATCAGACCATAGAATCCTTTTTTGGGGACACAAAGCATCAAAACATGGAACCAGAAGAAGACAACAAAGTCAAAACTCCTGCATCAAAAGCTTCTAAGAAAAATATGAACTGGTTACAGGCCATGGAGAAGTTCAAGAAGAATTTTGAAAATCAAGTAAGAGAAATGGAGGGGAAATTGGGAAGAGAAATGAGAATGATGCAAGAAAATAATGAAAAGCAAGTCAACAGCCTGCTAAAGGAGACCCCCCAAAATACTGAAGAAAATAACACCTTAAAAATAGACTAACTCAAATGGCAAAAGAGGCTCCAAAAGACAATGAGGAGAAGAACGCCTTAAAAAGCAGAATTTGCCAGATGGAAAAAGAATCTCAAAAGCTCACTGAAGAGAATAATTCCTTCAGAATTATACTGGAATCAAGATACTACAAAACAGATCTAAACAAATGAAAAAAACAGAAGGCAATGTGAAATATTGGAAAAACCAGTGACCTGGAAAATAGGTTCAGCAGAGATAATTTAAAAATTATTGGATTACATGAAAGCCATGATAAAAAAAGAGCCTAGAAATCACCCTTCAAGAAATTCTTAAGGAAAATTTGCCTGACATTCTAGAACCAGAGGGCAAAACAGAAATGGAAAGAATTCACTAATCACCTCTTGAAAAATATCCCCAAAAGAAAACTCCTAGGAATATCATAGCCAGATTCCAGAGTTCCAAGGTCAAGGAGAAAATATTACAAGCTGTCAGGAAGAACCAATTTGAGTATTGTGAAAACACAATCAGGATAACACAAGATCTAGCAGCTTTTATATTAAGGGACTGAAGGGCTTAGAATAAGATATTCTGGAGGCCAAAGGAGCTAGGATTAAAACAAAGAATCACCTACCCAGCAAAACTGAGTCTAATGCTTCAGGGGAAAATATGGTCATTCAATGAAATAGAGGACTTTCAAGTATTCTTGATGAAAAAACCAAGGCTGAACAGAAAATCTGACTTTCAAATACAAAAAGCAAGAGTAGCATGAGAAGGTAAACAGGAAAAAAGAAATCATAAGGAACTTATTAAAGTTGAACTATTTACATTCCTGCATGGAAAAACGATAATTGTAACTCATGGGACTTTTCTCAGTACAAGGATAGTTGAAGGGAATATATATGTATATATGTGTAAACATACATATATATGTATTTATAGGAGGGTGTATGTGTGTATATATGTGTGTATGTATATATGTGTACATGTATACCTAGACAGAGGGCACAGGATTAGTTGAATAGGAAGGGATGATATCTAAAAAATAAAATTAAGAGGTGAGAGAGGAATATAATGAAAGAAGGAGAAAGAGAGAGAGAGATTAGGGTAAATTATCTCACATAAAAGAGGCAAGAGAAAACTGCTACAATGGAAGGGAAGAGCAGGAAGGTGAAAGGGAATGGGTCAACCTTACTCTTACTGAATTTGGCTTAAGGAGGTAATAATACACACACTTAATTGGGTATCTTACCCTACAGGAAAGTAGGGGGGAAGGGAATAAGAAGGGGGATGATAGAAGGGAGGGCAGACTAGGGGAGAGGGAAGTTAGAAGCAAACACTTTTGAAAAGGGACAGGGTCAAAGAAGAAAATAGAATAAGCGGGGGGCAGGATAGGATGGAGGGAAATATAGTTAGTCTTTCACAATATATCTACTGTGGAAACGTTTTACGTAACTACACATGTACAACCTATATTGAATTGCTTATCTTCCCAGTGGGGGCGGGTGAGGAGGTTCGAAGAAGGGAAAGAATCTGAAAATCAAAGTTTAAAAACAAATGTTAAAACGCCCTATTTAGTAAACTCCAGTGGCTCCCTATTGCCTTAAGGACCAAACATGAAAGCCTCTGACTTGCCAAGCCCTTCCTCCCTTCTAAGTCTTCTCACACCTTCCGTCCCCCCTCTCCCACTGTCCCAGTGACAATGCTTTCCTTAACCTTCCTCAAACAGGAGACACTCCACCTCCCCACTCCTGATTTTCACTGGAAGTCCCCAGGTCTGGGACTCTCCCTTCTCATCTCCTCCTCATGGAGCTGGAAAGACCACAGTTCAAATCCAGCCTCAGATACATACCTAGCGGTGTCACCCTGGACAAGTCACTTAACCTGTATGCCTCAGTTCCCCCTACTGTAAACTGGGGATAACTGCACCTATTTCCCACTCAATCAACAAGCATTTAATGAGCGCCTACTGAGTGCCTGGCAGCGTGCTAAATGTCGGGGGACGCACAAAGAGACAGAAAGTCTCTGCTCTCAAAGAGGGCAATCTCAGGGCTGCTTCGTGACGGTCAATGCTTAGTAAGTGCCTAGCACACAGTAGGCTTAAGAAATGCTTGCTGCTTTGTCTCCAAGAGATTCAATCTCGGGACCTCTATGGTCACAGAAACTTAGGGCGGGCCGCGTAACTGACCAGGACACGTGGCCCGGCAACGCCTTCGGGCAGCTCCCTCCCCCTGCCCCCGCTCAGGGGAGGGGCCGAGCATGCGCGGAGCGCTCCAGCTACTCACCCCGGAGTTACAGCCCACATCGAACCCCAGCAGAGGCCGAGGATCGGGGCCTCCCGGGGGAAACAGCCGCTGCAGCAGCGCCCGGGGCAGGAGGCGAAGCCGCTGCTCGGGCGGGTGGAAGCGGGAGTAACTGGGGAAGTTTCCGTACGGAGCGGCTCCGGGCTCCAAGAACCCTGGTGCAGCCGTCCCTGTTTCCTCGTCGGTCGCAGCCTCCGCCACCGGCAACATGGGCGCCGCCATTGGCTTCAGTCCGCACTTGAATCCCAGGGAAACCGGGAAGCGCGGAACTCTTGGGCTGGGGCACTTTAGTTCCGGGCTGCGCAGCGCGTAGGCGTCTGTTCCGGTGCATGCGCTCCTTCCAACTAAAGCTGGAGGGCTTACATCATGGAAATAAAGTGGTTTCGTCCTGGCCCGCTTTTATCCTTAATTCAGATGTTGGTGCCTTTTTCCACGAGCCCGCAACCTCACAAATTACTAGCAGGAATAGATTGGATGAATGAATGAATGCATGCATGCACGAGTGAGTGAATGAATGAATGCATGCATGCATGCATGAATGAATGCATGAATGGTTTTGGTGTGTGCCCCTCCTGACCCGTTATTTTAGGAAGGCTCCAGCCAGGCTTGTTTATAACTCAGCCTCATAGGAACTCTGCTAGGGAAGAATAGGGTGGGAACCGCAGTTCCTTTGGAAGAATGTGGTCTAGGTGAATTGCACTTAAAGTACTCCAATGGGTTTGTACTCTCATCACTTGGGAGTTTCAGTGCCAGTTTCACTTGGAATCAGGAAGACTCACCTTCCTGAGTTCAGATCTGACCTCAGACTAGCTGTGTGACTTAAATCACTTAACTCTCTTTGCCTCCGTTTCCTCATCTGAAAAATGATAAGGAGATGGCAAACCACATCTAGTGGTCCAGGCAGGCTGGAATGTGACCCGAATGGAGTCAGATATCGGTGGGACACACTGAAGCGACTTAATGACAACAGCTTGTCCATCCTTGAGAATCCTGTGCAATAACAATAATAATACTAGCAGAGATTTATCAAATGGTTTAAGATTCTTGAAATACTTTACGTTCGTTATTAGAGCCTGGAAACAGCCCTGCTAGTTATGTATAATTACTATCTCCATCTTGCAGATGAGGCATCTGAGCCTGGTAGTGGTTAAGTGAGTTGACCCGGGTCACATAGGCCATCCAAAGTCTTTTAAGTAGGGCCGTTCTAGTTACAGCACTCTGATCAGGACTCTTGTCACAGAGGCTCCACCTGGTGTTCTGGAGGCCTTCTTTAATATTTCCTGGCATTGCCAGCATGCTGTGGAAGCTTTCTGGTGGTGCACTGGTCATTTCTTGCCATCACTGCATGACAAGGATGTCTCTTCTTAGAACAGTTTCCCTGATGACACCTTTTACTCCTGTTCTTCCTCTTCAGTTCTGTATTTCAGCTTGCACACACCCACTATCTTATCTCTATGGGATAATAATCTTTAATTCTTCAGAGATTATTGCATTCCTTGTCTTCCTGCCAATGAGGAACACCTGTAGAATACTGTTATTTAAAAGATAGGCCTTTGTTTCCAAAGGAAGCTTGGAGTCATTAAAAGAGAATGGGGAGGGGGGGAGGTGGGCTGTATGTGGCACAGTGAATGGAGCACTGGCCCTGGAGTTAAGAGGACCTGAGTTCAAATCCTGACATCAGACACTTACCACATATTAGTGGTGTGACCTTGGGCAAGTCACTTAACTCCAATTGCCTTGCCTTCCCCCCTCCAAAAAAAAAAAAGAAAAGAAAAGAGTTTTGTAATTTTCCAAAGGCAATCCTGCCTGCCCTCCTTCACCTGGAATTATATCCAACTATAGGAACAACTCATTGTCCGTCTTCACTGGTTAACGGACTTGGACTAATGGGCAAGTTCTGTAGGTTTTATTCAAATTCATGTCACGATCTTTCCTGAGTGGTTACAGGAGCTCACCAACCACAGAGAAGTGCTTTCCATCTTGGAATTTGTTCCAGATCTTTGTCATGATAGTAAACAACTTTGGAATGATCTGGTGCTCCAAAATGGAATAGGATAAATTGGTTATAGTGGGGCCTGCAGAAAAAGTGCCCTCCACAGTGCCATACCTGGGGTCTCAAACCCCATAGGATTTCATTCCCCTGGGGTCCCATACAGCATGCACAGGCTGTGAGATACCTTCAGTCATTCATTGGGTTTAACTCATTCCTTCAACTCCAGCAGGTCTACATTCCCAGAGATCTACTAGCACCAGCAGCAGCACCACCACGTTATATATGTTGAAGAAAAATATACTTTTATTAATTCCTCAAATTCTTGAGTGCCCGTGCAATGTGTATAATCAGCTCACAAGGCAATATATTCAAAGTGTAATATTTATATAACCAAACATCCACAATAATGACCTAGATCTTAAACATAATCATTTACTTAAACGAGATAGATTAAAGCAAATGCATAAACAATAAAATACATCACAATGCATATGAAGCCAGATCATGCCCAGTGCCTAGTAGCTATGGTGAGAGGATGACTTGTGATTCCAGATTACATGGGTCAACAACATCAGTCCATCCATGGTCATCTGCGCCCCACTAAAAGTGTGCTCACCACTTGACTGTTGATGCATGGCCGTCACACAGAAATGCTTATTGATTTGATTCTCACTACTCTCTACAGTTGAAGAAATCCTTTTCTCTGCTAGAACAAAACATTAGCTCTTAAGGTGAATAGCATTTCCCTTTAAACCAAACAATTGCCAAGCTCATCCAACTGGCTAAATCTGGAGGTATACAGATTAGGCCAATCAGTTACTCATTCACCTGCTGCCTAATGAGAATGGAACTCATTCTTCAGGTTGCCTCTTGAAATAGGCTCACCTGGATGCCACAGAAATTCCAAAACCTCTCCTTTTCCTTATTCTAGGGGTGGTAACAGAAAAGAAGCCTTTCTGAAAAGCTTTACCTGCTTCTACCTGTAGGTGGTGCTATAGGGCAACAGTGGAACTCCTGAAATCCATGGGACTCTTGGTTAGGGAAATCATTTCTCTTCTCTCCAACCAATCAGGGAATTGCTCATCTCTCTGGTGACTTAGAGGAGCTTTGTAGCATCCTCTGCTGTGCTTTCACCTCTCCCTGGGTTTTTCTACTTCTTTTCTGCAATCTCTTGCCTTCTGTTTAGTGACTTAAATGAGAACTTCCTGACTCAGTTTCTTACTTAAAAAGTCATAACTCCCCAGTTTTCTCCTATCAAGTCAATAATCCTTTTAAAATTATACCTCAATCTTCAAATATTTATAGGATTTTTTTGTTTTGTCTTCATTAGGTGTCATATATCTATATGCAATAAGTTCAGATATCTTCATACTTTACAATTCTCTAAAGTTCCCTGTGATCCCATCCCTCCGATGACCTTGAAACTGTGTTTCTTTACATGCACATTTCTCTGATTTTCAACAAAATATCATTCACTGCCTCATTATGACATTAATTTTCTTCCCACACAATGGAGGCAACAGACTACAAATTCAGATGATTTTTCTCTCTCAAACTGTCCATAGCATTTCTGAAAGCTGTTTCTTCATATGCCTATTTTAGCAGTGTATGTTAAAACAGAGTTCTTTTACTACTCATACATCAAAATGTTCATCCACGACTGTGGCAATATCACCCACACTCTGACAATTAATATAAATTTCATAATTTACACAAAAATATTTCTTCTTCCCTTTTTGCCATTCATTATTCCTTATGAAAAAGGCCTTAAAGAGAGGGTATCTTGTAGAAGCACACATGTCCCCGTTTTTATCTCTCTCTTGATGAAGTCATTGGGCAAGGGTTATTTTTGTGTCTGTGTTTTTCAAAGAATCTTAAACTATTTTTATGTATGGATAGGAGACACCTTTTTGGAAACTGGAGGCCTTTTACTCTAGTGCAGTGGTTCTCAACCTTCCTAATGCCACGACCCTTTAATACAGTTCCTCATGTTGTGGTGACCTCCAACCATAAAATTATTTTCATTGCTACTTCATAACTGTAATTTTGCTATGTTATGAATCGTAATGTAAATATCTGATATGCAGGATGTATTTTCATTGTTACAAATTGAACAAAACCCACAGGTTGAGAACCACTGCTCTAGTGAGTCAAATGCTTATTCATAATTAGCAAGCAGTAAGCACAATGAGATCTTATATTTTTTCTATCTTTTAGTCAAATGTAAAATGGTAAAGATGTGGTTCATTGCTAAATAGCATTCCTGAAATCCTGTTTGTTCTGCACTAACGCTTTTATTGAGGATGTCCTCAATTTTTGTATGGCCTCACTTAAAGATTTCATATGGGGCCGGGGAATAGGCATATATTAGTTGTAAGTAGTTGTTGATGTTTTTTTTCAGTAACTTTTTTGTGACAGTAAAGTCAGAGGTTCCCCCCACCCCCATCCCCCAACTGTCTTCCTCTTCTTTAGATACCTTGAATCCTGAAATTTTTAGTTTTTTCACAATTGTGTCTCCTCCAGCAGGGATGTCTCCTATATTCACTATGTCCAGTCCAGCTGCTTTTGCCATCTTTATTCCCATCTGGTACTGATCCTTTCTATGGGCATGGATTTGATTTGGATTTGAGTATAGGCAGTTGTGCAAACAACTGTATGTGAATATAGTCACCCTATAGCTGCTGTGATTCAAGTAGATTTGGTTGAGATAACATGTAACCTCTTGGAGTAATCTCTTCAGCACCCAAATTCAAGTTTTTGCAATAGTGATGGGGTGCTTGTGCTTGGGCCCCAGCCCTAGGATCATATCTTTCCCCAGCCCAAAGACCTATTTCTGGCTATAACTCATGGGTGGGCCCAGTGAGGCAAACCATCTCTTCCTGTTACAAGAACAAGCTGACCTCTGTAGAATTTCCCTTTTATGAACAGGACTACCTTATACCAGCAGAATTATCATGTGCTGATTCCCACAGTTAACCATATACAATACAGAGGTCAAGCTATAGACACCAACTCCTAAGGCTATCTTGTCACAAATGTAGATGTACAGACATACAGACCCCTTAGAATTGGGCCCATGCCCCACACCCATGCCAGTAATGAATGATTCTTGTACCCAAGGTACAGAAATTATATGTTCACTACCTAATTAGCATACTTGCCACATAATTCACTGTACTTTTTCTATATAAGCTTTAGCATCACTCCAGTTACGTTTTGAGTTCCATAAGGAGCTCTGCCCTCCATATTAGTGTTACAATAAATTTTTGTCACTTGACTAGAAGATTGCTTGAATCCATGAATTCTTTCCAGACAAGTCTCCCCTGAACCTTGGTATTTTGGGGTCCCTGCTCCCCTAAAACTACATCAATAGCACATCTTCACACAGATTTTTGATGTTTGGGGATGTCAGTAAGAGTGGCACTTACTGAAAAATAATGCCCTACTGGGCAGTATAGTATAGCATAGCATAGCATAGCATAGCATAGCATAGCATAGCATAGCATAGTATAGTATAGCATAGTATAGTATAATAGAAAGTAAAGTATAATATAAAGAATGATAGACCTAACGCCAGGGTGCATTCATAGTCTGTATCCAGCACTTCTAGTGCTTACTAGCTATGTAACCATGGTTTTAACACTTCCTAACTATGTGACAATACAATTAACTCCTTTGAGCCTCAGTTTTGACATCTATAAATTGGGGATAATATCTCTTACCCTTACTACCCCCACAGGATTGTTATGTAAAAAGGGTAAAGGTAAAGGTAAACCTTTAAGTGTCATATAAACTATGAGTTTTTAGGAAGGAAAGTGTAGAACTGTTTCAGATTATCATGGTCAACATTAATCGGCAAGCACTCTACTATGTACATCTGCGTTATGGGTCATTTTTCTCTTTCAAACTGTCCAAATTGTGTCTGAAAGCTGTTTTACATGTCTTAGCAGTGTATATTAAAACAAAGCACTTCTCTACTCATATAAGACATCAGAATGTTGATCCACAAGTGGCAACATCCCATACCTTTTGACTTAATGTAAATTTTTTCTTTTACATAAAAACACTTTTTCTTCCCTTTTTTCATTATTAACTATTCCTTGTGAAAAAGGCCTTAAAAGACAGTGTACCTTACAGAAATGTTTCTCTCCCTGTAGGCCCTAGGGATATAGATACAGAAAAGAGTGGAACAAATCTCTATGCTTACAGTGCTTATATTTCTTTTGGGGGATATAGTATGGACACAAGTAAGTATATGCAGAAAAATACAAGGTAATTAGGGTTAGGGTTAAGAAAAGCTTTATGTGGAAGGTAATGCTTGAGTTATATCTTGAAGGAAAACAGGGAATTTATGAGGCAGAGGTGAGGAGGAAATCAGTCCAGGCATGGGAGAGAGCCAAAAGGTCAGAATGGGAAATGGAGTGTTACGTGTAAGTGACAGTAAGTAAGTCTACAAGAATTCCATCTGTGTTTCTATAGCTATGGCAGTCATAATTCCCTATTTCAGCGGTTCTCAACCTGTGGGTCACGCCCCTTTGGGGTTCAAATGACCCTTTCACAGGGGTCGCCTAAGACCATCGGAAAACATATATTTCCAATGGTGTTAGGAACTGAGACACCGCTCCTCTATCTGTCTCCAGGTGGGTCCGCCCACATGCAGATATGCCCACATATGAGTATTAAAGGGTCACGGCCTTAGGAAGGTTGAGAGTCACTGCCCTATTCTTTTAGATAGGTAACACTAAGGCTCTATAAGTGGAGAGCCAAATGACAAAAATGAAAACCTCTTCCATTTACTTTTAAGTTTTGCTGAGCACTCTCTTCACAATAACCCTGTGGAGTAGGTAGTGTGAATATTGTTATTATTATTCCAATTATAAGATTGTAGCAAATGTTTCTGCCTCATCTTTTTGGTCCTAGAACCTTGGGGTCCAGGAAGTTTTCCTCAAAGGGAAACAGATGGAGCAGGATTTGTGAGACATCCTACTAACATCAATCAATAAACATTTATTAAACCCTTCACTACGTGTCAGGCACTGTGCAAAACTCTGAGGCTACAAAAGGAGGCAAAAGGCAGTGCCTGCCCTCAAGGAGCTCACAATCTAACAGAAACCAAACAAATATATACAAAGCAAGCTACACCCAGGATGAGTAGGAAATAATTAACAGAGGGAAAGCACTGGAATGAAGAGGGGTTGGGGAAAGTTTCCAGTAAAAGAGGGGGTTTTATTCGGAATTTAAAGGAAGTCAGGGAGGTCTGGAGCTGGAATGGAGGAGGGAGAGAATTCTGGGCAGGACAGACAGCTGTGTCTGAGAGCTGGGAGATGGAATGTCTCATTCGTGGACAAGCCAGGAGGCCAGCACCACTGGATTGAAGAAAGCTCTGATCCTCTCTGGAAAAGAGAAAACGGTAGAAGCTACCCTGCTCTGAGTGAACTTTAGGAGTGACAAACAGTGAAGAATATTAAAACTTTGTTTTTAGTGAAGAAAACATTAAGAAAGAAAAATATTCCTCCAGTCTAGAGTCCTTCCCAGACTTGCCTGAAGAAAAGAAACGTTATCAGTATCTAATCAAACCCCTTAGGAAACAAACCCATTCCCCCAAATCACTGTCCACTCCCCTCACTTAGACTCAGCTCCTTTTTTTTTAGGAAAGTGTGTGAAAGGTTAAGGATGAAAGGGTTACTCTAGGTAATACACACAGACTGTAAGTCTCATTCATTGATACTGTTCGTGAGCAGTTCTTTCAGATGCTTTTCTGAGTTCTTGCAACACAAACAGGGGGAATCTTCTTTGTGACCTGTCTAGAAAAGATCTATGAGGGGATAATGTGAACTGCATGTGCCACATCCCACTGTGAGATCTACTGTCCAGTACAATGCTATATATCACATTTTTTTCCCCTGTATATCTTTTCTGTCATTTCTTTGTGACGTCCAATGACTCCAGATAGAAGGAATCTACGTACAACTAGTGTTGAGATCATGTTCAATTTTGGGGTGGGGGACGCTCCAACCCTGGTACCATCTCTGTTTCCTTCTTCTTGTGTCCATGGATTCAAGCCTCTGCATTCCTCTCAGGTGCACACATCACTCCTACGTTCATCCAGGTCATTGATGAAGAAGCAGAAAGTAGCTCAATTTCCTCACCTACCTTTTATTGTCAGGGTCCTTGTATTCAATGGCCACGACCCTCCATTTTTCCCAGGTAAATATTCTTGTCTGCTGTTCTCTCAGCACGTTCTCTGTAGGTACTTGCCCTTGAGTCTGGTTGACCAGAGCTGATCTTTTACTTGATTTGAAGAAATTAATTCAGGCTTTTCACTGGGAGGTCTAATACTGAAGCTAAAGCTTAAATACTTTGGGCACATAATGAGAAGATGCTACTCATTAGAAAAGATCTGATGTTGAGAAAGATTGAAGGCTAAAGGAAAAGGGGATGGCAAAGGACGATATGGACAGGTAGTATCATGGAAACAATGAACATTAATTTGGACAGACCCTGGGAGATAATGGAAATGCTAACTAAATAGAAGAGTCTGACATTCCATGGTTCACAGGGTCATGAAGAATCTGACACAACTGAACAACAACAAAGCCTGCGCATGGGAAGGCGTCCTGGGGTTAGACTGATTTGAGTTTTCCCAAAGTCTCATTGTTCTCTGCAGCTTGGAAATCTCTCATAAATTGGTTTACTCTGTCCAGCAGTGGATCACACTTTGAGCTCTTCTGTTTCTCCTTAAGACCAGTTAGGCATGATGCTGCAGTTCTGGGGGGAACATCTTATACCCTGAAATTCTTGTTCTGATTTAGCCACATTTGCTTCCTCAAGTTTTATTGGTCTCTTTATCAGTTTCTACAATTGTTTCTCTAGCCATAATGCTGTAGTTTCACTGGGGAACCACCTCTTACATTTGTATCCCCATTGGCTGGCTCAATAAATTCTTGTTGATTAAATTCCCTAATGGATAAGTGGTCAAATGAGAGGAACAAGATAGCTTTCAAGAGAACTGAAAATTAATAACTGTATGAGAGATTGTTCCAAATCACTTAGTACTGAGAGAAATACAAATTAAAATAACTTTGAGGTTTTACTAAATTGCTCAGCGATCATGGTTCTAAGGGATTTAGAGTGTTTTCAGATTGTAGCTGGAAAGATCAAGGTCATATGCCATAATCCAACAATCTAGCATGTTCTGTCTATAAAACGAACAAACGGCAACCACTGTTTAAATGTTCTTTTCTCTTTGAGCACTCCATTAATCTATATTTTTTAGGGTTTATACTCAATTTCAACCATATGAATTGACATTTGTTAATATGTTCCTTTATAAGTGTTTTCATGTTTTGTGTATGCATGCACATTGCTTTCTATTTGCTTTGACTCTCCTGTCTTGTACAGTTCATACCTAATAAGTGTTGGTGTCTCCCAGTCCTTTTCCCTTTCACCATAGTTCCCTGACCACCTGCTGATTTCCCTACCTGAAAACTCCCTAAAGGGTAGAGACTATGCTTCCTCTTTGTACATTGCTTTACTAGGCAGCTGTGATGTGGTGGAAAAACCACTGGGTTCAAATTCTGCCTTTGGTGCCTAGTAGCTGTGTAACTTGGTTGTTTTTTTTTTGAAAGCTTTTTTTTTAGAGGACAACTGGGGTTAAGTGACTTGTCCAAGGTCACATGGCTAGTAAGTGGATTTGAACTCAGGTCTGCCTGACTCCAGGGCCGGTGCTCTATTCACTGCACCACCTGGCCACTCCTAGTTGTGTGACTTGGGATAAGTCACTTAACATCTACAGACTCAATTTTTTCATCTGCAAAATGAGACTATTGCTTTTGTATTATCGGACTTTCCAGATTGCTACAATCAAATGAAAACACAATACGGAAGTGTGATTATTACTGCAGAATTTTGAACACAAACATATTCAGAAGTGATGTATGCATCTCTCCCATGAGGAAGGACTGGATTCTAGGATCAGTAGGACCCTGCAGGTGGAGCTATGCCTTTTTCTCTTTCTCACAATAATAGCTGAAAATAGAAATGCTACAATTGAGAGAGTTAGCACTATTGTGAAGTCGTGACTTGAAAGTGAATCGCCTCGTGATCCCCTCCTCCCCTCCCCGCATCATCCCTAGTTGAGGCAGGAGATGGAGAATATCACAAATCAGCCACGAGAAAAAGGCGTTGGGACCATATTTGCTTTTATTCTTGCCACAGGGGCATTAACAGCCTATGAGAAGAAATTTAGGCAGATGAAGGGAACAAGTGTCAGCCACCAGGTAGACATTAGAGGAATTCAGGCAACAGAGAAACAAACATGTTCAAGCTAGAGGGGTTTGTGGCGAATCAGTCCGATTCCTGATGCCAGGTCCTTAATCCATTTTCTCAGCTGGGCCAGTGCCTGTCGGTATTACCCTAAGGAGCCACATGGGGGCAGCAAAGGTGCCAAAAACCCATCCCTTGCAGTGAGAAAGCTGAGATGCTGATGACTTTCAGGTGGGTATTGGGGATCGTGAGGCAGCAACTTTCAAAGTGTCTCACCAGTAGGAAGAGATGGGGGGGGGGGGAGGAGTGGGGGAGAAACCTAATCAAGGAAATAGCATTCCTGGGGTCTCCCCTGCATGATCTTGAGGAAATCAAGACCTGCTATATTTTTAGGTGTATTCAGCAGGATTGGACAGTAATTTATGCAGAGGATTTTGGTGGGAGGGACACCAGAGACTCCCAGGAACTCTGAGCTCCCTTTCTCCCTCCCTCTCCGTCTGGACTCTTGCCCTGGGTCAAGGTCTCAGATACTCCTTGATCTTTTAATAAAGTGTCACATCCTCAGCTCGATTTTTCACCCCCAACAGAAATGTGAGCTACAAAAGGGGTGGGGGGGGACTGGAATAGCCCTCCTCCCTCTCCATCTAGTTTTGATTTCTTGTAATCCTGCATTCCTGCTTCCTCACCCTTTCTCCTCAAAAGGCCCATCCAGGTGTTTCTGGGGCTTGTCTTTCATGCCTTGCGCTTCTGCAATCAGCTCTGGAGTAAGAGGAACCTGGAAGGTGGGCTCTCTCTATCCTTTCCCCCACGTCTTGTGAACGTGACCCCTCCTTGGGCCTCAGTTTCTTTTTCTGAAATGCTGAGATCATTCAAAACTTCAGACTCCTTCCCATAGCACACAAAGGAATCAAGCACATGGTTTTAGCTCAATAAACACAAAGAAAGGAACCGCAGTGATTCCCGTGATTTCCACTGGCTTTTATATCCTAGTTACATTTTCATAGCTTTTTTTTTTTAACTGAGGATAGACTGGGATCTCTCCCTACATGTTGAGAACTGAATTCTGGAAAAAATCTTTTGCTCCATTTTATTTTTTCATAGATTAATGGAGCAAGTTGATTCTGGCAAGAAGCAAAGATTTTGGAAGAAAAGAGAGTTAAGAGACTAGAGGGTGCTTTGGGGGAGGCTCAAAAGATGGTGATGAGGATTCCTAGGCAGCAGAAAAAGATCCCAAACAAACTTGAGATGGAAGGAGGCATGTAGCTTGGAGATTGAAAATAGTCACCAAAAAGAGATTGTAGGGTCAGGAATAGGGAAGGGAACATTGAGAGAGCAAGAGATGTCCCTACTAGTAGCAACTAAATGACAAATCTTATTTATCAATCATTTCAAGATTCAAAATTTCCTAATATCTATCATTCTGGCCCCCAATACTCTTTCTCTCCAATTTTTGTTTTGCTTTTTTTGGAGGGGGGAAGGCAGGGCAATTGAGATTAAATGACTTGCCCAATGTCACACGGCTAGTAAGTGTGAAGTGTCTGAGGCCAGATTTGAACTCAGGTCCACCTGACTTCAGGGCTGGTGCACTATTCACTGCACCACCTAGCTGCCCCCCCAGCACTCTCCTCTTTCAGCCTGTTGGGGAATCTGAGTCACAAGCATGGCAAGAACTTGTCTAACTACCAGGATCGAATCCAGTCTCAGATAGATGGGGCAGGGAGGTGTCTCCGTGGGAAGTAAAAGGGATATTAGAAGATGTGGAGCAGCCCAGAGGGCAACAACTTCCCAAGTGTTCCGGAGTCCCCCAGGCTACATTTCACCAGCTAGCCTGCCCATTCTGATTCCCACCATTTCTGTATCTGGATCATACGTTGCAAAATGTACTTGGGGCAAACAGCATTAAAAGCACCAGTTCCATGGAAGGTAAGAATGAAACACTAGGGCACAGCAAGGCCTCTCTGCTTTGGGTGGCGCAATTCACTTGGAGTGGCCTATAGAGGAAGTACATCTTTGGGTAGCTTTCTAGTTTAACTGTGCTCACTATCTGGGCACTAAGCTCAGTTGTTTCTACCCTGCTGAAGAAGTCTACATGCTGTGAGGGGCCTGCAAATTTGTACCACTCTGAGAATCCCAAGCACTCCACTCTAGTTACAGCTCGGCTAACTGCCTCCTGCTCCAACCCCCTGGTGACAGTTGTCTTTGCCCCTCGAGTACTCAAGATATCATTCAATCCTTTTGGGCCACGTCAGTACCAAGGGATGGGAGTCAAGGGACAGTATGAGGAACTTAATACAGCCCACTTTCTTCCCTAAATGGAAAACCTCAGCTACAAAGCCCAGGGAAGATCTCGTTCATACAACAGGCATGCTGTCCAGAGTGAACATGCAAAGAAGAGGCTAGAAGGAAAGATGGGGAGAAGGAGCGCTGATGGCTGGGGTGAGGGGCTTCAACACTTCGCCCAGTAATTTTCCACTTTTACCAGAGCCACCACAGCATGTATGAGCAGCAAGTTCCTTCCCTTTCCACCCCCACTCCCCCAGGCCTCACTAACCGAGTCCCTCCCATATGCAGGCTACATTGCCAGAGGCTAGGTAGCTGACGCACACACACCTGCCCAGGATCCCAGCCGACCGCCCAGGCGAAAAGGGGCCCCAGCCTCATCACATGGACCCAGTTCTTATCAGGGGCTTGGTTGAATTAGCCATAGGCTGGCCAGTTTCCAAACTGGGGAGATGGGATGATAAAGAGGAGAGAGAGCACACTTGACCCCTCAGGGGAGGTTGGGGTGACCTGGACTGAAGAGGGGAGAGAATGGAAGCTGGGAAGAGTGAGAAGTGTCTTCTCTTTGGAGTATGTAGAGACAGGCTCTGGCTTGGGCATTTAAGACCTGGGTTCACTATTTGGCAAGGCAACAAGCTGGGGAGGCACTTCGGGGAAATGGGGTGCAGAGCACTGGGGGGAAGGAGAATGGGTCCACTGCTGGGGATCTCAGCACAGGAAAGAAGCTATTCTATCCCCCACCCAAACCAGTATTTTAAAAAAAGGCTCTTCTTTCTTACTCACCAGAGGGTATCATTCCTTCGCTTTTAGGGCCGAGGAACCATTTCTGCTTTGTACTATTCACCAATCCCAAGTCCTCTCCAGTCCCCCAGAAGACAACTTGGGGATCTGGAAGGGAAATGACTCTGGATTCTTTTATAGCCCAGCGAGGCAGAGAGTACATCAAAGCACTGTTCTATGTCTCTCAAACATTCCCTTTGATTGGGCATATCTGGGCACTGATTTGTTATTTCTTTAGGCTGTGATCTGATTTGTGACTCAGCTTGGTACCTCTATCTCCTATCTCACTGTCAGAGACCTCAGAGCAGACCTTTAGGACTCTTGGTAGGGGCTCACTTCTCCCTGCCCCACCACCCCAGGGTGCCCAACTCTACACATGTATCTTTTTAGCACTGTAATGGAAATGCAACCACAGATCTAAGCAAAGCTCCCACATATACAAAGAAGGGCCATTTTAAGGATCACCATTCTTTAAACAGCATCCCTCATTCTCTTCCTCCACGTATAATAATATCATAGACAAGCTCATAGCTTTGGATCTAGAAAGGACCTCATTTTATAGATATGGTACTGAGGCTTAGGCAGACTATGAGACTTGTCCAAGGTCATATATGTAGAATGCAGCAGACACAGGACTCAAACCCAGGTCCTGTGACTCTAAGTACTACACTATGTTGCTTCTGTGTATCTTCAGGGTGTGAATCTTAGTAGACTATGTTACCTTCCTATGCTAGCTCATCCCCTTGCATAAAATGCTTCAGTTTTTGACCCAGGGAAAGGTAGGGATGAGGGCAGTAACAAAGAAGGAAAACAGTTTTCTCTCAAATCACACATATCTTCTGGGGTTCAGGATTCAGCTCACTCATGGGTCCCTCTGTTGACATCTAAGCTCCTAAACCATTGTCTGTCATATCCCTTGGACTCTTATACCCCAAAACTAAGGTGGGAGAAAGGGAGTACACTGGATTTACAATCTCACTTTTGGAAACGGAAATGAGAGTTCTGATGGGCAGGGAAGCAGGACATTTAGTGACTCCAGTCCTTTAGGCTTCCAGAATTCCTCACATATATACAACCTACAGAAAATAACTCCAAGGATGCTGTAGAAGGAGCATAGTTGGCAGAGGGCTGATGGCTAAGATGATGTTTAGTGCTATATCTCAGGGGCTGGGAAAGAGCAGGGGATGGATGTTACAAGGGGACAAACAGGTTGCATTTCTTGGAGCTGGAAAAAGGGAAGCCTTTTCAATCCCGGTTGGTGCCAAAAAGCTGCAGAAAGAAGGAGAAGATGTAGACGATGTCCAGGTAAATGTTGAGTGCTCCAAAAATATATTCCTCTGGGCTCAGAGAATAGCGCCGATTTCCCATCAATAGCTGTGTGTCAAATGCCAGGAACTAGAGGAGCAAAAGAGAGTTATTACAGTTAGAGACTATTCTGAGAAGGGTTACCACTAAGGTACGTTAATGAGGTTGAGTTTTTCGTTTGATCTTTGGTGTCCTTCAGCAAAATTCTGTTGGGAATGTCGTGGCTGATACCCAGCTGCTGAGACCCACAAACCCCTTCACTGGGCCCTTTACCCCCTACTCTAAACCGTTTCCAACCCTCTTCTCACACACACCAAGTCTGAACCTATCTGTTTTCCATCCCAATCTCTCAGGGATTTCTCAACTACAAGATAAATTAATCTAGTTTATGCGTGATTTTTCCTGGACCATATTGCAGGATGCAATGTGGCATCATGAAAAAAAAAGTGTTAGACATAAGAGCTGGGTTTAATCTTGTATCTACGTACATATTCTCTCCCCCAATAGAAGTAAACTAGAGGGCAGGGATTGGATTTTCTTTTTCTTTTTTTAATCCTCAGTGCTTGGCAAAGTACCTTTGACATAGTGGGTTGACTGTATGAATCTGGGGCTTATTGAACTTCAGTTTCCTTATTTGTGTAAGTAGAGTAACAATCACCTCTCTGTGGGGAAAAGAATCCTCGGTGGGCAAAGGGCTGTGCTTGGCCCAGTTGGGTGTTTTAGTCACTTTTTTTTAACCATACACTCCAACTGTACAGCCTGGAATCCCAAGCTGCTGGAGCAGCAGCTCCTCCTCTATCTCTCACAGGATCACTGACTGAGGGCTGAAAGGGACTTCAGAGGTTATCAGAGGTTATCTGGGCTGACTTAGTCATTTTATAGATGAAAAAACTGAATTGGGGGAGGGGAGAACAGAAAGGAGAAAAAACAGATTTGTGTTCATTAAAAAAAAACTAAAATAAATAAAGAATTGATGTCTGTAGATGGGAAGTGATTTGCCCAAGTTAACACCGGCTGTCCTTTGCATGCCCTAAGCATGGGCAGCATCTCTTTCCTTCTCTTTCCTGTGCACAAGACCCAGGTTGCTTTTTTCCCCCCTTTCTTTTCAAAAGTACTTAACTCCCACCAAACCTCTGATGACCAGACTGTAATCCAGGACCTTGGCCAGCCTCCCAAGATCCAGGTCAACCCATAGACCAGCCTGCTCAACCCATAGACCCATCCATTAGGTCTGTCTAGTGTGACGAAAAGGAGTACCTCATGGACAGGGATCCCTACCTCAGTATAGCACTGATTCCCTTCCCATAATTTTCTTCCTTTTCGTTTTGCCAGAGCTCCCTTTTAAAAAGCAAATACCCTTGGGTGGATAAAGCAGCAGGCCAGGAGTCAGCAAGACCTGGGCTTGAATACAGCTTCAGACATTGACTTGTCATGTGAATCTGGGCAGGTCTTCGCCTTTCTCTGCTTTGGTTTCCTCAAGTCTCATATGGGCATCATCATGACCCCTAACTCCCAAGATTGTTGTGAGGACAAAATGAGATGACATTTGAAAAGCATGTGGCACTGGGCTTGGCACTTAATAAATGCTTATTCCCTTCCCTACCTTCTCCCCTTAAACCTTGTCAGCAGAACAGCTTAGCTGACAGTGACCTGAGAGCAAGACCCTGAAGAAAAAGGGACAAAAGATGGATCTCTAATGAGCGCACGAAGGAGGGAAAGGCTCCTGAGGGGAAAGTTGACAGGGAGGTACTAGAGGCAAGTTTTCGGACTTCACATTATTACTTAGCATTGGACCCGATTGCCATTACTCTAATCCAGTGGTTCTCAGCCTTCCTAATGCCGCAACCCTTTAATACGCATGTGGGTGGACCCGCCTGGAGACAGATAGAGGAAGTTCCTAAGACCATTGGAAATATGTTTTCCGATGGTCTTAGGCGACCCCTGTGACAGGATCATTCAACCCCGAAAGGGGTCGCGACCCACAGGTTGAGAACCGCTGCTCTAATCCCACCCTCGGCCAGGCCCAGCTTGATTCAATGACTGTCTATTTGTCGTAGGGGCTGCCCTTAATGCTTGTCCAGGTCAGTTTAGGAGAGTGTGACCTCCCAGAGGTAGGAGGTGAGCACATCTGGGTGTCTAGTAATAATAATATTGACAACAGCAACAGCTAGTATTTACACAGCTCTTTAAGGCTGACAAAATACACATATTATTATTCCATTTGACCGTCACAACTCGGTGAAGTAGGTGGTATTACTATCTTCATTTTACAGATGAGGAAACTGAGGGTCACAAAGCTAGAAAGTGTCTGAGGCAAGATTTGAGCTCAGGTTTTCCTCACTCCAGGTCCAATACTTTGTCTACTATTTCTTCTTCTTTTTCTTTTTTCTTTTTGGCAGGTAGTTGGGGTTAAGTGACTTGCCCAAAGTCACATGGATAGTAAGTGTGTCAAGTGTCTGAGGCTGGATTTGAACTCAGGTCCTCCTGACTCCAGGGCTGGTGCTCTATTCACTG
>CM053581.1:389160978-389178047 GCA_028627135.1 Pseudochirops cupreus | reverse complement strand
GAACTGTATTAAAGGGTCGCGGCATTAGGAAGGTTGAGAACCACTGCTTTATGGTGAGATTCTAGGTTCTGGGATTATCAGTACTTAGAAGAGGAGTCTGGAAAGGTAGCATCTGTGGAAAGGAAACACTTAGGGCTGGGAGTTTGGGCACATACAGGATTTCTCCTCTTGTCCTGGCTACCGCCAAGCTCTGGCTTTTCTTTGAGGTAGGAGAATCTATATTCTATCAACATAGGGAAGTGGTTACATAAGCAAAGGATCAGAAAAAGATTAAGCAGAGTCACTCATTCTGCTTCTTCTGTGGGGACAGACAGTAGGGATTTGTTTCCTGCCTTCTGTTATTGAGTCAGTCAGTCAATAAGCAACTAGATGGCTCAGTGGGTAGAACTCTAGGAGCAGGTTCAAATCCTGCCTCAGACATTTTCTAGCTGTGTGATCTTGAGCAAGACTTCTGTCTGCCTCACTTGTCTCACCTGTAGGATGGGGAAAAGAGTAGTGCCTACCTTCCAGGATTACAGTGAGAAAAAAATGAGATAATATCTATAAAGTGCTTTGAAACCCTTTAAGTATTATATAAATGCTGGCTAGTATGCCCTAGTAGGGGGTGTTCCCAAGACAAGTGGAGAATGAAGAGCTAAAAATATTTGGATTTGTTCCCAGGACACTTAAGGTACAAAGTAGGCAAAGGAATCTTGGAGAAAGAGGCCCTAGCAGATTTGACATCTTAAAGCAATCTAAAACTTGCATAAGATTTTAATATATATACTATATACTATATACTATATACTATCTTTATCCTCATAACTGTCCTGGGGGATAGGTGCCATGGTTTAATATATAGCCAGCCTAGAAAGTCTCAAAAGAAAGAAACTCTAAATCTAGAGTAATTAAAGGTAAATCTTCAAGATGAGAAGACAGAAATACAGGAGGATATAAAAAGCTCGTGAAATAATAATGGAGAACTTATATACTTAAAGCTTCCACTCACCAACCCAACCCTTAGCTTACCATGTGCCCTGGGCACAGGCAGCCAGCTCAAGCAACTTGGGAAACTTCTATTTAAAGGTCTAGTTGTAGGGGACCCTGCTTTGTTCTCCCATGGTAGTGAATAAATCTAAATCCCCTCTCCTTACCACCTCCCTCTAATGCCCTGCTCCATAAGAGTAAGAAGACATTAAGTCTGATCAGCCAGTTGAAAGAAAGGGATTCCAACCATGGCAGGAGTTAGAAAACTTGGCATTGCAGAACCAGAGAGAGGTGAAGGGGTTCCATGCCAATGAGAAAGGGGACTAGAACCCTACCTGGGGTCAGGCCTTCTCTACAGAGTTTATTTCAAGCAGGGACCTAAGCAGACTCTCAGGACCCCTAACCCAATTAGACTGAGGTCTGTGCAGAAGTGGACAGGGAAAGAGCCAGAAGAGACAGGAGAGAAATTAGAGACAAGCTAGTGGGAATAAAAGGAAAAATCATGAAAGACAAAAAAATCTAAAAGAGAAACGCTGTATATAAGCCAGACCCTGAACAGGTAAAACAAATGTTACTCACAAAGACAGAAAGAAAAATGAGCAACAACAAAAAAATTTAAAGGTCAAAAAACGTAGCATAATAGCCTATGAAGGAAAATGAGCCAAAAATCCTCAGTGGAAAAAATAATTTGTTGGGCTTCCCAAAGAAAATGGAACAAAAGCAAAAAAAAAAAAAAACCAAAAAAAACCCTATGGAATAATTCAAGAGAGATACAACTTGATATTTGGATAGTCATCCATGCCTTCTCATTCATCAGATCACTGTGAAGGTCAGAAATAAAGATGCTTCTTGTCCAAGAAACTACAGATCGTGGATAGGACTTCCACAGGTTCCTGGAAAAATGCTGTCCTCAATAAACAGCTACTCTAAGTACTATCCCCGGACTTTCAAAGAATTAAAATATAAAAAGCTACAAACAACACCAAAACTGAATATAATTTAACAATTAATATTTCTTTGATGATTATGAAGGCACTTTTGGAGCTTGTTGTGGTTCAGGGTAATTATTATATTAGTGATAGGATGTACCAATTAAAGATTATTTCCTATTGACAGAATTCCAAATTATCTAGTTTCTGGGCTATTTTTCTATTAGCACCTTCCCCCTGACACCAAAAAGGAAGAAAGATTAGAAATCAGAGCTCTCAAAGATGAATTAACAAAGGCAAAGAGCAAGACAGAAAACTTAGAACACACAATGGAAAGCTCTCCAAGGAAGCAGTGGTTCTGAGAAAGAGAATGAGAGATTTTGAACCTTAAAAGTACAAAAGTAGAAGCAACTTGGCAGAGAGAAACAAAAGACAATGGATTGAAAGCATACATGAACTCTATGCCAAAGACATTGACTTGAAGATAGGACAGGAATGCGTAACTTAACAGTAACAGGACTCTAAAAAGAACTTGGTAGAATTTAAAAAACAAAAACAAAACACAACACCTGAGTACTGTATTGCAGGGGGAAGAAAACTACCCAGAATTTCTGAATATAAATAAGAAATTATCAATTGAATCTATATATTGTTGCCATAGAAAAAACTCATGCTTGAAACTTCAAAGAGCTTTTGAGGAAAAATTGGAGGAAATGCAGAGGCAAAAAGGAAATTCAGTGATCACTTTCTATATGCCTTTCCCCTCCATCTTTCCTTCCCCCACCCTTCCTCCTAACTCCTGTTTTTGGCTTCTTGCTCTGGAAATTGTAATCAAATCAATATCACCATTTCTTCTGAAAAGGATGCACCCCTAAGATTAGTGGAGGTATGTGTATATACATATATATATATGTATATATATATGTATATATATATATGTATATATATGTTTGGTTAGAAGAGAGCAAGTGTCCTGGTCACAGTTCCAGGGCCAAGAGAAGCACTAGCACTTGCAGTTGCAGGGGAGCAGGGGCCCTTCCTGGGTAAAGATCAGAAAGCAGACCAAGAAAGCAGTGATCACACCTTTCCCGGAATAATACCACCTTGGAAGCACCAAAAATTTGCAGACCCACAGGACTAGTTCTGAAAACAGCAGCATGAAAACCCTCAGGCTTGGCACAGTGTCTCCCCATACCCAGGTGAATAGAGCCCAACTTTAACATAAAGTTCAAAGTGAAGAAATAGACTGAGAAAATGCACAAACAATAACAACAACAACAAAAAGACCATAAAAAGCTACTTTGGTGGCAGGGAAAATCAAGGCATAAACTTAGAAAAAGACAACAATATGAAAACAGTTACAAGCAAAGCCTTAAAGAAAACTGGTAACTGGATCCAAGGCCAGCAAGAATTTCTGAAAAGACAAGTGTGGTAGAGGAAAAATTGGGAAAAGAAATGAGAGTGATATGAGAAGATTAGGAAAAGAGAATTAACAACTTTGTAAAAGAGGAACAAAAAAAATTCTGAAGAAAATAGCACCTTAAAAAACAGAACTGGACAAATGGAAAAAGAGGTACAAAGCTCACTGAAGAAAATAATTCCTTAAAAATAAGAACTGGGTAAGTGGAAGCTAATGTTTCCACTATACTTCAAAAAGCAATAAAACAAAGCCAAAAGAATGAAAAAAAAAATAGAAGAAAATGTGAACTATCTTATCAGAAAAACAATTGACCTAGAAAATAGATTAAGAAGAGATCATTTAAGAATTATTGGACTATCTGACTGTCATGATCAAAAAAAGAGCCTAGACACCATATTTCATGAAATTATAAAGGAAAATTGCTCTGATATGTTAGATCCAGAAGGTAAAATAAAAACTGAAAGAATCTATCAATCACATCCTGAAAGAGATCTCAAAATGAAAAGTCCCAGGAATATTACAGCCAAATTCCAGAGCTCCTGGAAGAAGGAGAAAATATTGTAAAGAGTCAGAAAGAAAGAATTCAAATATTGAGGAACTACAGCCAGGATCATGCAAAATTTAGCAGCTTCCTTGGTAAAGGAGCAGAGGGCTTAGAATATGATATTCTGGAAGGCAAATGAACAAGAATTACAACTAAGAATAACCCACCCAGCAAAAATGAATATAATATTTCAAGGGAAAAAATAGATATTTAATGAAATGGAGAATTTCCAAGCATTCCTCATGTAAAGACCATAACTAAACAGAAAATTCAACATTCCAACAGAAAACTCAAGAGAAGCACAAAAAGGTAAACATGAAAGAGTAATCATAAGGGACTCAATAAAAATTAAACTGTTTACATTCCCATATGGAGAGATAATACATGTAATTCCTAAGAACTTTATCATTATTAGAGCAGTTTGAAGGAGTCTATATAGACAGAGGGAACAGGCATGAGTTGATTATGTTGGGATGATCTAGAAAAAAATATAAGGTTGAGAAAAAGGGATGCACTGGGAGAAGGGGGAAGAGAAAGGTAGAATGGGGGGAAATTTTCTGACATAATAGAGGCAAGTAAGGAAGAGTTTTTATAGTAGAGGGGAAAATTGGTGGTTGTGGCAGGTAATGCTTGAATCTTATTCTCATCACAATTGGTTCAAAGAAGGAAGAATATGTAGACACAGACACACAGATACACAGACACACACACATACGTATATATACACATGTGTGTGCATGTATGTGTACACGTACACATACTCATTTGGGTATAGAAATCTATCTTACCCAACAGGGAAATAGGTGCAGAAGGGGATAAAAGATATAGGCGTGGAGTGATAAAAGGAAAAGTGGATTAAGGGAGGCAGTGGTCAGAAGCAAAACAGACTTTGAGGAGGAACAAGATAAAAAGAGAGAGAAAGGGATAAACACAAGAAAATAGGATGAAGAGAAGTGATAATAATAATTATGAATATGAATGGCACGAGCTAACCCATAAAACCAAAGTGGATAGCAGAATGGGTTAGAAACCAGAATCCAGCAATACGTATACAAGGGATACACTTGAAACAGAAAGACACACACAGAGTTAAGAAAAAGGGCTGGAGCCGACTATTATGCTTCAGCTGAAGTAAAAATAAAGCAGGAGTAGCAATCATGATCTCAGACAAAGCAAAAGTAAAAATGGGTCCAGTTGAAAGAGGTTATCAATTGGGGAATGGTTGAATAAGTTGGGGCATATGATTGTGATGGAGTATTATTGTGCTATAAGAAATGATAAGCAGACAGATTTCAGAAAAACCTGGAAGACTTACTTGAACTGATGCAAAATGAACTGAGAAGAACCAGGAGATCATTGTGCACAGTAACAACAATGTTGTACTGTGAAAGTCAATGTCAACTGTGAAAGACTTGGTTACTCTGATCAATACAATGATCCAAGACAATTTCAAAAGACTCATGAGGAAAAAAAATGCTATCTACCTTCCAAGAGAGAACTTATGAAGTTTCAATGCAAAATGAAGTATGATTTTCTCACTTTCTTTATATATTTTTGTAATGTGACTGAGTTGGAAATATGTTTTTTGTGATTTCACATATATAATTGATATAATATTGTTTGCTTTTTCAGTGGGTGGGGGAGGGGTGGGATGAAAATTTAAAAAGAAAATAATGTTTTAAATAAATAAATAACATATTTTTTAAAAGGTGCAAAATGAGAGCTATATTTAGGAACATTGCCACTGAAGAAATTTGTTTTGTTTGACTATATATTTGTCATAAGGTGTTCCCTCCCCCCAATGGCAGGATAGCAGGAGGAGGAGAAAACAAAATTTTGTTAATTGAGAAAAAAATTAAGAAAGAAAAAAGGAAATAGACACACTAATACATTGTTGACTGAACTGTGAATTGGTCCAACTATGTTAAAAACATATTTGGAGAGATCCTAGTTCTAGGCATATATTCCGAGGAATCTGAAGAGAGAAAGGCCTCATAAATAATAAAACATTCATTCATACTTATGCTTTTTGTGGTAACAAAGACTTGGAAATTAAGTGGGTGCCCATCAACTGGGAAATGGCCAAAAACTGTATTTGATGTTAATGAAATATTATTATACTTTAAAAAGAGGAAGAATTCAGGAAAACAAGGAAAGACTTATATGAACTTACACTGAATGAAACAGGCAGAATTAATTAAACAATATATACAATGACTATGACAATGTAAACCAAAAGAATAATAAAATAAAATTGAATGTTACGTACTTAAAATAAGTAACAAGCTCTGGAGAAGAGGTGAGAAAATTCATTTCCTCATCTTTCACGGGAGATGTGGAACAATGCATATGTTGTCAGAGGAGGTTAGTACATTGATTAGTTATGCTGAAGTACTTTTGAAAAAAGACATGTCTTTGTTATAAGAGAAGGCTCACTGGAGAAGAGAGATAAGGGTATATTTGGAAATGATGCTATATAAAACAAAAAGAATCAATCAAACTTTAAAATAAAAAAAAAAGCAGTCCCATTCTTTAAGAGAGGCTGCTAGGAGGCATAGTGAATAAAGGGGCTGGGAAGACTTCAGTTCAGATCCAGCCTCATCTACTTAGTAGTTGTATGGCCATGGGCAAGTCATTTAACTTCTATGGCCTCAGTTTCCCCAACTGTAAAATGGAGTTCATAATGGTACCTCCTTCACATGGTTGTTATGAGGGTCAAATGAGATAACACATGTAAATCCCTTTAATAGATACGTAGTCAAAGGACAGTAACAGTTTCCAAAAGAAGAAATGCAATTAGTCAACAAATATCTGAAAACTTGTTCCCAAAGGAATAGCAGCTTCTTGAGGGCAGGAAATGTTTCATTTTTGTCTCTGTCTCCCCAATGCTTATCACAGTGTCTGTGTATTGTTAATGTATTTTTTTGCTTAATGGGAAGATCTTTCCCATCCATTAATAGACCCATGTGACCTGCTTAAGTCACACCCAAGCCTAAGTCACATGAGTTTGAGTCACATAAGCCTGGGTCCCTCTGACCCTGAAGAAGTGTATATATACTCTGAGGTTAGCATTTTACTTTGGTGCTCACCCATGGGAAAAGCATTCATGTGATGCAGCCAGATGAGACTCTGGGTAGCTTTGAAAACCCAGATGTTGGTGCTTCTTTCTCTGGCAACTATGTATGTAAGTAATGGACAGACAGCTGGATCTGTCTGTTGATCTGTGATGTATGTAATTATTTGGTCAGACAGTTAGAATCCCTGTCTGTTGGTCTTTATGTCATTATTTCTGATCGTAATTTTCTGTTTGTAATTTCTGTTTGTATTTTCTCTCAAGTTCAGGATGATGACTTTTCCCCTGAACTAAGTAAATGATACATATGTTTGATTAAAGTAAGGTTGTTGACCCCTTTTGAGTTGCTTTCCTTTAGAAAAGCAGATCAAAGAACCTGTGCTAGCAGCCTTCCTGTGTGCTGCTCTTGCATACCCACAGCAGCTGCAAGTAGCAATGCTGTTACAGTCTGAAACATAGTAGATGCTTAGTAGATTCTAGATGACTGATTCTAATTACTCATAATCAGAGAATTGCAAAGCAATTTAAAGTAACTCTGAAGTATCACCTCATATAAATCAAACTAGCAAAGTAGAGCTATGAATATATTCAACTGTCCTTGAAATATTGAATTGGTCAGAAACAGTTAACTAAATTGTTCATAGCCTTGGATTCACTATTAGATTTATTCAATAAGGAGATAAGTGAGAAAAAGGATCTTTATTTGCTAAAATATTCATAGTAGCACCAATAAAAAGCTGGAATAAATGATGTGCCCAATAATTGGGGAAAGGCTGAACAAGTTATGATATATAAATATAATGGAATAGCATTTTACTATTAAAGAATGACAAAGATGAAAAATTCAGGGGAAATTTGGGAAGATGAACTGATACAAAGTGAACTAGCCAGCATCGGAGGAAGTATATATTATGAACAATGACCACAACAACATAAATGAAGACAACACTGAAAGAAAACAAAATTCAAATACAATGGGACAATGCTGATTCCAAATTACTCAAATTAAAACACACACACCAAATAAATCTAATTTAAAAGAACAAAATAAATTAGATGTGTGTTTTAAGGTTCTGAAATGATTTTTTCTTTTTTTTTTTGGAGGGGGGAAGGCAAGGCAATAGGGGTTAAGTGACTTGCCCAAGGTCACATGGCTAGTAAGTGTTAAGTGTCTGAGGTTGGATTTGAATTCAGGTCCTCCTGACTCAAGGCCATTGCTCTACTCACTGAGTCATCTAGCCACCCTCAATGATTTCTTTTAAACTAGAAGTCTTTTAGTTCTCAGTATGTGACTTGCCTCAGTCTATGGCTCCCAGGCACAGGAAACCTACAAACTCCAGCAGTGAAGTGAAGTAACTCCATGCAACTACACCCTGTTCACCCAGAAGCACCTCTTCTCTTTTCAGAAGGGGGAGGGTACCTTGTCAGTAACCAGACTCCTTGAACATTTTTCACTATGGTCTGGTCTCCAGGTTTCAGTCTCACCTTTCTTTGTGGAGGGCGATCTGTTCTGATCTGAAAGTAAATCTGTGTGTGTGTGTGTGTGTGTGTGTGTGTGTGTGTGTGTGCGTGCGCGCATGCAGTGTGTGCATTGTAGATGTTAATTTGATATATGTATAATTAACCATAAAAAGAAATATAATAACAAAATAAACCAAAAATAAAGATTAATATAAAATAATAATGTGCAAATTAAGAAGCAAATTGAAGCTCTCTGGGCTGTTTATAAGTAGAAAACCCTTGTCCCTGTCCACCTTACCACATAATGTCTCCTGCCATGATTGAATGAATCTAAGCCAATGTGAGGATTGAGGGAAAAGGATAATTGTGCTTAGTCAGCTAGATTTAAAAGCACAGACAGTTCTGCCTATCCAGTCAGTAGAAGTTGCTGATGCCAACTACCTGGTAGGACAACACAGAATGTTCACATATGAACCCTGGTTCTTCTGTCTCTCAAGAACAGGTACCCAGGGTCTCCCACATGGGTATCTCCATCTTAAATAGTCCTTGAATAAACACCTGAGAAAATAAAGAAGGAACTCTTGTCTCCTTGCCATGCCAAATCTCTGACCTGACTCATCTGCTGAGGCTCACAGAGAGAATCCTCAGGGCTCATGTATTTTTTAGCACTGTACTGAGCATTTTAAACTATAGCTGCTTCATTTGGAGGCCAACATATAAAAATGGTAGCACTGTAAGAGACAACAATGTGAAAGGCCTGGCCTGGGAGTCAGGACAGTTCTAGGACCAACTTTGGTGCAAAAATGACTGTGTGACCTTGGGAAAGTTGTTCCCCTACTCTGAGTTTTGGTTTCCTCAGCTCTGAAGTGAAGGGGTTGGATTTAATTTCGAAGATCCCTTTCAGCTCCAATATTTTTATGTTTTGCACAATTCGTGTTCATTTGTATAAATATATATGTGTTTCTTAAGAACAAGCATCCAATAAATATTTTGTTTAAAAAAAAATAAGTAGAAAACCTTGGTCTTTTACAGAGCATCCTTCGCGTTCGGGACTGTGAGTCATCTACACGGACAACAAAATCCCAACCCTTCAACCTATGTAGATGGCTCTGTGGTCATTCAGGTTTCTACATGGCTAGCCATCTACACTCCCAACATCTCCTCTAAAAACCCAGACTAAAGCATTTTCCAGAATCTCTGGGGCTTCTTCCTGATAAAGGGCTGATTCAGACCTAGTATATTTCCTGACTCACACCCTCCTGAAGCTGGGGTGTGTTCCTCACTTTCTTTCAGTTAAGCTGCCCTGAACTTCCCAAATAGAGGAAGGTGTTAGTAGGATTAGTACTTAGGTTATTAGCATTAAGAAAGTGTGAGTGGGGTGAGGCCAGGGATAGGGAACATAATGCACTTTCACCTTCTAGGGAAAAAGCCTGGTCAAGTAAGCCACCCCACCCTTCATAAGCAATCCTCCCAGTCTAGTCCTGCTCCCACCCATCTTTCCTGTTCCCTGGAAACTCAGCCACTTTTCTCCCCAAGTAAGACAGCTCTCTGGTAGTGCAAAGAAAGATAAAGAGAAAACAGGATGGTCAACTTGACCAAACTCTGAAACATATCATCTTCCACAGGGTGCATCAAGAAAGACTTGGGTTAGATCTCAGGAAGAATTTTGGGCCAAGGGTCCCAGAACAGGGGGATACTCTTCAGCATTTTTCAGTTAAAGATGAGCCATCTATGCAAAAGAACATGAGCCCAAAGGACCCAGGGACTGGGAAGAAATAAAGGTAAACTTAAAAGAATAATAAATATTATTTATTTAAGGTTGTTTGAAGGCACAGTGGATAGACTATTGGGCCTGGAGTCAGGAACACCCAAGTTCAAATTAGGCTTCATATATATTTGAGCTGTGTGACCCTGGGCAAGTCACTTAACTGTTTGCCTCAATTTCCTTATCTGTAAAATGGGAATTATAATAGCACCTACCTCCCAGAATTGTTGTGAAGATCAAATGAGATCATAATTGTAAAGTACTTAGCGAGGTGCCTAACACAGAGAAAGTGCTTTATAGATGTTACCTATTATTGTCATCACCACTAATAATATCACCTTGAATTTGTGTAATACTTTAGTTTTCAATGTGTTTTCACATATATTACTGGTATCTTTGTCAAGTAGGTAGCACAGGTATTATTCCCATTTACGAAAAGCTCCCTTCCCCTCTAAATCTATGGTCCTATAAGGAAAATGGAATTCAAAGAAGAGAAGAGATTTGCTTAAAGTCATTAACAAATTCATGGAAGTGAAAAGATTTGCCCAAAAGCGTTACTAATGAGTTACCGGCAGGATGGGCTAGATTAGAATCCAGGTCTCCTGACTTCAAGACTCCCTCTAGCCACATTCTACACTGACTCTCAATGAATGAAGGAATAAAAATGCATTTATTAAGTGTTTACTCTCTGTAAAGCACTGTGCTAACTGCTGGGGAAATAAGTCATAAGACATAAGGCGTGGTGGAAAGAAGTTGAGACTAGCGGATAAGTGAAAGCTGGGTTCCAGTCCCAGGACAGTCATTAATTAGTTGGGTGATGTTGGGAAACTCATTGAACCTCCTGGCCACTGAATTTCTTCACTGATAAAAGGAGTGGTTTGGACAAGAGAATAAATAATTCAAAGGCCCCTTCCAGTAACAAAGTGAGGTCAAGCATTTCATTGCTGCCATCTTTCAATGTCAACCTCTAGAAGTGTTTGCCTTACCAGTGTCCACCTCTGCATCCTGCCCATTGTGTCTCCTAGGACTACAACGAATTCATATTTAAAGTTTGATTGGAATCTTAGTGCTCAGCAATTATTCTGTTCAACACTCGTGACTGTTTGAAACCAGTGCTTTTTAAACTGTGCGTCTCGACCCCATAGAAGAAGGGGCAGAGAGTGAAAAAAGTTTATGAAGCCCTGTTCTAACCTCTTACAGCCTTTGACCCCTTTAACCCACCAACCCCTCTCTCATTGCTGGTATGTCACCTCTGGCCCTCAGTATGAGTCCCACAGAAATGCACAAAGAGGGGCCTAAGGGAGGGGCCAGGGAGATTCCATTTCTGTTAGATCCACTGCCTAGTTTATTTCCTAGGTCTTTAGGGAAGGGCTTGGGGTTTGGGTTTTTTTGTTTTTGTTTTGTTTTCCTGCCATTTTAGCAATACAGAGACCTCTGCCTCATGCAGAAAGAACCAAAGGATCGGGCAAGTCAAGTTCTCATCTTCATAGCTCTGGGCAGCTATCCCAGAGAAGCTAAGCATCCTGCCCAAAGCCATACAGTCTATCAAGATTATGGGCTGAGCCAAGACTAGAAACCCAATGGCCTATGGCCCATCCCTGGACTCTCCCCTCTCCTTGTCATACCATACTCCTTCTGCAACATTACCTCCTGGGTAATAAAAAGTACACTGGAAAGACAAAGAGGGAAGAGGTTCATGCCAGGGCCTAGCTCCAGCCTGACTTACTCACCCACTTTCATTGACATTTTGGTTCTTGTGCCCAATGGCTCTGAAATCATTGGTCAGGAACCAGGTTGAGGCAGTGGATTAGGGTGAAGGGCAGGTTATCCCTAGCCTGGGAGAGACAAGGGAGATGTGGATCTTAGGGTCCCAGAGAATACAGGGCACCTAGAAATTTCCACAATTTCTCAAGCATACCTCAGCAATACCCTGAGATCCTCTAGAGAGACTTTAGTTTCCTGCCCAACCTGAGACCTAGTACTCCAGTGCAGAGAGAGTATTGTGAGGGAACTTGAGAATTGGCTGGGGTTACAAGGGGCAGAGACCAGAGGCTGAAGTTAATGGAGTGGGAAAAGGGAGCAAATAGACTAGCAGGGGTACATTTGGAACAGGAGCCCTCAAGGAAACCTTTGCTGGTGATTCACATCAAAGGAACCAGGGACATTGAGCAAATATGAACCCAAGAGCTCTTATGGGGAAAGCAGAGTACATGAGTCATAGCTTTGAGCCAGCTCTGAAATCCCTCTTACCCACTCTGGTTCTCTGCCACCCCCACTCTGTCCTATCTTACTTCTTATAAGTCTTATTCCACTATAGTGCTGCCCATTTCACAGAAGGGAAACTCATGCTAGTGAACAACCTCATCTGGAGGGGGTAAGAGAAGCAAGATAGTGAGCCAGACAGCACCTACGGCTGGGGAGTCCTATACTCCTTTTCCTGAGCCCACATGGAGCAACCTGGCTTATAATCTTAGAATATTAGTGCTGAAGGACACCACCACAGCCACAAGAACCCAACCCTGTCCTACCCAACAGGAAAGAATACTGAAGCCGAGTATTCAAGGGACTTCTCTAAATAGTTCTATAGTCAAGGAACATCACAGCTTGGGCTGGCACTCAGAGCCCTTACCTCCAAGGCCAATGTTTTTTCCAGTGACAGAGGGAAAAGGTAAGCTGCAAGGATGGCATTTTACAAGGACAAGACACAAATTTTATTTCCTTTGCCCTGGATACATATAATCTGCAGAATTATCCTGGCCAACTCTATTTAGAGAAAGATGTCTTAACCTGAGGTCCACAGATACTGTTCCCTCCCCCATGGTCTATGGATATATTTTTTGGGGGGGAGGTGTCTGTGAACTTGAATGGGAAAAATTACATCTTTATTTCAATGTAATTGGCTTCCTTCATCATCCTAGATATTCTAACTTAAGCATTTAAAAACATAATTTTGAGAAGGGGTCTTTCCAACCAGACTGGTTGTCTGGTGATCAAAGGGTTCCATGACAAAGAAGATTAATAGTCCTTCATTAGAGGTCTAATTATTATTATTTTATTATTAGTTATTATTATTATTATGTTATTATATTTTCGTATATTATAATTGTTAGGTCAGTCATAAAAAAGACTGGGGACAAATAGATACTACAGTATCTTTATATACTATGACTCAGAGATACATTTAATTTATCATCCTGAAGCTTGACAAAGGAAGCTATTAAATCAATTTCCCAGCTTGATTTTGGCTCCCATGTGACAGCTGCTAAAACCCCTTCCAAATTCTGGGAGCTATTCAGAATGTAATGAGGCCAGTGGATGGGACTGGAAAGACAGGCCCCTCCAGGTACTTCCACTTGATCCTAGGGGAATCCAGGATTCCTTCTGAGGCACCAATATTCTCTACAGATGGCAAGACACTAGTCAGGAACACACTGCCAGATCTGGGATGGTGGTGGTGGTGGTGGTGGAGGTGGGGCTGGGGGTGGCAGTGGTGAGGGTGATAGTAGGGAAGCAGGAGAAACTAGGTGAGCAGGCTCCCTTGGCAGACAGGCTCTATCTCTGAGGTTTCTGTTCCCATAGCCTCCACCCTAGAAAGAGGCTTCTGCATACCAGTATGGCTACAAAAAAATCAATTCCTTCAGTCACTTTTGCCACCCAAGGATTATCCTTCTTTGATGACATTTGGAGAGATTATCTCACTCACAAGCTTACTGTGGCTCACTATTACCTCTTGGGAGTCAATCCAAATTCAGAGCTGTATTAATTAGTTAATTAATTTTTAAATCAACTTCTTCCCTTAGACTTTCCACCAATCTCATTTTACTCATTTGGGCTTTATGGTCCAGTTAGGTAAATATCACTTTGTTTCGACTGATCTTTTGAATTGATCACTTACCTCATCTGAGACATCCTTCATTCATCTTTTCCTCCTCAGCCCTATCTATTCCTTTTTTCCCTCAAACTTTCTTCCAAAGAAGTATTGTGTAATAGAAATAAATGCATTAAGAGCCAAGAGAAAGTTGGTAATTTGCATGCTAACACCTAGAGCAATAAGGATCCCTGTGGAACCAACACTGACCTTGAAAACCACATACTAAGATTATCTATGTTTTATTGTGTTTATATTTATTTTCTTAAATATTTCCTAATTACATTTTAATATGGTTCAGAAGTGTGGTGGGCAGTATGCACATATCTGATACCTTTGATAGAACACAAATTTGATCTGACTGGTGGTGTTTTCTTCAGGAGAGGACTTTGTTTATAGCCTCCCTCACAGGACTTAACGCACTCTATACTGTATATAGTCATTTGTCTATCTGTCTTTTACCACTCTACTTGACTGTAAGCTCTAGAAAGGCTGGGAGGGGGGGTGCAGCTAGGTGTGCCATGGTGCATAGAGTGCTGGGCCTGGAGTCAGGAAGACTCATTCTCCTGAGTTCAAATCTGGCCTCAGACACTTAGCTGTGTGACTCCTGCCTCTAAACTTTCTTCCAGGCTATCCTGGAGTCCCAGAATGTGTTCCTTCCAAGATGTCTCCTTCTCATCCTTCTCACTTTCTGAATTCTCCCCTCTTCTTGGAAGCCTTCCCAGGTTGACTGATAGTTTTGGGAAAGGCTCCATCTGAATGACTTCCCTGGATCATCCCACTCCTCATTCCAATGTCACATTTATTTGCCCTCCATTCTCACCCTTGCCCACTTTGATTTGATATTTCTGCTGCTTATACGCTTCACTTCTCTTGTATCTATCTTACAGACTATATCTGCCATTGACAGGTATGTGATGGATAATCATGAAGGGAGGAAGAAGAGGATGATTCATCATTGCCCTGGTGATGGCTGTGGAGGAGGAGACTGAGGAAGTATCACCCAGAAGACAAGAGAAGCGATAACTCAGGCTGCATGGGCCCCAGAACCCTTTGGGGGCTCAGCCAGACTCACCATTGTAAACACAATCGCTCCCAGCACAGCATAGATCCCATGGAGCCAGGGTACCTGCCAGGACAGAGATACAAACTCAAATTACCTTGTATTTACTTATCTGTGTACACATCGAATCCTCCCAGGAGAAACTAAACTCCTCCATGGAAGGGATAGAAGCAGTTTTGTCTTCATATCCCGAGGCTCTGGCACTCAGAGTTACACTCCAGCAAACACTTAAAAATGTATAATCAAATGACTCTGGAGAAAGGCTGAGTAGCAGGGTTGGACAGAGGGAGCAGGGTGAACAGACAGGGCAGAATTCCTTCCTCAACATCCTACACAAATGGTTCTCTAGCCCCTACTGGAAGTAATGGAGGACTCACTATTTCCTAATTAACTAAGAAGCACGGTGGAAAGAGCACCTGGCCTAGAGTCGTGGAAGCAGGAAATCAAATCCAGCCTCAGACACTTACTAGCTGTGTACTTTGGCAAGGTTTGCCTCAGTTTCCTCCCCTGGAAAATAGAGACGATAATAAATAGCACCTGCCCCCCAGAGTTATTGTGAGGATCAAATGAGATGCTTGGCACAACGCCCCACAAACAGTAGGTGCTATATAAATGTTTGTTTCCTCCTCTTTTGCTTCTTTTGTCCCACCCAGGTGCACTCCTTTGAACTTCTCCATACCGTGTCCTTGACTACCTTTCCTCCTACTCATATTTTACCTTCCTTCTGTGTGTTGTTTCTTGCCATTAGATTGTAAGCTCTTTGAGAACTGGGACTGTCTTTTTTTTCATCCATAGTTGTAGCCCCAGAGCTTAGCTTAGTGTTTGGCTCCTAGCTGGCGCTTAATAAATGTTTATTAACTGACTGACTCTAACTGTTAGGAGGCTTTCCTCTTTATGCTGAACTAGAATCCTCCTGTCTGTAACTTCCACTAGGAGGTAAAAACAGCAAATAGTCTGTTCTTGGTTATCTAAGGTCTTTTGCCTAGGTGGTTGAAACGGTGAAAATTCTTTACTTTCCCAAAGATGATGCCACTAGAAAAGACTTATCTCCTTAATCTCCCTGCTGCCCAATGTGGGTCTGAGAGAAGCAAACAAGAGAAGTGAAGGAGCTGAATTATACACATTTGGGCACATCAGTCCCTGGAAAATGGAGAACTGGCTGCCTTGGGATTTTCTGATGAATCTGACTTCCTCTTCTTCCAACACGCAACTGTGGGGAGAGGCCATATTGGCAGCAGGCACAGCATCCTTCTCCCCCATCCTTTAGCCAAGATATCCAAATGTGGATGTGCTGGCTACAGTGTCAGGCTACATTTGACAGTATTGTGTGTTTGACATGCACAATTCACACTCTCACCTTTCACACAACATACACAGTCTCCATTCCTTCCCTCTCCCACCTCCAACCTTTTCCATAAACCTGTCCCCCGACCTGGGCTGATGTATTCCCTCTTTTTCTTCCAAATCTTGCTTCAAGCTTCCCCTCCATTAGTTAACAATAAGCATCCTCACCCTCCATTACTGGAAGTCTTCCCAGATTAATTCTACTTGTTTTCCCTCCTCATAGTCTTTCTGTTTGACTGTACAGCTTATATTATTTCTCTGTGTCTGTTTCCTCTGAGGGTGCCATTGTCTTCATCAGACTTGGGAGTTCCTAAATGGCAAGCACTGGACATCCTCTCCCTCTAGCCCATATTGTTCTCTCTCTCTCTCTCTCTCTCTCTCTCTCTGTCTCTCTCTGTCTCTCTCCCTCTCTCTGTGTTTGTGTCTCTGTCAGTGTCTCTCTCTCTCTGCCTCTGTCTCTCTTTGTCTCTGTCTCTCTGTCTCTGTCTCTCTCTCCCTCCCTCCCTCCCTTCCTCTGTCTCTCTCTGTGTCTCTGTCTGTGTCTGTGTCTCTGTCTGTGTCTCTCTCTCTGCCTCTGTCTCTCTTTGTCTCTGTCTCTCTCTGTCTCTCTGTCTGTCTGTCTCTCTCCCTCCCTCC
>CM053581.1:389117058-389160878 GCA_028627135.1 Pseudochirops cupreus | reverse complement strand
TGTGTCTCTGTCTGTGTCTCTCTCTGTCTGTGTCTCTCTTTCTCTGTCTCTCTCTCTCTGTCTCTCTCTGTCTCTCTCTCCAATGTGAAAACACTGGAGAGAGAAGTGGGAAGGGGAGAATGGACTGGATGAGGGACTTAAGAGATTAAGACTGCCTGGACATGAAGTCTTTCCTCAACTCATCCGATGAAAGTAACAGTTACTTCTCAGTTCTTACAGAGTTAGACTGCTCCTTTGCCCTCATCACATTCTCCACTTTATCTAACTTATCTGTATACATGCCTTGTCCGTTTTTCATTTGTATCCTCAGTGCATCGCACACCACCTTGAACGAAACAGAAACTTAATAAAGTCTCTGCGACATAAATAGAAGGAAGAGGTAGAACCTCGTGCAGTCAGAGGATTGTAGATTTAGAACCAGGAGCAGCCTTAGAGATCATTTCATCTACCCTTCATTTTATGGAGGAGGAAGCCGAGGGTGGGACTTGCCTTCTGGTACACGCACACTAAGTGTCGGGGCTGGGATTGAAATCCAGTTTTCTGACTCTTTGCTTCCTCCTAATTATCTTCCCCACTAGGAATCTCAGTGTAGGGAATACTTTGTAGGACTACATTCCCTTCATCTCCTTCCTACTCCCATCCCAGAATCACCACACTTAACACTTCCTAAGGCGGTAATATCCAGCCCCCTTACTGTCCACCCGCCCCACCTTCCTCAAGGACCTAGCTGTACAGATTCTTGGAAATCTAAAAGACCTGCTTGACCAACTAAGGTCAACAATGGACTCCTTGATGCTATAGGGGCCCCTTCCTGTAACTCCCGCCCCGCTGCCCTCAGGGGCCCCAGTCTAGCTCCGGCCCCTCCCTTGATCAACAGGATCCAGGGAACTGCCAAGAAAATAGCGGGGGCTCTGACTTATTGAAGCCAACTCTGTGGCAGAAAGGGACAACATTAATGTTCCAATTAGACCCTCCCCCACTTTGATCTTTCCTGCTGATGTCTCCCCTTCCCCCCAGCTTTTGGTGGTAGTGGGAGCACATCCACATTTGGATATCTTGGCTAGAGGATGGGGGAGAAGGATGCTGTGCCTGCTGCCAATATGGCCTCTCCCCACAGTTCCTGATGCCAAAGCTGAAGAGTGGCCAAGTGTGGGATGGGGGAGGAGATATAGACACCCATGTGGAGCTTTCCAGCCCCTTATGCTGGGGACTCCAAGCCATATCTCACTCTCTGAAGCCTATTCTTTCCTCTCCCTGCTCAACAACAATGGCCATGGAGGGTCACTGCACCTTTTCCCTTGCTCTGACTTAACTCTCTTCAGTGGCAGTTTTACTCTAAAAGACTGGGGATTTCATAGTCCCAGAAGGTGGACTCCCCCCGCCCAAACCCAAACAACCAGCCCTTTTGTACTACTTTTTACACAGATATTCCAATCCTTGCTCAATGTCTGTTTGGCCCCCAGGTGACCCCAGGGCCTCCCATTTGGGTATCTCTAATTGATGCCAGTCTGGCCTTCCAGATGACCATACTCACCCCCCTCCTCCTAGCCCAATCTACCCTCACTGTTTCAATGTTTCTCCTCCCCTTAACCCTCCATGCATGAGAAACGTGAAACCGGATGTCAGCTGAGGAGTCAGGCAGGTGCCTGTACCTGCCAAAGAAAAGCCACCTTGTTTGCCCATGGTCTTTAGCTTCCAGTCCTGCCAGTACACATGGTATTCACTGCCAAGCCCAGGGTAGGGCTGCTGGGCGATGACACAACTACCTCCTAACTAGTCTAACTGTCGCCACCAGGTCCAATCTCTCCCCCCCCTCCAACTCTTTGCTCCCAATTCCTGCCCTCAGTGCCCCTGACCTGGGCTTAACTCTCCAACATCCCTGCCTGGGGGCTAGGGGAAGAGCAGGCACATACAGATCCCTAGCAGGGACCTGCCTAGCTTCTCACTGGTCTCAAGCCCCCAGGACAGAAGCAGAGCAGAAGGGGAGAGAGAGGGGTGGAGAAAGCCTGTGCAGGGATGTGCGAATGGGGGTTTGTGGAGGGAGGACATGACTCACATATTGGAAGGGAAGGATGATGGCCAGAAGGATCCCACTGAAGAACATGACCATGAGAAGTACAAAGAGGATGCCTTGGCAGGATGTGAAGTCAAACTGTGGGGGAGAGAAGCCAGTAGAGGGGCATCAGTTTGGAGGCCAATAACCTTCATCTATCTTCCAAACCTTGCTTGATACTGCCTCTTTTTCTCTTCAGTCCTCCACCCAGCTGTAGAGTTTTACTCATCCTCTGGATGTGGACTCCAGATTACCCCTTCCTCTGATCTCCTGTTTCCAGATAGCCCCAACCCTGCTGATTCCCACCCAGCCTATGGTCTCCCCACCCTCAAACACTAGGGATCCTTTGACTAACCTTGGTCTGGAAGCTGAACAGAGTCACGGAGAGGCAGACCAGGGCAGTGATCCCCAGACACAGAAGCACAGACTTGGTATTGTAGTAACTGTGGAGCAAGAATCTTTGTCACCTGGGCAGGCAAGACCTGGGGCCCAGGGCTAGGCCATATGGCCTAGGTTTGGGACCTCACCACATGGAGCTCACCTGTGTCCCATTGACCCCTACCTTTTTCCTTGGCTAGAATCAAAGAGCCCCTTTTCTCCTAAGTGGAGCCTGAAGTTTTTTCTTAGCTGGGGCTCTCCACTTCCTCCCTCAGTAGTGAGGACAGGATGATCAAGGAGATGTTTTTAGGGCTCAGTTTCTCCAGGGAAGTGCCCAGGAAGTTCAGTTGAGGGCAAATCACCCCCTGTGTCTAACCATCAGACATCTACATTTTTGAACATGGGTAAAAGTTGGTGAAAGTGACCCTCAAGCAGCACTGTTGTAAGGAATTCCAAAGAGGCAAGATGTTGGCTAAGAGGGTGTACACTGGTATCTATGAATGTATGTGTGAAATTTTGCCTTGATGATATTAGGAAGTTTAGGGACTGATTGAACATGCATATAAGCTACATGGTGGGGAGACATGGAAGTGAGGAGGTTTGGCTCTGGCTGCCCTCTTCCCTCTTAGAAAGAAGGACCGATGCAGGCAATTGTCAACTGAGAATTCAGTCTAGAAAAGCTAGGCCAGGTTCCTCCATTTGCCAGAATTACCATTCTAGCATCCCCCACCTCTTCCCTTTTCATTACCTTGACAACATCCCAGTGAGGTAGGCCATAGACAGGGTCTGCAATGAAAAATAAATTAGAAGGGAGAGCCCCAGGAGCTCGGGTTTTGGGGACACGAGCCCATTTTCTTTGACTCATATCACTTGTGTCTTGTTCTTCACTCCTTCCTCTCACCAACATTACTGTCCCCAACCCCAATCCCATTCCCTAGTCCCCAGGAGAGATGGATGTCATGAATCTCTGACCTAGGCTAGATCCTAATCTTGGCAGCTTCACTCAGTGGTCTGGGAATTGACTTATCCAGTTAAAAGGTCCCCGGTGATCCCTGGTAGAGGTCAGGTGTGGAAGACAGAGACATCAATTCTACATGAAACCTGCCTCAGGAAACAGATCCAAAACTACCCTAATGTCCCAGAACTGGTATGATGTGTCCAGATTCTCATCTTGTCTCTACTTCCCAGCCAACTCTAACTTAAATCTCTGCCCTTCACCCCACCACAAGACCCTATCCCTCTCTTCCCCATACCTACTCTAAACCCAAAGTCCCTCTTGAGTCATTTTTATAAACCACTGGATAAAGGGTTGGAAGGGAAGCACAAGGAACTGTGTGTATGTATATGCATGTGTATGTGGGACAGGGAATGGTAGGAATTGTGGCTTTTTTTTAAAAGGAGAATTGAGACAGTAATAGCTCTGTCCCCAAAGACATCATACAAGCCACCCCCAATCTAAAGGTCTCTTAAAGTTTCAACCCATTCCCCTAAGTGGAAATGTTCTGGTCCTGATGGTATCCTGCCTCTAAATTTCAGACTCTCAAACCTCAGAGAGATGAGAGAACCATACCCATGTCTGAGACCTCCTCAGCCCTTGTCCCAGCCCACCCTTAGCCCCTGCTTCCTCACTTACAAAGATGCTCAGGAGAATCAGGTTCCATGGGAAATATCTCCTGTAATCCAAATCACAGAGATCAGAGGTGGGCCCACGAATTCTCTGGAACCCCGTTCACTTTCTATACTCTCACTCACATCTCAGCTTTGCAACCTGGATCCTAACTCACCACTCAACTGGTCACTTTTAGAAATCTTTTAAAAATATTCTCCTGAGTTTCATAACACCAACAAATATGAACATTTCTATATATAAAAAAGAAAACAAAAAACTTTGTATGAAACTGCAAATCTCTATTTTGGACTGCTTTGGTTTTTAAAGAGTTTACAATAACTTCAGCTCCTGAGTTCCAAAGCTATCCTACTTGTCCACCTCCCTCTGAACGTCCTTCTGTGATCTTTTATACATTTTAAAAATGCTTCGGTGACCCCTTTTTCTCTTTTTCTGGCATCATTATCATTACCCTTTTATTCCCCCAAGCCCCCCACCCCAATTTTAAAATAAAAATCCTTTCTTGTAATGAATAAGCGGAGTCAAACAAAACAAATCCCCGTGTTGGTGATACTTGCAAATATATCTGACTCCACTCTTCTAATCTATTCTGTCTTAGTGAGGAGGTGATTGGCGTGCTTCATCATTGGTTCTCTGGAGTTAGGGTTAGCCACTGTCTTGATCAAAGTCCTACAATCTCTCAGTTGCCATATCTTCTCTCAGTTCTCATTCTTGTAGACCTTTCTGCAGACTTAGAGTATCAGCCACCTCTTTCCTTCTAAACATTCTTTTTTCTGGGCTTTTGTGACACTGTAATCATTTAGTTTGCTTCCTACCTATCTGACAACTCCTTCTCAGTCTTTTTTGCTGGAGCAACATCCATATCACATCCTCTAACTGTGTATACCCCAATGCTGTATCCTGGTCTTCTCTTCTATATCTATACATTCTCACCTAGTGATCTCATCAGTTTCTATGAATTCAATTATCATCTATCCCTATGCAGATGACTTTCCTGTCTGTCTGTTCCATCTATCTATCTATCTATCTATCTATCTATCTATCTATCTATCTCCCTAGTCTTTACTTTGCTCTGTCCAGTCTCATGTCACCAACTGCCTGTTGGATATTTCCAATCAGATGTCCTATAGGTGTCTCACATTCAACATGGCAAAAATTGAACTTAGTCTCTTTCCTTTCAAACCCACTCCTCTTCCTGCCTTCTCTATTTCTGTCAAGGACACCACCATTCTTACAGGCTCCCAGGTTCACAATTTTGGCTTCTTACTTGACTTCTCACTTTCACTCTCCCTCAGCCCACACATCTATTTAGTTACAAAATCTTTTCCTTTTTACCTTGTTAACACTTCTTTCCACTCACATAACTACCACCCTTAGTTCAGCTCCTTATCACTCTCCTATGGAGTACTGTGAGAGCCTCCCAATTTGTCTCCTGTCTTAAGTCTCTACTTTCTCCACTCACATAGTCAATTGCCAAAGTGATATCCCTATATATAACATACATGTCACTCCCCTATTTGGTAAACTGTAGTAGCCACCAATTGTCTCTAGGATCAATCATAAACTCCTGTGGCATTTCAATCCTTTCCCAGCATTGTCACAAACTACCTCTCCAACCATATTACATATTACCACCCTTCACTCACTCTCTGATCCAACCAAACTGACTTTCTTATTCTTCACACATGAAATCCCATCTCCCATCTCTGTAGCTGTCTCCCATACCTAGAATTAACTCCCTTTTCACCTCTGCCTCTTATAATCCAATATTTCCCTTAAAACTCAAGTGCTACCTTATAAAGAAAATTTTCCTGGCCTCTAAGTTGCTAGCACTTCCCATATGGCCTTTGATTTTGTATACAAATGTATAATATTTTGTAAATACATGTATAATACATTTATTATATATGTTTACATACAAGGTGTATATGTATATGTATATGATATCTTCCCCCATAGAAGGCAGTCTCTCTGATGGCATAGGTTAGTTCATTTTTGTAGTAGCCCAGTTCCTGGCACCAAGTAGGTGTTCTATAAATGACTGTTGACTGAGGGCTAGATCCCTCCTGTTTCCTTAACTATCATACTATTTCCTGAAGACCCCCCCCCCCCATTCTCAAATCTATATAAAGACAGGGCAAAAGAAGATCTTGATGGAGATAGAGGACAATTGGATCTTCAAAGGGCTGCCTAGTACATGGGTCCCTAACGTTCCAAATCCCAATTTCCTGTTCCACATTCCGTTTTTCTTCTCCATCTGGCTGCCCCTTAAATGACCATACCTTGGTCCAGAACAGCAGGCCAGGATTAGATAAGTCATGAAGAACACAGCACTGAAGGAAGGAGAAGACACAAAGTATTAGCCATCTGGTATGCAGAGCTAGGAGAGATAGGAACTGTCTCCCTTCCCTCCCCACCCTATGCTTTCCCCAAGAGGGACACCTTTGGTGCAATTAAGAGAACTATGTGAGGTGGGAAAGTTCCAAAACTGATTCTTGACTGTAGGGAGAGCTTAATATTGTAGCATTTAAAAGCAGAAGGGAGGGGCAGCTAGGTGGTGCAGTAAATAGAGCGCCAGCCCTAGAGTCAGGAAGACCTGAGTTCAAATCCGATCCCAGACACTTGACACTTAACTAGCTGTGTGACCTTGGGCAAATCACTTAACCCCAGTTGCCTTGCCTTCCCCCCTCCCCCCCAAAAAAGTAGAAGGGACCTTAGAGATTGTTTAGCTCGCTATCCAACCCTTAATTATTAGTTATTAGGTAACTGGCACCCAGAGAGGAGGTGCAGCACCTTATAGGAAGTAAGCAGCAGAACTAGTATTCAAACCCAGGGCTCTTTCCACTGTATCATGGTACCACCCATGACTTCCATATAATTCAATTCAACACTCATTTATTAAGCACCTAGTAGGAATCTAGATGAGGAAACAGTCTCTGCCATCAGGGGGCTTATATTCTACTAGGTGAGGGAGGATAGTAAGTAAGTAAGTAAGTAAGGATATAAGTAAGGTGAGTAAGAGTAGAGTAAGGCAAGATAGTTTAAGGATAGAGAAAGTGCTAATGATGGGTTTGGGGATGCAGTACCCTCTGGGAAGGCTTTCCCAAGAAGGTGGCCCCTGAGCTGAGCCTTGAATAAGGGTTCAGAGCAGTAGAGTTGAAGAGGGAGTGCTTTCCAGGGATGGAGGGGACGGCATCTTCTCCCAAGGCACTAAGACAGGAGATATACTGAGCTCAGGGAACAGCTAGGAGGTTAGTTTGACTTGAGGGTAAGGTGTATAAAGGGGACTCATATGAAATAAATCTGAGAGGGTAGGCTGAAATAAGATTGTGGAAGGTCTTACATGCCAGACTGAGAAGAAGTCTGTAGTTTTTCTCGCCCGGAGGGGGGGCAGGGAGAAGGGGGAGGAGGAAGAGGGGAGGGAGCAGACATTCTAGGAAGCTACAGAAAGATTTTGACTTAGCGAATGATACTCTCATTCCTGTTCTTTGATTATTTTGGCAGCTCTTCAGGGAAGGGAAAGATTGAAAGCAGGGGGACTAATTAGGAAATTACTGTAACAATCCAGGGGACAAGAAGAGCCTGAACTAGGGCGGTGAAAGATGCTAAAAGGTAGGATCAACAAGATTTGGCAACTGACTGGATAGGGTAGAGAAGGGATATTGAAGAGTGAAGTATGGCACTCCAAAGTTGTAGAATTGGGGAACAGAAGGGAATAAGTATTTACTAAGTAAGGGAATAAGTATTTAGTAAGTACTACGTACCAACCACATTCTAGGCACTTTTTACAAATATCTCATTTAATCCTCATGACTCTGCAAGGTAGGTACTATTATTGCTCTCCATTTTACAGCTGAGAGAAGTGGGTAAACAGAAGTTAAGTGACTTGACTAGGACCACATAAGCTAGTAAGCTACTGTTTGACTTTAAGCACATCAAACTTCTTAAAAACGTTCCACCTCCAGGCTTTTTCACCAGCTGTCTCTCAAGCTTGGAAAAGGTAAAATCCCTCCTACAGGGATCCTCTTCTGATTCTCCCCTTAGTTTGAACAATTTCCCTCTCTTGATCATCTCCAATTTACCCTGTGTATAACTTGTTTGCACATAGTTGTTTTTCTCTCTCATTAGACTCTAAGGTCCTGGAGGGCAGGGACTATCTTTTCCTTTTCTTTGTGTTCCTAAATGTATGTCTGGCACATAGTACGTACTTAACAAAAACTTTCTGACTGACTGAATCAAGGAATGGGGAAATTTGGAGGATTGTTAGATTTTGAGGGAAAGATAATGACTGAGATACGGGTTTGAGAAATGTTGAGTTTGAGCTGTCTACATAAAATGTCTATATCTAGGTGGAGATGCCCAACAGGCAGCTGGTGATATGGAACTGGAGCTAAGACACCAGTATTAGATATAGAGATTTGGGAGTCATTTATGAAGATGTGATAATTGAACCCATGGGAACACTTATAACCAAGGGAAGGTGAAAAGAGGACCCAGGATAAAAGACATAATTAAAATTTATCATATTAAAAAAATAGTTTGAAGGCAAGTGTTCTTAACTGTTTTTGTAACCTGGTAACATTTACAGACTCCTTCTGGGAATAATGTTTTTAAATGTATAAAATAAAATTACAAGATTACAAAGGAAGCCAATGATATTGAAATACAGTTACCAAAATGTTGATTTAAAAAATCCTTGCTTTAAAAGGCAGAGGAGGAGCTAGAAGAATTATATTTAGAGAGAACAATTTTAGAGTCCAGGTTAGTGGAGCTAATATGAGTTCTGGGAAATGGTGTGATCCAAGGTATAACCATCCTTGGGGGTAAATGAAATAGAGTGAAGATACATGAGTTGAAGAAGTTGATTAACTGTCAGGCCAGGATATTTGAGGAATCATTAACATTACTGAGGGCAGGGGATGGGTAGAGAGGGAGCTGAATACCAAACTCCTCAAGAAAGAAGGAAGAATGGCCTGGAGGTCAGTGGATTGTAGTAACAAGAATACAGACTGGGTGGTATAGATGGCACAGATGTGGGGGGAGCAGTCCTCAGAGGAGGAGGGGTTCTTAAGTAAAGGTGATGGAGTACGAGCAGGGAAGTCACAGTGAAGAGTTAGCAGTCAGTATGAGTTTTCTTCCTCATATCTCCATGAATGAAAGGGGCACCCTGCTCTAGAAAGCATGGCCAAGAACGTCACTAATATCTTCTAGGGGGCATAATAGAAGGGCAAAGCAGAGAAGGAGAAGGATTGGGGAGGGGGAGGGATGATCCAAAAGTAAAGACAGGGGAAGGAGGTTTTGGTCTGGCAGATGGTGACTAAATCACAACGCTTAAGGAAAGAGATGGGTGTAGCATAGAATGAGGCTCTCAGTCAAAACCCTCCATGATCTGGGCCTTCCCTTCCCCTTCTTGTTCCTCTTCCCCCTTCCCTCCTCCTTCTCCTTCCTCTTACCCTTCCCCTTTCCCATTCCCCTTCCTCCCCTCTACCTCCCCCTTCCCTTCCTTTTTCCCTTCTTCTTCCCCTTTCCCCTTCCTCCTCCCTCTTCCTCCTCATTCCCCTGCCCGCCTCATTTAAAGCCTAGCTCAAATGCCACCTCCAAGTCACACCATCCTTCCTCTGTGATGATTAGTGATGGGTGGGAATTAGGATGAGAGTAGAGAAGGCCAGCCTAGTCTGGGTATGGTCCCTAGCCCCTAGTCCTTGTACCACCTGCTATCTTATCTACCCTGAATAAAAATGCGTATCTCTACCTCCTATCTCCAAGGCTGCACACCAAAAAAAAGAAGGCTCTGAAGAAATCCCTGCTTAGATGTGAAAGAAGAATAAAAGTTACAGACCCCAAGGTTTTCTTCAACTTCACACTTAGCCCCAGAAACCATCACTTGGAGGGCCAGCCTCTGTGAGTCTACACAATGACATGAGCTGATGGAGGTGTGTGATGTTACATCCTCACTGTCCAGCATATAATTAATCTTTGTTGATTGACTGAAATCTTGAGTTTGCTTCACAGTCCCTGTGGTGCTTCCTATGAGTAGCCTTTCCTCCTGATCTCCCCAGCTACCAGTGCCCTCCTCAATTACTTGGTATATTTACCTTGCCTATACCTTTTATACCTTGATAGAATGTAAACTCCATGAGGCAGAAACTTTTTTCCCATTCTTTTTTTGGCTTTGTATCCCTGGCACCTAGCAAGGTCAGTGCCTGGTATAATAAGTCCTTAATAAATGCCTGTTGATTGATTAAACGGGAATATTTGATTCAATTCTCTCTCACATAACATATATTATATATAATTCCTGTATACTTTATATACTCTCATATCTTTGTATGTGTATATATATTCTCATGTATATGTGAGTATATATGTATATATGAATAATATACACAATATGTATATATGATATACATGCATATATATGAGTATATATACATACACATATAGATGTGTGTATATATATACACACATATATATATATATACATATGTGTGTGCACACACATATATGGACCTCAACCTTCTGTTATTCAAACTCAATAATTACCTCCTCTTTTACTGTTTTCTTCCTAAGACTATCTCTTACAGTTTTTATCACACTTATAGCCTCTCTAAGATTATCTCAACCCCCCAGTATCTAAGTAGTTTGAAGTCAGGTGAAGGTCTCTTGTCTCTTTCCAAACCCAGCTCCAGCTCAAGATTCTTCACTTCAGAGAAGACTTCCTAGTTTAACTGTGAACTTGGGATCCAGTTTCGTCCAACCCCTGAGCTTGAATTGTCTGGAATTCTGTCTCAAAAGTTCTAGTGAGGTAATTACACACTGCTAGGCATTGTGGTGCATACAAAGAAACTCTCTTCTCATGGAACTTATAATCTAGAAAATGAAATAAGATACATGATCATTTATACCATAAAGCAGTAAAGGCAATACAGATTATCGTATGAGTAGTGGAAGCTGAGTGCTACCAGACCACAGAGGAAGAATGGTGTGACTTGGAGGTGGCATTTGAGCTAGGCTTTGAATGGGGGGAGGGGAATGAGTAGGAAGAGAGAGGGGGAAGGGGAAAAGGGAAGGGAAGGGGGAGGTAGAGGAGGGGAGGGGGAATGGGAAAGGGGAATGGGAAAGGGGAAGAGTAAGAGGAAGGAGAAGGAGGAGGGAAGGGGGAAGGGGAAGAGGAATAAGAAGAGGAAGGGAAGAAAAAGGAAAAAGGGAAAAGGGAAAGGGAAGGGAAAGGGGACGGGGACGGTAAGGGAGGTAATTCCAGGTAAAAGGAGTAGCAGAGATAAGGCAGAAAAGCAGAGGACATGTTATAGGATAAGTATATATTCTATTTTGACAGTTCTGGAGGATTTCTAGGGAAAGTTTCTGTGAGGAAAGGTAGGCTGGAGTCAAATCAACAAGGTCCTTGAATACCAGGCTTAGATCTTTTTTTTTATAATTTTTTAAAGTTTTTTTTCATGCTTAGGTCTTAAAAAATAATGTGATGACAATCCACGGAATTTGAGTGACACTATCCACGTAGTATCATCGGAAGAGTAATTTGTCGGTCACGTGTAGGATGGGGCAGAGAGGTAAGTACAGAGGTTGTGACAGCTGTCCAAGGAGGAGGCAGGGAGAACCTGAAATGAAGGTGGGGGAGGGGAAATGCTAAGGATAGCTGTGCTGGGCGGGGACAGAGAGATGCTCCAAGCTTTCTCACCTGGGTGACAGAAGAGCCCCTAACAAAAACTGGGAAGTAAGCAGGAGGTCAGGTGATAAGTACAATTTGTTCAGTCATTTCAGTTATGTCCAGTTATGTCTCCATGACCCCATTTGGGGTTTTCTTGGCAGAGATACTGGAGTGCTTTGCCATTTCCTTCTCCAACTCATTTTACAGATGAGGAAACTGAGGCAGCCAGGGTTAAGTGACTTGCCCAGAGTCACACAGCTAGTGAGTGACTTAGGCTGGATTTGAACTCAGGTTTTCCTGACTCCAGGGCCTGCGCTCTATCCACTGCATCCTTTGTTTCCCCTAATTTAGGGGAATTTAGGATATACTAAATCTAAGATACTATGGAATTTAATATCTACCAGGTAGCTAGAAACCAGGTCTGGAGATCATAGCATCCCAACTTTAGAGCTGGAAGGGTCCTCAGGGTCTCCTTGGTTTACAAATGAGAGAACTGAAGTACACTGAGGTTAAATGATTGACCCACGGTCATGCGGGAAGCAACAGAGCTAGGGATTTGAACCTGGGTCTTCTAACTCCAAATCTGGCTCTGTTTTCATTATCTTCCACTACCTCTTTTATGCTTTTGGGAAATCTTCTGCCTACATATAGGTAATATTAGAAGCTGTGGGCCTGGAGAGTGCCAAGAGAAACAGGGTAGAAGGAGAAGGGGACTGAGGTCATACTAAATTTAAGAGGAAGAAGAACCAGCAAAACATCCCGAGGAAAAGGAAAGGAACCAGGATTGTGCAGTACTATGGAAGGTGAGCAAGGTTAGTGCTTCGAGAAAGAGGGCCAAAAGCTGCAGAGGGGCATCTCCCAACTCCCATCCAAAGTTTGGGGGATTGTTGTTCTTTTGTTTTGGGCTGACCTAACTCCCTGCCAGTGCTGGAAGCCCTCCCTAGCTTCAGGGTTTGCTCAGGCAGGGAGAGAAGCTCCAGAGAAAGATGGAGACTGGAGAAAGTCAGGACAGCTGAGTGGGGCTTTAGGAGGGAAGGCGTCATTCCTCCTTGTAAGGAGGTAGGAGGAGAGGCTGAGTCAGGAGGGAGGTGAGAAGGGCCGAAGTAGCATGAGACTGAGTCCCCAGGCTCAGGCTGAGTTCCTGAGCTGCAGGGCTGTTTACAGACTATCTGGAAAGGAAAATTTGACTCCCCTGAGGCCGGCGGGCAAACTGAGGCGGCAAAGTGTCCTTGTTAGTCAGGTTCCTCGAGATGGAGGGTCTTGGGTACTCCGAGCAAACCCAGAGAACCAGATCCACATCCCAGTAACTCTGACGTGGAAAGCAAAGAAAAATGAATAGCAGTCTGCCAGGATTCCAGACAGCTTTGCTGGGGTTGGGAGGACTGACCAAGAACAGAGCTCTGGGGAGGCTAGCCACGGAAGGCTGCCTGGAGGAGTTGGCGAGTGTGCCCTGGATGGCAGCTTGGGCTTTGGGCCAACACAAATAAAACTCATGCTTCACACCCTCTTCAGCCCTGGGTTTTCTCCTTTCTTTCCCCTCCACCCCCATCTTCACACACACACACACACACACACACACACACACACACACACACACACACACACACACACACACACACCATGATTAATGGCTCTGTGTGCTGTCCAGTACCAGCCCCTCTCCCCTTGTAGCCAGAAGAGGAGGTCTCTGCTGTCATGTTCACAGAAATTTCTCTCTTGCTACCCAGTCTATGATGGCCACCTACCTATTTCCCAAGGTTACATCCCTCCCAAAGCTTTTTCCATGGCCCCCTTTTACCTTGCCCCCCAGCCAAGCTGGATCAGAAAAGCCCAATTGGAGCTGACAGTCTGAGTCTTTCTCCAGACAAAAATTTCCATAGCAACTCATGCAGAGGAGCCGTGAGAGCCAGGGCCAGGGAGATTACATTTCTCATTAGGCTTAATGCCTCATTTCCACGCAGCCCTGATCATGTGGGCCAAAGCTTATTTTCTCGGCTGGTCCAGCAAAGGATGCTACGCATGGCAAGGGAACCATGCCAACGAGACATGCTGCTGGTCCCAGAGAGACCTCATTAGCTTGGAAGCACATGCAGGAGAGGAGTAACCCGTGGGCACCCGTCCTTCCCTCCTCCCCACAGAGCAACATCCCCGGGGTGAGATTTCTTCCAAACCCTGCTCCCTTAAGAAGGGTCAAACATTTGGAGTCAGGGGAGCATCTGCAATCCGGGTTTCAGCGGGAGAACCTTCCTCATCAGTCTAGCATTTTTGTGGGTGGTGGGGGGAGAGTTGAGGCTGCTTTGAAAGTCTTGGGGCAGATGCCTCTAGAGGAGGGGGCTGCTCAGGCTTAACCTGGAGCCCATGGCCTTTTAAAAATATTTTAATAACTATATTTCAAAATTCCTTTCCATTTCTGTAAAACATTTATAAGCAAATTTGCATTTTTTCCATTTTTCCCAAGCGTTTTAAAAACATTCTTCTGAGAAGAGTTCTATAGGCTTCACAAGTCTGCCCAAAGGATCCAGGACACAAAAGGTTAAGAACTCTTGGCCTTGACAGATCTTTGTCACCTCTCTGAAGGTTGTTGCGGCCCATGTAGTCTGCCACTGTTTTCTAAGGTAGCTCAGAGGTCCAATTTGGAGCAGGATTGCCAATCTGTTTCCAAAGTGAGTTACCTGCCTAGGTCTCTATCCTCATTTCCAAAGGAGAAAGGTAATGACACCATACCCTAAAGAATGGAGGACATTGCAGGATTAAATCCAGATTTCTCAGTCAGGTATTCTAAAGGCCTTCCATAATCCACTCCCAATCTGCCTTTCCAAACGCCCTACTTTCCTGCATACACTTAATTACAAAACCTTGGCCAAGTCACTTAATTTCTGCTTGTCTCAGTTTCATCAACTGTAAAATGAGATTCATGGGGTTGCTGTGAAGATCAAATAAGATGATATTTGTAAAGCACTTAACACAATACCTGGTGCCCAATTAATGCCTGTTCCCCTCCTACCTAAGGCTCAGGGAAGTGACTGGTCCAGGGTCACACAGCTAGTAAGTATCTGAGGACAGATTTGAACTTAGGTCTTTGAACTTAGACACCCTATCAACTGCACCACCTAGATGCTTCACATGGTAAAAAGAGGCAGCTGGACAAAATGATAACCTTTGAAGTCTCTTCCCCCTCCAAATCTGAGATCCTGTTAATGCTACATGCTGCTCACTGAAGCCTGAACAGACAGTGAGGATTCCCATCTTGGTACCTTTGATCCTCTGCCTGTAATATCTTTCCTAACATCTTTATCTATGCCTACTTACTCTTCAGTGCCCCTCTCCTTCTGGATGTCTTCCCTAAATCTGCTGTTCTCCCCTTCTTCCTGTGAACTCCCATAGCATTTAATGTCATTTGGTACTAATCAAATATTTTCTTGTATTACTAGTTATCTTTTTCACATGTGATTTATTTCCCCAATGATATTTTAATCTATTAAAGGACAATGACCCTATCAGGCACCTCTCCTTTATCACCCACAGTGCCTAGTAGGGGTGCTCAGTAAACATTTCTCAAACGATTAAGATTGTGGTGACGGCAGTTCTGTTCTGGGGTTTTTCCCTCTGGCCTTGCTCTCTCATCCAACTGGCTCCCCAGCCCCAGCCCCCAGGAACTCCCAGAAGCTAAATTTACACAAGCAAATAGTTTAGACAGTTCAGACAACAGTACAACCTCAGTCTACCTTGATAACTGAGGTCAGTGCATATTTTTTTGCTGGAATTATATGGATCCTTTGCCTGTATAGACTTGGTCAGAATTACCCAACTGATCCAAACCCATTACCCTCATTTTACCCTTGTTTATTAGAGGGCTAGGATTTGTTTGGAAAATTACGTAGGAAGCTAGCAAGGGGACCACCCCCAAAATTACTACTACTGTTTGGCATTCTTTCTCACAACCAGGACCCTATGACCAGAGTTTCCTTCTCTAAGTGAGTTTTTCCTTTCTTAAGGGGATGAAAATAATCCCCAAGGAGTAAAGTCTAGCTTTGTTAACATCTAAGCATTGTAGAAACGTGATCTGTCACAGTGGGGAGGCTGGTGAAGGGGGTTGCCAGACCAATGCCTCTCTTCAACTGGCCTCCACTTAGGTTCTTAAACCACTTAAATCCTAGACACCTAGAATGCCCTGGGATAGAGGGTGAAAGATTTTGGGGGCTGTTATATTTTCCCCTTTGCCTTTGGGAGGCAGCATGGTATAGTGGTAGGAGTATTAGATTTGGACTAGGCAGACTTGGTTTCAAATCTTGGCTCTGACCCTTATTACCTCTGTCACCTTGGACCAGTCATTTACTCTCTGGGTCTCAGTGTCCTTAATAGTGAAATGAGAGATGACCACTAAGGTCCTTTTTATCTCTTAGACTGTGACAATGAACTCAGTACAATGATTGTTATCTGGTATGCTCTTTTTGTTAGGTATTTTGTAAGATTTGTGGTATAAAACTATAGTAAATTCTTAATTTTTTGAATAAAATATGAGCTAATAAAATTATTTGTAAATGTCATTTTATGAAAAACATGGAAAAAGCATGGACATTTTGATATAAAAAAAGATGGACAATGCTCCACAAAAAAATTAATAAAAATTTGGAAACCACTTCTCTATGGTCCCCTTTTAGCTCTAAATCCCAGGATTCTACATTATCAGTGTTGCTGATTCTCCAGTTTCTGCCATCAGAACCTCTCTGAGGGCTTTGATTGGTCCAGGCCTCTCTGAGAAGGAAAGGGTCCAGGCCCTCTCTAATGGGAGAGGTCATGGGATACTCCAGAGGATAGGTGTGCTGGGCCCTCATCAGAAGCCCAGTTCTCTGTGTCTGACACCTCTTAGCTAGCGAGAGGCAGTTGGGGAGTTCCTGGTGATCAAGGTCTCTATGTCTAGACCCCCTGGGAAATGGTTTCCTGACCCAATCCAGGAGTAGGCCCACTTGCTGTACTCACTAGGATGCCCAGTACCAGGCTGGGTTGCTCTGAACATACATCTTGACTGGTTCACTGCAGGAGAGAGAGAGAGAGAGGGAGACAAAGATTAGATATGTTATATTTCTTTTCCCCCGTCTCAAGCCCCATAAAAAAAGCATTTATAAAGATCCCTACATAATATTTCTCAAACCTGGCTCTCCTTTATAAGGAGGTCTATGACTTGAGATGCCTAGTGTGGGGATGGGTCAAAAAGACTGAGTCCTGGGCCTGGATCATCCATTTAGGTCATTCTGGGGCCAGAAAAGATCCTGCCCATCTTTGTCTCTCAGGCCTTTCCCCTTGGACCTCCAAAACACACAGCACCAAACTTGGAGAAGATACACAGAGTTCTTCCCGAGAGCGAAACAGAGCCAGCTGTATATTTTAGGCCTGCCGCATGATTTCTTGCACCTCTACCATCAAATTTCTTTTCTTTTCTTTTCTTTTCTTTTAATCAAAAAACATTTATTTCTTGCCTGCCTTCTACGTATGCGGAATTCTACAGTGCGCTGGAAATGCAGAGATAAAAATGAAACAGCCCAGGTCCTTAAGAAACCTTAAGCATTCTTTTGGAGGAAACAAAGAAAGAAGGAATTAATGAAGACCATAAGTGAACAAACAAATTCAGAAAATGAAGTGTTTAAGCATCAGTAAAGAAACGATTTTTATCCTTTATAAATTTGTTAGTGGTATAGATTCTTAGTTCAGAAGTCAGTGCCCTTGTGAACCTCTCATTATATTATTATATATCTTATATCTTATATAACATATATATATACATATATATATATATATATATATATATATATATATAATTATGTCATTATATAAGAATATATCCATACTGTCTTCTCCAGGCTTTCCCCTCAGTCTTGTCAAATCTGTTATTAGAATTTGTTTAGGAGAATACAAGCTGCCATGATTCACCATTTGTACCACCAGAAGTAGCAGTGATTCAGAATGCTCTTCAGTTATGTTTACCCTCCTCCTCCCCACCCTATGATTCTCTTTAATATTTTATTTCTTATTATGAATGACAGACATGAACATTTCCATATACAAGGAACATAAAAAAAGAGAGCACTCTACCATCTAATTTCTTCAAGGAGGCTGCTAGGTATGCAGTGAGTAGAGGGTAGGATTTGGAGTCAGGAAGACCCAAGTTCAAACCCTGCCTCTGACATTTACCAGCTGTGTGACCCTGGGCAAGTCAATTAATTTCTTACAGTCTCAATTTCTCTATTTTATAAATATAGGAACAATAACAGCATCTTCCTTACAGGGTTGCTATTAGGAGGACCAAAGGAGATAATATCTGCAGACCTTAAGGCACTATATAAATGCTAGTAGCTATTATTATTATTATTATTATTCAAGCTTGGATGGTCTTCACTGCTTTGTGCCTATGTGCCTGCTCTAGTGGTACCTACCAGCAAACATGAGGAATCTTACTTCTTCCCCTGGGGGAAGGAAAAGCTGAACTCACAGGCCAGACTCACCAGAAGGTAAAGAGAGCCACAACCCCTACAGTCATTAGCAGCTGGATCATTAGGATGGAGTAGACCTATTAGGAAAGAAGGTAGAAGAAAGAAGGGGTACTCAACAATAGGAAATGAGCTACTCAGGACCTGGCAAGCCTAGCCCACCCACATGGGTTATAGATGAGAGTCTAGCTTTCCATGCAGTCTTATGAACAGGTGACCCAAGCCAAGACCTGAGTAGCTGGACTAGACAAATTCTTACTCTTCTGGGAGATACTGGAAAGGGAAGGGACCTGTTGTAGGAAGCAAAAAGCAACCACAGGATTGAAAAGTGGGGCCCACTGGGGAAAGGTTGAAGGGGCTGATCCAGCTTGGAGAAAGGAGGAGGGCCACAGAACATTCAATATCCAGATTTTCCCTAAAGATGGGAAAGGGGATATGGGGAAAGGGGCTACTTACCTTCCTGACAAATACTCTTCTCACGTTAGGATCATCCCAGCTGAAGGTGGTGAAGATCTCAGGGTCTCCGGAGTACCCACCACTTCCATAGCCAGGGCTGCTATCTGTAGAGTAGGGCATCAGATCATGGAGCACAGTTGGCTTTGTCCTTATTTCCCGTGCTTCTCCACCAGCCCTATCCCTGAACTTTCAAGCAAGCTACTCATCACCCTTCTTTGAAAACCCTTTTCCCTTTCTCCCTCATTTACATGAGGCTCATTCCATGAGCCCCTCTTGAAGAACCTTTCCCTGACTTCAACATCATTCCCCAGATTCCCAGGTTCCCTCTACTCAGCACCGATATCCAGAGCTCTGCTTTACAATTGCTTGATCAGTCTTTGACTCTTTGTTCCATGTGCTCGTTACATTCTATCTCCCCCAATAGACTTGGACCCATCACTTTTATTCAGGTGGTTCCCAAATCTATATCTCTGATCTTATTCTTGAAGTTAGATTAATAAACATCTATTTTTAAAATTAAATTATTTATTTTTAGTTTTCAACATTCACTTCCATAAGTTTTAAATTTTCTCCCCCTCCCTCCCCAGGATGGCTTGCAATCTAATATGGGCTCTACACATCCATTGCTATTAAACACATTTTCATATTAGTCATGTTGCACAGAAGGATTATATTGAATGGGAAAAACCATAAGAAAGAAAAAAACCAAAATAAAAATAGTCTGCTTCCCTCTGCATTCTGACTCCCTAGTTCTTTCTCTGGATGTGGCTGCCATTTTCCCACCTGAGTCCTTTGGAATTGTTTTAGGTCCTTGCATTGCTGAGAAGGGCTAAGTCTAACAAAATCAGTCCTTGCACACTGTGGCTCCACAAACATTCATTAAGCACCTATTATATGCTAGACCTATATCTTCCCCAACCATCTCCAACAGTTTCTTCAAATTCAGCCCATTCAGAGCCAAGCCTTTTCTCTTTCCCCTAAAAACATTCCCACCACTACCTGTAATGGTATTAAAAAAAAATCACTGATACCACCATTCACCCAGCATTTCATGCTTGTAACCCGGGTGTTATTTCCAACTCTTGTCTTCCCTACATCTCTCATCTTCAATCAATCAGTCACCGAGTTCTAGGGGGCACAGTGAATGGAGTGCTGGCTCTAGGATCAGGGAGACCCGAGTTCAGATCTGTCCTCTTGACACTTGCTAGTTCCGTGACTCTGGGAGAGTCACTTTACTGTTTGCCTCAGCTGCCCCATCTCTAAAATGGGGATGATAGCAACACCTGTCTCCCGAGGCTGTTGTGAGGACCGAATCACAGTGAAGCACTTAGCACAGTGCCTGGCACATCGCAAGTGTTATATAGATGTATCATTTTATTTGTTATGGTTTGTTGCTGAGTTATGTCCGACTTTCCATGAGCCCACGTGGGGTTTTTGTGTCAAAAATTTGCCATTTCCTTCTCTGACTCATTTTCCAGATGAGGAAACTGAGGCAAATAGGGTTAGGTGACTTGGCCAGGATCACACAGCCAGTAAGCATCTGAGGCCAGATTTGAACTAAGGAAGAGAAGTCTTCCGGACTTGAGGCTCAGTGCTCTATCCACTGTGCCACCTAGATGCCCTAGTTATTATTATTAAATTCTGTCAAATCCATTGGCTTTCGGATGAACTTTCTGACCAAATGACTCCTGCAATAGTTAACTGACAGTTCTCTCTCTTGACTAAATCTGTCCTTCCTCCCATGGCAGATGTATCCTTTTTTGTAGCCCGCTCGTACACAGTAGGCACTAATTATGGTTGCTGATTGACTAATCTATTCATGTTACTCTTTTACTCAAAAATGACTTCCCACTGCTATATAGTCCTTTTCCTCTATGTTATTGTGCAATCCAGCCAGATGGTACAGTGGGCCATCCCTGGGGACAATGTGCATTTCCCCATTTCCAGGCCTTTATCCTCTCTTTTCCATATGCCTGGAATGCTCTTCCTTTTTTCACCAACTTAATTGCCAAAGATGTCTTCCCTGATCCTGAGAATCAATAGCGAATAATCTTCCCCATCTTGGACCTAAGACATCGCTTTGTTTGCATTTCTCTATCATTTTTTATTTTGGTTATTTGTATATGGGTTATGTCTTTCTAATAGACCACAAGTTCCATGAGGGCAGAAACTTTGTGAATCTAAATTTTGTACTCTTTCCGCATACCCTAAGCTCCCTGTGATTAGTTAGCGCTCAGTGAAGAAGGATGCTGGAGGTGGATGAACACTACATCCTGACTTCAGAATTACCTTGATTCTCCTTGTGGAATTCAAGACCAAAAGAAACTCCTAGTGGGTTTATCATTAAAAGATAATGCCAAGAATATAATGGGGTAGGGTCAGCTGAGGGACTGGGTGATTTTCAAATATGGGCAGCATTCTTTCCAAGCCCCAGGAGGTCCACAGAAAGCTTTTCAAATGCCTCCCAACTCAAGTGGCTGTGGGGCCTGGCAGGGGCAAGTGTTTATGGTTGGGGTAGCAATTATAGGTCATCCAACCTTGCTGACCTAATGGTTCAGAAGAAGGTGGACTAGTTTCCTAGCCCTTTTCTGCCTTGTCCATTCCTTATGGGCAGATGGCTGAAGCTGCTCTCCCTGTAATAGTCTTGGGTATATCCTGAAATGGAAGGGTTTGAAGAAGGAAGGTCTGGAGGAACTCCTCGTTACCCCTTAAGGCAATTCTGGAGTCCTTAGAAATCTTAATTTCTAAGCCTCTCTACTATCCTCTCTTTCCCTTCCAATAAGGGGTAGAATCAGAGACCTATATTCCTCACTCTTAGGTGAGGAAGGGGCTATCCTATACCCATTCTTCTGTACCCAAGCCAAGAGAGAAGCTGGGCCTGAAGTCAGGAAGACTTGAATTCAAATCCAACTTCAGACACTTACTAGCTGTGTGACTCTGGGCAAAGTCACTTGACCTCTGTCTGCCTCAGTTTCCTCAACTATGAAATGGGGATCATAATAGCATCTACCTCCCAGGGTTGTTGTGAGGATTAAGTGAGATAATATTTGTAAAAAGCTTAGCACAGTTCCTCGAACATAGTAAGCATTTGATAAATGCTTCCTTCCCCTTCCTTCCAAATCTTCTTTCTCTACTTAGTCCCTAATTCCTTTAGTTAAGACTAGTGATGAGAGTGGGGATGGTCACAAAAAGTGGAAGAGGTGGGGAGGAAGAGAAAGAGTCGGTGATAGTTCTAGTGTTTCTGTGGTGTTTTCTATACAAACAGACCCTTTGGATTGGATTGACCCACATAGAGGCCCTAATCCCCAGTTTTCCCTTTACACTGAGCAGAGGACAGGGGAAACCTTAGGGAACTTCCAGGTACTTTCTGAGTACCTTTCTCTCTATTTCATGGATCTGGGGCTGAAGCTGTGGGCAGGAAAGAATAAGATAAGAATCTGGAAGGAGAGCAGGTCACAGGAAAGTGTGACAAAAGAAGCCAGGGCAGAGATTGGGTCTGGGCTGCAGAACCCATCGAGTCCAGAATATTGAGGCTAGAGAAATACCAAGACTTTTATCTATCCCGGTAAAATGCCCTTTCTGGGAAAGAAGATAGAGCTGGATATGGGGAATTCAAAAGAAAATGAAGACATTAAGAGACCAGCTTAAGACATTAAGAAGACACCAGCAAGTAGTTTAGAGGACACTATTCCCAGGTCCTGTTTCCTTGTGCCATCTAGTCTAGTCAGCTCCCATGATTCCCTGATGGCCTTTCAATCATTCAAAATCCCAGACACATACCCATACCTTATCCATTGCCCTCTCTGAATCTTCACAAGCCATTATCCTTACCTTCTCTCTTTTGGACTCATCCCCAGAACTGTTGGATGAACTCTTCCTCTAAACTAGAAAACCTTCCCTTCTCCTTCTTTCCTCTTCCCTCCCCAGTCCCCACTTTAGATAGGGAAACAGAACCCTGATCAGTAATTCCTAATCTGGTCCTTTGTTCTGTCAACCTACATCTTGCCCTTCCCATCAGCCTTTCCAAGAACAGAAGCAGTTATGTCTGTGCCCTCCGTCTTCCATTACCTTAAAGTTTAGGAACTGGGGCTGGCTAATTGATACCATTACAACAATGGTACAGGAGATTGCTTCCATACTACTTCTTTCTAAGTTTTTGTCAGGTCTCGCTACCCTTCCAGGTTTGGGGAGACTCACTTGGGTCCACGTAAGCCCAGCTGGGGTGAAAGGGTACAGTTGGGGCTGGTGGAGCGAAGGCCCCAGCCTTCAGCCCTTCCCCTGAGGTAGCTTCCTCATAAGTAGGAGGGGCCAAGGGAGCTGATGGAGTCTCCTTCTTCTCTCCATTTGCCTGTTGCTGCCCCTCTGTCCCAGGGGCCTTGTTAACCACGGAAACCTGTGGAAAATGAGCAGAGAGTCAGTCATTAAGGAGGAAAGGAGAACCATGTCTTGATAGACACACACACACTCGGCACAATTCTTATATCATTTAGTTCTCTGGGGAATGAGAGAGGGGGAAACAGACCATTTTCTTTTTCTATTTCCTTTTAAAAATAGTATTTTATTTTTTTCCCTAGTTACATGTCAAGAAAATTTTTAGCACTCATTTTTATAAGAGTTTGAGTTCCAAATTTTTCTTCCTTCTTCCCCTCCCCTCTTCCAAAAATGGTAGGCAGTTTGATATAGTCTATACATATGCTATCATGCAAAAATATTTCCATATTAGTCACAGTTGTGAAAGAAGAAACAGATCAAAAGGGAAAAAGAGCCACAAGAAAGAATAAAGCAAGTGAAGAAAATATGCTTCAATCTGCATTCAGAGTCTATCAGTTCCTTATCTGAATATGGGTAGATTTTCTTTCTTAAGTCCTTTATACTGGTCATGGATCATTGTGCTGTGGAGAAGAGCTGAGTCGTTCATAGTTGATCATCACACAATGTTGCTGATACTGTGTACGGTGTCTTACCAATTCTCATTACACTTTGCATCAGTTTGTACAAATCCAGGTTTTTCTGAAATCTGCCTGTTCATCATTTCTTACTGCATAATAATACACCATTACATTCATATACTGCAGCTTGTGTAGACATTCCTCAACTGATAGGCATCCCCTTGACTTCCAATGTTTTGTCACCACAACAAGGATTGCTATAAATATTTTTGCACATGTAAGTCCTTTTCTACTTTTCTGGATGTCTTTAGGATATAGACCTAGTAGTGGTATTGCTGAATCAAAAGGGTATGCACAATTTTATCGTCCTCTGGGCGTAGTTCCAAATTGTTCTCCAGAATGGTTGGATCAGTTCACAATTCCACCAAAAGTGCATTAGTGTCCCAATTTTCCCACTCCTTCTCCAGCATTTGTCACTTTCCCTATTCTATCATATTAACCAATCTGATAGGTGTGAGGTAGTACCTCAGTGTTGTTTTAATTTGCATTTCTCTAATCAAAAGCGATTTAAAGCACCTCTTCATATGTGTATCGATAGCTTTGATTTCTTCATATGAAAACTGCCTATTCATATTTGACAATTTATCAGTTGGGGAATGGCTTGTATTCTTGTAATGTTGACTCAATTCTCTATATATTTGAAAAATGAGGCCTTTATCAGAGACACTTGCTGTAAAGATTGTTTCCCATCTTTCTGCTTTCCTTCTAATCTTGGTTCTATTGGTTTTGCTTGTACAAAAGCTTTTTAATTTAATAATAACCCAAATTATCTATTTTATATTTGTATTGCTCTCTATCTCTTGTATGGTCATGAATCCTTCCCTCCCCATAGATTTGACAGGTAGACTATGCTTTGCTCTGCTAAGTTGCTTTTTTTTTTGTCATCCTTTATGTATGAATCATGCCAAAGGTCTGTCATATCTAACTTTTCTAATATTCTATTTACCTCTTTAGTTTCTTTCTTGTTTGTTTTTTGCTTGGATTTATTGAGTTCTGCAAAGGGACAGCTGAGGTCTCCCACTAGCATAGTTTTGCTCTCTATTTCTTCCTGTAACTCACTTAACTTTTCCTTTAAGAATTTGGATACTACACCACTTGATACATATGTGTTTGGTATTGATATTGCTTTATTGTCTATAGTACCTTTTAGCAAGATGTAGTTTCCTTCCTTATTTCTTTTAATTAGGTCTATTTTTGCTTTAACTTTGTCTGAGACCAGGATTACTAGCCCTGCTTTTTTTTTTCCTTCAGTTGAAGCATAATAAATTCTATTCCAGCTGCTTACCTTTACTTTCTCTGTGTCTCTCTACTTCAAGTGTGTTTCTTGTAAACAACATATTAAAGGATTCTGTTTTTTAATCTCTTTGCTATCTGCTTCCATTTAATGGGAGAGTTCATCCCATCCACATTACAGTTATGATTACTACCTGTATATTTCCCTCCATTCTTTTCTTTCTCCTTTCTGTTCTCTCTCTCCTTTCACACTTTTTCTCTACCAGTGTTTTGCTTTTGTCTACCACCTCCCCTGATCTGCCCTCCCTCCTGTCAGTCCCCCCTACCTTTACTTGATCTCCTCCCCTCCTACTTCCCTGTCAGGTAATACAGATTTCTATATTTCACTGATTGTGTATACAATTCCCTCTTTGAGTCAATACTGATGAGTGTAAGTTTCAAGCAATGCTCATCCTCCCATCTTCCCCTCCACTGTAATAAGTCTTTCAGCCTCTTCATGTGAAATAACTTACCCCGTTTTACTTCTCCCTTTCTTCTATACCCATTGTACTCCTCTTTCTCATCTCTTAATTTTTTCTGTCATTCCCTCAAATTCACCTTATACCCACACTCTCTATGTATATTCCTTCTAGCTATACTATTACGTGATACAATTTTAAAGAATTACAACTCTCATCTTCCCACGTAGGGGTGTAAATAGTTTAGCTCTACTGAATTCCTTATGTTTTCTTTTCCCTTTTTATGTGTTTATTCTTCTCTTGGGTCTTGATATTGGAGGTCAAATTTTTAGTTTGGTTCTGGTCTTCTCCTTATGAAAGTCTGAAATCCTTCTATTTCATTGAATGACTATTTTTCCCCTTGATGTATTCTGCTTAATTTTGCCAGGTAAGTGATTCTTGGTTGTAGTCCTAGCTCCTTTGCCTTCTGGAATATTATGTTCGATGACCTCTGATCCTTTAAAGTTGCACCTGCCAAGTTCTGTGTAATACTGATTGTGACTCCCCAATATCTGAACCATTTCTTTCTGGCCACTTGTAGTATTTTTCCTTGAACTGATAGTTCTAAAATTTGACTATAACACTCCTTTGAGTTTATATTTTGAAATCTCTTTCCCAAGGTGATTGGTGGATTCTTTCCATGTCTATTTTGCCCTCTGGTTCCAAGACATCAGGGCAGTTTTCCTTGATAATTTCTTGAAAGATGCCGTCCAAATCCTCCTTTTGATTTTGGCTTTCAGGTAGGCCAATAATTCTGATACTGTCTCTCCTACGTCTATTTTCCAGTTCAGCTGTTCTTCCCATGAGACATCTTACATTTTCTTTCATTTTTCATTCTTTTGAATTTGTCTGATTGATTCTTGATGCTTTATAGAGTCCTTAGCTTCCACTTGCCCAATTCTAATTTTTAAGTGTTGTTTTCCTCAATTAGCTTTTGTCCTTTCCTTTCCATTTGCCCAATTGTACTCTTTAAGTGTTTTCTTTAATGGATTTTTCTATCTCCTTTTCCATTTAGCAAATTCTACTTTTTAAGAAGTTTTCTAAGCTGTTGCATCTTTTTTCATAATTCTCTTGCATCACTCTCATTTCTTTTCCCAATTTTCCTTCTACCTCTCTCATATGATTTTTAAGCTCCTTTTTTGAGCTCTTCCATGAGTTGCTTTTTTTTTTTGGAGGGGAGAGGAAAGGCAATTGGGGTTAAGTGACAGTTAGTAACGTCAAGTTTCTGAGGCTTTGAACTCAGGTCCTCCTGACTCCAGGGCCAGTACTCTATTCATTGTACTATCTAGCTGCTCCCATGAGTTCTTTCTGGGCTTGAGACCACTTCCTATTTTTCCTTGAGGTTTTGCCCACAGGTGTTTGATATTGTTGTCCTCTTCTGAGTTTGTGTCATGGTCTTCCCAGTTGTTATAATAACTTTCTATGGTCAGCTTTTTTTTTTTTGGCCTTTCTTTTAAATTTGAGCTTTGCACCCAGGGTGGAAGGGGGTCTGTCTCAGGCTTCTTGTGCCAGTGGCTGCAGGCCCTGGCTGATTACCTGGTGTTGTGCTGATGCTGCCTTGAGGCTCCCAAGGGACCCTTGTGTCTGGTGCCATGTTGAGGGAGTAGCTGGTGTTGCTGGAGACCACAGGAGTCTGGCAGCTTACCTGGCACTGAGCTGGGATCCTAGCGGTGATGTCTGGCATGTGCTGTGATCCAGTGGGGTGTTTCTGCATGTGGGGCTGCACTGAAGCATGTGGAATTCTGGCCTACTGGAGGATGCCTGTTTACCCAGTACTACACTGAAGTATGTGGTGGTTCTCGGATTTGGAGTTTGCTGGTTTCCCTGGCCACCCTAAGGCATGTGGTGGGTCCTGTCATTGGTGTCTGCCTACTCCACCACACTGGAACTCAGGATCTCCCACTGGTTTGCTGAGGTGGGGCTTGCTGCTGGTTTGCTGGGATGCTTCCTGTCCTGGAATGCACTACCCTTTTACCCAAGTAAGACATACTTTTCTTGTCAATCTTCCAAGTGTTTTGGCCTAAAAGATTGTTTTACCTCATCTTTTTGATGGCCATGCTGTTCCAGGATTTGTTTGGGGGAGCTATTTTATGGTTGTTCGAAGGTAAATATGGGAGAGTTACAGTCATTTACTGCTTACTCAGAAGTCTATCCTCAGCAGAACATTTTCATACTAGATCCAACCATGTAGTAAGACCTAGAAAGGAACCTACAGATTGAGTCTATCATCTCCTAATTTTGCTGATGAGAAAACAGAAGTCTAGAGACATTAGGTGATTTGAGCAAGGTCACACATGTTGCAGACACAGGATTTGAAACAAGTTGTTCTTTTGATTTCAAATCTGATGAACTGTCCTCTTCACCACAAGAATTTTCCAATTTTACAGAAGGAGAAATAGAATCCAAAGAGAGTCAGTCAAAATATCATAGAGTGGAACTTGGAGAACTTGAAGTGATCTGGCTGTCAGTTTAATGTTTTGTCTATAAGACTGTGAAATGGAGGAATGAGAAAAGAAGGAAAAAGAGGGGGAGGAAAAAAGGGAATAGGGCAGGGAGTGAAAAAGAGACTGGAAAGATGATGGATTGTCTTTAGATTAATGAGTTCCCTGTTTAGCAAAGGATGAAAGACAACATGTTGGGATGTTGGAGAGAGATATCCTTCAGATATGGGTTGGGTCTGAGGTTTCTTCTGATTCTGTGATTCTAGGATTTGATAATGGGAGAAAGGAAAATGAAAGGAATAGGGAGGAGGAAGAATACAAGAGAAGACAGGAAGAGAAAAAGAAGCAAAAACCAAGCAGAACAAAGATGACAGATATGTGAGCCATAGAAGAGGAGGTAGGAGTCAAGAAAGATGAGAGGGAAAAACAACCATAGATCTAGAGCTAGAAAGGACCAGAGTCCAACACCTTTATTTTGCAGATTGGGAAACTGAGGTTTGAGGAGGTTAAATGATATGCTCAAGGTCACAAATTGATCAACATCAGGGGCGGGATTTGAACTTAGATCTGACTCCAGAGTCAGAACTGACTCACAGACTGAATCACATTAAGTAAAGAACAATTGGTTTTTCCTTTTTCTGAGGACTCATCCTTCCTCTGAGCCCCAAGACATGACTTTGTCCCCAATGTTCCCTTAATTATTCTTCCAAGGGAACCTCCAGGAAAAAAAGGTAAGGAATGTATCTCAAGTAAAGTTCAGAAATTCAATCACTTCAACTCAAATTTACTCCTGCTATAAAAGAGCAAGCCCAGGGGTGAACGATGGAGATAGATGAGGAAAGAAGTAGCTGAATGATTCAGCTCAGAACACTCAAGATTTGGGGAGAGGAAGAGGATCAGCCCCAAAACTATCATCAAGAATCTGAAGACAGCACTACAAGAGAAAATAGGCTTAGGATCTACAGAACAATGAATTTAGGTTAGACAGAAAGAATTTCCAAAACCAGAAATTTAAGAACCCCTTCTTTGGAGGATCTTAAGCACAGGTGGAGTTCTCAGCGTCAAGGATGCTTACGTAGAGGTTTTTACCAGAGGCAGGCAGATGAATAAGATGAATTCTGGTCCTCCCCTGGAAGGTGCTAGAACAGGTGGGTTTTATACCTCCCAAGAGGGAGGTGAGCTTGGTCAGGAAAGCTAGATCACGGAAGCAGAGAGCTAGAGGAAACTGACGCCCAGGTAGATTACATGATTTGCCCATGGTCACTAGAGTAGTAGTATTCATTAGTGTCCCTTGAATAACCCAGTCAAGACTTGACTCCTGGTCCTCTTACTCCAGTCAGAGAACTGAATCTGTATCACTTTGGTAAGAAGGAGAACTATAGACATTTTATTTAAATAGGTAAGCAGACTCATTTGGGGAAAAGAGAGAGGCTAATAAATTTATCAGCAAGATATTGGACAAAGACACAGCTGAGCACAGAGCCAGGTAGAGAGAAAAAGGTTTCTGGACTGAAGAGAAAGAGGACCAGAAACTCAGCTGGTATCAGTCCTTATCCTGGAGTACATTCTTGTAAGGGATCTTGCCAGGCTCAAACACCCCTCATACTGAGGAAACTGAGGAAGTACAGCCTAGAAAGTCTACACAGCAATGGAAGGAGCTGAATGGGAGCCTCTGGGCAAAGACTGAGGAAGAAAGCAGGAAAAAAATATTGTACTGGTAATACAAGAAAAAGTTTGTAAGACACGTATGCGCTTAGCTCCTTAAAGCAATTAAAGAGACCATAAAACTCAGACTGAAGAAAAATGAGCAAAAATTAAAGAAAAAATATTAGCAAGTATTTATATAAAACTTTAAAATTTGCAAGGTGCTGCAACAAATCTATGAGATAGGTGCTCTTATCCCCATTTTACAGATGAAGAGACTGAGGCACATAGAGGTTAAGTGACTTGGCGAGGTCACGTAGTAAGTTCTAAGGCAGGATTTGAAGTCAGGCCTTCTTGCTGTTCAAAATTCTAGTCGCTGCATCTAGCTGTCTCAATGCCATAAGACTCTGTACCAAGTATGAAGAGAAGTGACCAAAAATTCCTAATGAAAAATGGTATTTTTTAGACTTCTCAGAGATTATGGAACAACTACAAGAAGTTCTAGAATGGTTCAAAAGAGATGTACATCTTTCAAAAGAATTAGAATGGGAAGAAGGTCAGACCTTCAGTTAAGATGGTGCTATGAAAGGTCCATAGACAAGTCTAACTCTCCCATGTACACCATCGAAAAGATCTGAAAAGGGTACCAAATTGCAAAATGATCAAGACATCTAAGGAGAAATAGGAGCAAGCTCCTTTATTTAGCTTAGGACTGATCAGAAGAAGCTTATGGTCACTGAGAAAGGGTAGACAGTGGCTAATGCTAGTGGAGTCAACCAGAGCTCTTACCAGAAATCCTCCAGAGATATCTGAAGCCTGCTGAGCTCTATTACCCAGGGTGGGGTGGGAACAGAAGACCCAGATGGGGAAGCTCCAAGGAGGTCAGAAATCATCAGCATTCTAACCATAGATGTGGGATTAGAAGGGCTCTGGTTAAGGCACACCCCAGGGTGTTGGAAGTCTGAAGCACTCTGACTTTAAATGTTCCAGAAAGTCATAGAAATCACAACACTACGACCCTGACTGACAAAAGGGGGCATAAAAGTTACCCCCTGAAACTAAGTGCAGGACCTCTTGGTCTGACAACCAAGAGTGTAGTGTATATAACCTGGTTCTGGCACAAAGCCTCAGTTCAGAAACTGAGGATGGAGACATGGCTAAATAGAAGACACCACCACTTGGGGGAATTATTATAGATCCAAAGACATCAAAAAATCCAATTCAGAAAAAGAAAACAATTCTGCAATAGTACAAGCAACAATATTTGGGGGTGGGGGCGGAGAAGAAAGAAAAAGGAAATGGCTTTGTCATAAGGACAACAAGGGGATTTGGAAGAAAAGAAGGTCAAAAAAAATGATGAGTGAAATAAGAGATCTGAAAGAAACAAGTAGAAGGATAAATACTTAGAAAGGGAAGAAAACATGCCGAGAGTTTGGTGTAGAAAACATTAAATTCAACAGGAAACAGATAGGTACAGAGAGAAGGGAAAGGATGTTTTTAGAGTGAGAATACAGTCAGAGAGGGAATCTTTACAAGCAGAAGAAATTTATCATCAGAGGGTGGATCATAAGGGAGTAAAGAGAGAAAAGATAAGAACCAGTGATCAGTTTCTGGGCAAGGGGAAGAGAGGAGGGGTGGTGGAATGGAAACAGATCACTTCAATTACAGATCACTAGTGTTGATCACATTTCTTTCTCTTTCGCCACTTTTTTTTTTCTGCTTTGTAAAGGTAGAGGGGGGATAAAAGAAAGGAAAAAGTCTAAAAAGTTATGATAAAGTGCACAGTTAGCAGTCATGATCCTGAACATGAATGGAATGGACTCATCCATGAAATGTAAGAAGGCAGCAGAATAGATTAGAAAACAAATCCAGCAATGTGTTGTTTACAAGAACCATACTTGAAACGTAAAAATTCACACAGAGTTCAAATGAGGGGATGACTCAGAATTTATTATGCTTCAGGTAAACTCAAAAAAGTAAGGATAGCAATTACGGTTCCAGACAAGGCAACAGTAAAAGTAGACATGGTTAAAAAAGATAAAGAGGGAAACTATACCATACTTAAAGACAACATAGGAAACAAAATAATATAAATATTAACACATTTATACTGAATGGAATAACATTCTAGTACTTAAAGGAAAAGTTAACTAAATTACAGAATCAGACAGCAAAACTGTAATTTAGGGACTTCAATGTATACCTTTCAGTATGTCTTAATGTCAGTATATTAAATCAAACAAAAACCTAAACAAGAAAGAAGTTAAGGGCTTGAAAAGAATTTAAGAAGAGTTAGTAGATCTTTGGTGATTACTGAATGAGAGTAGAAAGGAGAATACATATTTCTCATCTGTGCATGGCACCTTTACAAAAATTGACCATGAGCTTGGGTTCCCAAATTTTAGTTCCCATACCTCCTATTCAATCTGAAAGGAAATAAATTCTAGAGTCTATCATGCCTTATGAAATAAAATAAAGAGATTAATTAATTTTCAATAAAGCAATCTTTATTTAAAATATAGCTACATTTTTAGTTGTTCTCCATTCCACATTTTTTTCATTAACATGACTACTTTTTGGAATATTTAAATAGGACAATATTGTTATTTAAGGAAGTCCTTAGTAGTTATTTATTAAATATTTTCTTAATGTCTTTGACTATCTTCTCATCTCCCCAAGAGTACAAGTACTCCATGTTGTGAAACCTTATGTTGGGATTAAAACCTCAAACTAATTTAGAAAATCAGAAATACCAAAAACAACTTCTATTGCCCTATATAACACAATATAAAGTATAATTAATAAAGGACCTTCGTAGAAGGTATGAACATGTAAATTAGGTTAAATAATTTAATCCAAAATAATTGGAGGGGAGAAGAACAAATAATAGGAATAAATAGATAATTCCAACGGAAATGACAACAACAACATAATATACCAAAACTTTTGGAATGAAGCCAAGACAGTTCTCAGGGGAAATTTATATCTCCGAACACTTTCACCAACAGAAAGAAAAAGAATAAATCAATATGAAGCGCACACTTAAAACAAACTAGAAAAGCAGCAAACCAAAAACTTTAGCTAAACACAAAAAATAAAAATTCTGAGAAACCAAAGGAGAAAATAATAAAATTAAAACAAAAAACAAGGGAAATAAGTTAAACCAGGAACTGTTTTGTTAAAAAAAAAAACCTAATATTAAATAAAACATTAGCCAGTTGAATTTAAAAAGAGAAAGACGAAAGCCAAACTGCCAATATAAAAAAAAGAAAAAAGGGGATCCCCAATTAATGAAAAATAAATTATCAGAAAATTTTGTCCAATTATACCTTAACAAAAACTTCTAAGTGAAACATGTATATTTACAAAAATATCAAATGCTCAGATTAAAAGAATAAGAAATAAAGAAATTAAACACTTTAGTCAAGGAAAAGAAATTGAATAAGCATTAAATGAACTCCCAAACGAGGTGAGGGTGGGAGAAACCCAGCATAAATTGGATTTCCAACTGAATTCTGTCAAACATTTAAATTACAATTTAAAGTACAATTAATTCTGTTATTAGTCAAAAAAAATTTGTTAAAGGAGGTTCTTAAGATATAGAAGTAAGGCCTAGTGATTCTCCACTTCACTTGAAGGAATTGAATCACTGCTCATCAAAGCTGTAACACCGGTGAAGTAGCCCGTACGGGTCCTAGGTACCACGGGCCATCCTGGATGAGTTCTGGGATGGCCTGTGACAAGAAGAGGGCGGAGAAGGAAGGGGAAAGGGATGCCCCCTATGTCTACAAAAATAGGAAAAGATGATATCCTTCCAAATTCCTTCAATGATCGAAATAAGGTCTTAAACTGAAACCACAAAAAGTCAAAGCAGAGAAGAAAAATTACAGATCAATATCCCTTAACAAATGTCTACATAAAATTTTTTATGAAACATAGGAAAGAAGCTAAGAGATCAGATCAGATATCCTGAAGAAAGAGACCAAAGAACATGCTTAGATCCATGGGCAATGCTCTGTTCAGCCCAGCAGTTTAGCGGGGTTGCCCTTATTACCCCACCCAATACCTTTAATATAAATTTTGTTTACTCAGCATTCATAGTATGGTAAGTATAATATTTGCGAAATAAAATAATACCTACCTATTACATATATGTACCAACCTCAAAACACATCAGACCTTGACCTCAACAAACATGGCTACTCCTATTGAGGGGAAATAGTTCATGCATGCAACACTCTCCCAAGTTTCACCAACTTATACTCAGAGTACCATGATTCCTTACAAGGAAGAACACTAAACCATGAGGTTTACTTAAAAGGTTTGCTTAGCCATAGTATTCACTGCATAAAATTCAAATGCTAAATTTTTTCAGTCATTTCCATTGTTTCCAGTTCTGTTATAACAAAAAGTGCTGCTATAAACATTTTTGCATATATATGTTCTTTCCCTCTGTCTTTGACCTTTACAAGATATATATGCCTAGCCCAAGGATCCATGGGTCAAAGGTTATATAGAGCTTAGTGACTTTGGGGACAGATTGCTTCCCAAAATGGTTTTACCATCTCACAGCTCAAACAACAGCGAATTAGTGTGCCTCTCCTCCCACAACCCTCTGACAATTGTCATGTTCGCTTTTTGTCATCTTCGGCAATCTGATGGATATAGAGATATGGATAGATATAGATAGAACCTCAGAGTTGTTTTAATTTGAAACATTTGTCTAATTATTAGTGATAAGACACATTATGTCCAGCTTTGTCTTTGAGAATATCAACATACGAACTGAAAAGCTATCCTGCTTGTTGATCTCTCTAAGCTTCTTTCTGTTTTCTTTCATTAAAAAAACGCTTCATTGATGCTATTTTTTCTTCCTTCTTATTCTCTTTTCATCACTATCACTATCCCTCCCCCCAGAATATTACCTTCATCAAAGAGGTTTTTTTTTTTCCTTTTCGGAGGGGGAAGGCTGGGCAATTGGGGTGAAATGACTTGCCCAAGGTCACGAGGCTAGTAAGTGTTAAGTGTCTGAGGCTAGTAAGTGTTAAGTGTCTGAGGCCGGATTTGAAATCAGGTCCTTCTGACTCCAAGGCCCATGCTCCATTCACTGCACCACCTACCTGCCCCAAATTTTTTTTTAACTTTCCTTGTAACATCCACACACTGAGCAATCCAAAAATGTATACCTGCATCCTGCATCTCTAGCCCTTCATCACTCTGTCAGGGGATGAGAAACATACCTTATCATCAGTCCTCTACAGTTGGGTTTGGTCATTACATTGATCAAAGTTCTTAAGCTGTTTAAAGCTGTTGTTCTTATTGTAAATCAGAGGAAAGAACAGAATAGCATATTTTAAAAAGCAAAAGAACTCAAAGGAGGTGGCCGCGTGATACGGTAAAAAGAGCAAAGAATTTACAATCACACACCTGGACCTTAACCCTTGATTAACCATGATGCCTCAGGTTCTTTCCTGCTCTAGACCTATAGTCCTAAATTTCGCCTCCTATAAGCTAGACCTCATCATTATCGAACAGTGGTCTTCTCTTCAAGAAAAAGAGTCATTTGAGTCATTCCTACAAAAAACCAAAAACTGAAAGACAACGAGGAATCAACCAACACTAATCCAGAGGGGAGCAGAATATTTGACTTGCAAATACTTTAAACAAGAAAAACAAATGAAAGGGGAATAAGTGTAATTGTCAAGAAAATATTAAGCAATGAAATGAACTCTCTTAAAGAGACTTAAGAGGGGAAGGAAAGAAAGAAAAGCTGAATGAATATTGTGGGGATTAAGTCCCATTCTCCTTATGAGTGAATTAATATATCTTATGATAGGGATAACAGAGTGGAAAATTGTTTGAACAAGGAAAGGAAAGGTAAGGAAGAGAGAACAAGGAATTAGAGATATACCTCCTAAATTGCCTTTGGTGAGAAGAGAATGGATAGTAACTTATTTAGTCTCTCAACCATAGTGGGATGTGGATATGGGTGTGGGTGGGGTTGCCGTAAGGAAAGTAATATAGGAGCAAAAGATGGAAAGGTTCATTAAGGGAGGACTGTCAGGCTGGTCTTTTTCTAGAGGAGACAATGAAAAAGTCTTATTGAAATATTCCCATATGAGACTAATAATGGCATTCCTCTAGCCGTAATGGACATAATAACTGGAGACCACCTTCTCCAAAGAATGCTTATACAGGGGGGGCTAGGTGCCCCAGTGAGTAGAGCACTGGCCCTGAAGTCAGGAGGACCTCAATTCAAATCCACTGTGTGACCTTGGGCAAGTCACTTAACCCCAATTGCCCTGCCCTCCCCATCCAAAAAAAAAAAGCTTATATTTCCCAGAACTGGATCAAACCCTAGGAGAGAGGATGTCCTCAGAGGCAGTTAGCTCCCAAGATGGTAGGGACTCATAGACCCAGAGAGACATGATAACCTAGTTTTCAGAGTTGTAAAGTCGAGACATGACCCTGTGATGTCACTGGTCCTCTTTGAAAACAAAAGATGAACAGTCACTGTAAGGGCAAGGGATAAGACTAGGCTATATGACCTAGGATATAATGACTCCAACCACATGGCACTGCTTCCTTCATTAACTGATATTTCTATAGGTGAGACAAAGCAGGAAAATATCTCATTCAAAACAAAATAAAACAAAAATTAATGCATGCATACACATGTAATGAGGGTTGCATAGAACATATAGGCAGAGATTCCTTGCGTGCTACCAGCAGATCCCATGTGTTTAACTTGGTGTTGTGGGGGCTTAGGCTCCCCCCACCCTTTCTTGGAAAGTCTACTGATAGGGGGAACTACTTGCCAAATATTAGAAAGTTGAAGGAAGAGAATGGGCCCCAAGCTATATCTCTTTTTTTAACCGACACAGCACCCTGCTCACTGCAGCTGTCCTGAGAGACGATGCAGGGTTTTCTGCATCATACCAGAGCAGTACTGAACCAGTCATCATCCCCAAAGCACAAGGGTCGTCTGGAAACGATCAGAGGACCCGTGAACATGTTCTGCGTAATGCTTGGTCACAAAAGCAATAACACAGATATTAGATGGATGAGAGTGCTCAAATCGAAAACTCCAGGAGGTTTATTTTCATAAGGGACATAGAGAAAGTAGAGAAAGTTCAAGAAAGCACACTGACATAGGCTAGTATAATTCAGAAGAAACTAGAAAGAGAGAAATATGGAAGAGAGCAAAATCAATCAATTTTCTTGGAAAAAGGTAGCACAAAACATTTCATTAAGTTGAGAGAAGGGAAAGAGTTAATATAGAGGGTTAAATGAATGAAAGGAATGAATGATGTAAGTAAATTCAAGAAACTTGGGGTAGGAAAGGTCAATGGGAAGGGGCAAGGTAGGAGAAGAAGCTATGGGAAAAGCCTAGCATTAAACTATCATAAGCAAAACTAATCACAGGTACAAAAAGGTGATGTTTTTCAAAGAGGAGATAAAAACCAATACAAAAGAAATAAGGAGAGGAAAATATAATCCTAGCATTCATGTTCATTTTAAATGTGAAGAGGTTATACAAATTGTTCAAGAAAAGACTAGAAGAGAATAGAAATGACAGGAATAAGCAAACACAACTCAACAATTTGCTGCATAAAATAAATATCTAAATGAAAAATAAGAAACCGGAAAAAATCTACTCCACGTCAGGTAATTCTAAAAAGTATGGAATTATAATCATGTTACCAAAAGAAAAAATAAAAGTTCACAATGTTAAGAGAGATAAACAGAGATAATAACATTAGAATTAGAAACAAAATCAATATTAAATGTATATGCACCAAATGAAATAGCATCTAAATTCATAAAAGTAAAATTTACTGAAATGAGAAAACACACACACAGTAAAACTAATTGTGGGAAACGTTCGTGTTCTCTCAGGGCTCGGTTAATGAACCATGAAGATAAAAAGGAAAATATAGAATAATCAAAAATGAATTAAGAGCTGGAGATATTAATACAAAAATGAAAAGATCAGCCACAAAAAAGAGAGATCTAGGATGAAAGATAGGAAAAATTTAAACATGAGAAATTTCAGAGAAAATGAAAATGCTCATGCAAACTGATGAAAAATTAAATAAATATAATCCCCAAACGACACATATGTATATATGTGTATGGATGTGTGTGCGTATATACATATATACATTTACTACAAGAACATATACTAAAAGAAAATAAACTGAAATTGAACAGCCATAATTCTGATGACCAAGGCTGACTCTGAAGAAATGAGAAAATGCACCTCCCTCCTTTTGTTGGAGATGCGGGGTACTATGTGCCTGGAATGTTGCAGATGCAGTCAGTGTGCTGATTTTGCTGAACTGGGTTTTTTTGGGTTTTTTGTTGTTTTTTAAAAGCCTTTGTTAGAAGGGAAAGTTCTCTGGGGAGGAGAGGGGGAAAGGGAATATTCAGAAAGTGATGTAGAAATGAAATGATTGAAAATTTTTTTTTAAAGATGGGAAATAGGAAGTCTGTTGATTAGTGTGAAAGAAAATTTGATTTCCATTGGACAGCCTGATGCAATGACAACAGAACTGGATTTGTTATTAGATTATCTGGTTCACATCCTTGCTTTGACCACCTGTGTGACCTTTCAGGGACTTAGTATCTACATTTGTAAAATGATGGGGGGCGGGGGTGGAAATAGATAACCTCTAAAGCCCCTTCTAGTCAGACTATGTTATGAATTGACTATTTCCTAGCCTTTGGGAGTGAAGTCCTAGGAACTCCAAGTATCCCAAACTGAGCCCTAGTACCAACAAATTAAGGCTCTGGTCCTTAGCTACAGATAACTTCCTCTTACTTTCTGCAACCTCATCACCTCTTACTGGTTCAGACGAATCTATTCTTTCTTCTCCAAATCCAGAAGACTCACTCCCAGAGTGATCTTTGCCCAGACCCTTAGCACTCACCAGAGCACTCTAGATATGGGAAAAATAAACACAGCAATTCATAATTACATAACATCCATTTTGTCCAGAGCTAGTTCCCCCCCTCCCCCCAAGTAACGCCTTCCCACTATATGCTCCTGAGCATCACCTAAACTCTGGTTTCAGGTAATCTGGAGGCCTTCAAAAGTCTACCTAACCAATAACAGGTAATGCCATCACACAATGACATCATCTTAAATCCCGATGAGCTCAAAGCTGGGACCAGGGCTAGACAGAAAGGTTTTGAGGTACTTGACAACAACGCTATTGGCATTATTTACTGTTTGGGAGAAGAGGAGGGGCGTAAGGTTTTGCCTTTAGGTCTATTTATCTAGCTTTCATCAATCCTGGACAGGAGACTAACAATCCACCCATTCTGCCATCCCTGGTTGTATAACTCCTGTAGCAGACAATGTTACATAAACCTATTGGGGAGGGGCCAAGACTCTGAGCTCCCGATAAGTCTCAAACTTAAATTTAAATTAGGGAAAGGAAGGCATTCCATCCAGCTCCCTCCCCACCTCTCCCCAAAGACCCCCAAACAAACTAATAACACCTGACCAGTTTAATGATGACGACAGGCAAGAAATCTGTCAATACCCCCTCCCTAGCCCAGAATCATACACAGAGGCCTCCAGATGGGAGATAATACGGAGGAGGGTGTGTGAGAGAGGAGAGGAGAGAAGCGTACAAAGTGGCGTAGTCCTGGTAGAGGCGACAGATGGCACTGCCCCTTGGGGTCCTCATTAGCAAACATACAACTCAAAGGAATAGACTGGGGAGAGGGTTTGGTGGAGGGGAAAGCAAAGAAGGTGGCAGCCCCCAGATAGCCCAGTTTGGGGGTGCTACAGCTTTAAATGGTTCATCTGCTCTCCGTTCTTACATCCTCAGCAAACAGCTGTAGTCAAGATGCTTAGAGAAGTCTAGAGAGTCTGGCTCTCCGTTTCCAGGGTATGGGGAGGATTTGGGGATGGGGGCCGCAAAGTACCTTTCCCTGGGTCATGGTGCAGTCTCGAGGGGAGCCGTGTCCCTGGGGCCAGGGAAAGCCGCCCAGGTCACTGCAGCCGCCAGCTCAGTCTTCGGCGTGGGTTCTAGCAATATCCACTGCAGCTCAGGGTCGGGACTGGGGAGCGTACCATGTCTGTACCAGAAAGGGGGTGGGGGTGGGGGTGGGGGGGACAGGTCTAGGGATGGATTCTAGATGGTGAGAAATTGCAGCTTTGGGTATGGGGAGGGAAAAAGAGTCATGTTTGTCCCCCCGTTACTCAGAATGATGCAGTCTACCCGCTCCACCCCCCAAACCCCCCCTTAAGGGGAGAAAAAGCACCAGACATCAGAGTAGCCCAAGTGCAAGGGGGGGTGGGGGTGGGATGGAGGGTAGCTCCTAAGGGTAGAGGGAGGAGGAGCCAGAGGACAGTGAGGGGAGGAGCCAGGGATAACGTTCCCCCGCAGCCACAGAAAGTAATTCATTGAAATCGAATCAGCTGATGTTTGTCTCTGGCTCTTTAGAGCTGTATTGCGGCTCTTTATCTCTTAATCCATCTCTATGATCTGTGGCTATCTCTACCTCCATTATCACTATCGCTGACTCTATTCCGTTCTCTGTTATCTCCATCTGGTCTCTTTCTTCATCTCTGGTGTCTTGATCGCTGTCTCCATTCCTTCAATAAACATTTATGGCACCCCTACTGAGCGCAAAGCACTGTGCGCACTATGCTAGGTACTCTGGACGATGCAGATAACTATGACAAATGCTCTATGACGAGGAGAGTCTTAAAATCTAGCAAGGAAGACAAGCAAACAAAATACATTACAAGTGCAGAAAAACCACAGAAATGGATTTTGAGAGGGAAGATACAGTCTGACATTTTTTAAAATTAAAAGCCATTTATTAAAGTTCTTACTATGTGCTACATACTGAGTAAAACATATTTAGAAAGAGGGGGACAGTTCCTGCTTACATTCTAATAGAAAAAGGCAATGCAGTAGGGGAATGGTAAGCAGGAAAGGGAGTTTGTTCTGGGGAGGTAGATGGGAGTTGAGTATGGCTATGGGTGAGCACCCTACACAGATGCCATCCGTGGATGGGTTATAAAGTTGAAGTTTGGTCCAGTGTCTAGGGCTAGCCAGTAGATATAGCAGGATTACAAACTAGTTTGAACAGTCATACATTAGATTCAATCCATCAATTTTTCAAATTAGAAAACTGAGGCCAAGGGAGGTTAATTGATTTGCCCAAGGTCAAGCAGGTTGTAAGAGCTACAAAGCACTGTGGGACTTTGATGACTGAAGAGACCTCTATCCAGCTTTCCTGGGAGGGAATGGGGTGAAAATCAAGGAAGTCTTCATGAAGAAGATGACATTTAGAAAAGATGGCAACTGCGAGGGAAAAGACATTTCAGGGTCTAGTGAGAGCAAAATCACAAAAGTAAAAAACGGAGGGATTAATTTGGGGAATGATGAGTAGTAGTTCATTTTGGTGCTTAGAGTACCTTAAGGGAAATAGTATAAGACAAGGTTGGCAAGGTTGGTTGAAGCGATATTGTGTAGGGTCTTGAATGACTCACAAGTAAGTCTGATCTTGATTCAATAGATAATAGGACATTATTGAAGATTTTTTAACAGAAGAGTGACATGATCTTTTGGGAAGATTAAGCTAGCAACTATGTACAAGAAGGATTGGAACAAGAAAAGAAGAAATAATTAGGAGGCTATTGTAATACTTCACAATCTTTGAATCCAAATTTCACAGAATAAATCCCTTTAATAAAAGGATTTGTTCTGTAAAACTTGAACTCAGTCAAAAGGCCTCACCCAAGGACCTAGAAGGCCACATGTGGCCTCCAGGCCACAAATTCCCCAACCTTGGCTCAGATGATCTCTTTGTTGTCATTTGTCCTTTGTTCTTGAAGAGGACTAATGATATCAAGATGGAGATGTCTAGCAAGTGAATTGGATTTAAGTGAGGCAGAGCTGTGCAAAGTCATTAGCCTCACTATCTCCTTCAGAGTCATTGGAGTCCAGTAGTGAGACATAATGAATCAAGATGACTGTCAATGGCCCAGCAGATGATCTCTTTATTGTTAAGTGTGATGGTCTTTTCAAGATAGGTCCTTGAAGAAAACACAAGGGAGCCTGGTTAGACCCAACTTCCCAGGGACTTCTTTGCCTCATTTGACACTATTAATGACCTCTTCCTCTTAGATACTCTCCCTTCCTGGGCAGTGAGGTAATATGCAGAATGAAGGATGATGTGTGTAAACAAAGCATAGGAAATTCCACCAGTAAGAGATGTGAAGGGGATGCCTAGTTCCACAGAGTATGGATATTCCATGGGAGGCTGGGTCTAACCAGGCTCAGTTTATGTTTGCTTCAAGGACCTATCTTGATTACATCTGGGGGTACATACATAAAACTATGACTCTCTGCTTCAAAGATCCCTTGTTTATGGAAATGTGCTTGCCTAGAGATATGAGATCTATGCATTTCTCTTTCCTCGTGGAGTTCCGAATGGGATCATAGTCTGCTCTTCTACCTTGCCTTGTGCCTCAGTTCCCACAGAAGCAAGGATGTATCTCCTATCTCCCTAAAGCAACCAAAACCAGTCAGGTCTCAGTCTCTATTTTTATCTCTTCTCTGAGTTGGAAGCAGGATGGGGCCAGTATTGAGAGTCCCATCAGGGCCATTTTCCTGTTACTAAACCCTACCAGAATCCAGGAGGAAGGAGGTAAGGGAGCCATTTTCTAGAAATCAAACTGATCTTCTGTGCTCTGGGGTGAAAGATGGAGAACCTTCCAATTTCATTTTCCCAAAAGACTTCAAAGCCAAGTTGAAAAAATCAGTGACTAAATTGGTGAACTCTGGCTTGCAGTAATTCTCTGCTTCTAGAGTTCGATAGTTCTATAGCTATCTGAGTAGGGCAGGGACCCCAGGGAGCCAGGGTTACACATGACACTGTTCTCAGCTCTCCTTCTAAATGTCAGAATGTTCCTTTGCTCATCATCAACACCCTGACTCCTAACTGTGGGTATACCCTAAAGTTTTCCCTAGAAGGCCCTCGTACCTGAAGTCTCTGTGATCTCATCATCTCCCATGAATTCATGACAAGTCAAATCAACAAGAATTTAAGTACCTATTCTGTGTCAGACACCATGGTAAGTACTAGAGGTACAAAGAAAGGTAAAAGCAGTCCCTGCCCTCAAGGAGCTCATATTCTAATGAGGAATAAAGCATGTACATATAAGATATATATAGTTGAAGGAGGTCATCTCAATGGAGAAAGCAGTGGTAGCTGGAGGGGACTTGAAAAGATCTACAGAAAGTGGGATTTGAACTGGGGCTTGAGCCAGGGAAGCTAAGAGGTAGAAGTAAGGGGAGAGGAAAATTTAGGCACAGGGAACATTCAGTTTGAAAGCATATAGATGGCTTATAGAGTGGCATGTGTAAAGAACTGAAAATGGGAATAAAGTCCAAGATGATAAAAGCAGGAAGGGGCCAGGTTAAGAAGAACTTGGAATTCCAGCTAGGGATTTTTATATTTGGTTCTGGAGGTAATAGCCACTGGAATTTATTAATGGGGGTAGGTAGGAGAGGGGATATGACATGGTTAGAACTACACTTTTATAAGATCCCTTTGGCAGCTGAGTGAAGGATAGAGTGAAGTGGGGAGAGATTTGAGACAGTTCAATGAGGAGGTTATTTCAGTGGTCCATGCAAAAGGGGGAATGAGGAAATAAAGTAGGGGAGCAGCTATATGTGAGAGGAGAAGAGAGGATGTACATGAGAGATGCTGTGAAGGTAGAAAGAAGATTTGGTAAAGGATTGGATATGTGGGTCAAGAATGAGGACCTGAGGATGACATAGAAGTTGTGAGTGTGAGTGACTGAGGAGGAACACAGGTGCCCTCAATTAGAATAGGGCGGAATGGAAAGAAAATTAGTTCTCTTTTGGATATGTTGACTTTGAGATACCTATGGAACATTCAGTTCAAGATGGCCAAAAGGTGACATGGAGCTATAGCTTGAGAGAGAGCCTAGGACTGGAATTGGAGATCTGAGAATCATCTGCATAGAGATGTATCCCCAGGCTAAGTCTCTCTCCTGAGCTCCAGTCCTATGTCACCAACTGTATGTTAGACATTTTGACTCACACACAAAGGTGTGCTGGTAAATGCTTATCTACCATCTCCTCCCCCTCCCCCAATGTAGGTAGGACACACTTTTAAGCTTAATTTACATTACTAATACTTTCTTGAGTCTAGAGTCTAGAGTCCAAGTTTCCACAGTAGTCAAATTGTTTCTTCTTGGCAGCTTGTAATATTTTCTCCTTGATCTGGGGGCTCTGGAACCTGGCTATAACATTCCTAGGAGTTTTCTTTTTAAGATCTTTTTCAAGTGGTGATCAGTGAATTCTTTCAAGTTCTATTTTGCCCTCTGGTTCT
>CM053581.1:389092861-389116558 GCA_028627135.1 Pseudochirops cupreus | reverse complement strand
CCAATAATTTTTAAATTGTCTCTCCTGGATCTATTTTCCAGGTCAGTGGTTTTTTCAAGGAGATATTTCACATTGCCTTCTATTTTTTCATTTGTTTGGATCTGTTTAATAGTATCTTGATTTCTCATAAAGTCATTTGCTTCCATTTGCTTCACTCTAATTCTGAAGGAATTATTTTCTTCAGAAAGCTTTTGAGATTCTTTTTCCATCTGGCAAATTCGACTTTTTAAGGAGTTCTTCTCCTCATTGGCTTTTTGGGCCTTTTTGCCATTTGAGTTAATCTATTTTTTAAGGTGTTATTTTCTTCAGTCAGGTTGTTGACTCTCTTTTAATGATTTTCTTGCATCATTCTCATTTCTCTTCCCAATCTTTCCTCTACTTCTCTTATTTGGTTTCCAAAATCCTTCTTAAGCTGATCTATGGCTTGTAACCAGTCTACATTTTTCTTGGAAGCTTTTGGTGTGGGAGTTCTGACTGTGTTGTCTTCCTCCCGTTCCATGCTTTGAACTTTTTTGTCCCTAACAAAGGATTCTAAAGTTGGATTGCTGTTCTTACTTTGCTTCCTTTGCATGTTCATGTTGCCAGTCAATTACTTGACTTTTTAGCTCTGTGGAACTCTGCTTCCAGAGGGGAAAGCTCTGTCCCAAATTGCTGGGGTTTTCACAGCTTCCGGAGCTATTAGGAGGCTTGCTGCAGCCCCCACCAGCTTTGGCTCACTGAAAACACACCTCAGGACCACCACTTAAGACCATGATCCTGATCCATGCCAGTTAAGGCAAGAGCACTTAGCCCATGAATGATTGCTTGGCCCCCCTGCCATCTGCAGGCCGTGAACTCTGAAGCAACCATGTGGAGGGGGCTGCGCCACTTCTGCTGCTTCCTTACCCTCGGGGCAGTTTGGCCTGATCTTCTCCCCTGGATTTAGCCAAGTTCCACTAATCTTTCACTTAGTCCTTATTTCTTATGGCTTGATAATTCTGGAAATTGCCACAGCTGCCACTGATCCACTCTCCTGAAGGCTCTGGCTGTGGCTTGTCCTGGCTGCCCCAGGCCAAGCCAGGACTTCAGGCTGGGCTGGATTTGGCTCCCAGAGCAATTCGATGAGCCCTTCCTGTCCTGCCTGCTGAGCTGCCTTCAGCGGGAGATGTGCTTTTCTGTACTTTTGTGAGTTCTAGAGCCCTAAAATTTGTTTAGAGTTATATTTTATGGGTATTTGAGGTGGTTGTGGGGGAGCTGCGGAGTTTTCCTGCTTCTACGCAGCCATCTTGGCTCCGCCCCCTGCGTCTAGAGTCCAAGTTTCACAAACAAATCCTTTTATTAAGGGGATTTGTTCTGTGAAGTTTGGATTCAGCCAAAGAACTGCACTTTAGGACCTAGAGGGCCACATGTAGCCTAGAGGCCAAAAGTTCCCCACCCCTGGTCTAGACAATCAACAAAACAATAAATCAAGTCCTGGCTTATAGCTTGTTGATTCCTGAGGTGAAAATACAATGAAAATTTAACAATCACTTCTCCAAAACAGAACTCATCATCTTCCCCTTCTAAATCCCCTTTTTTCCAAACTTCCCTACTTTTATCCTTCTAGTCACCTGGATTTGCCACATAGAATCTTTGACTCCTCCCTCTCCTTCAGCCCCCATGTTCAACCAGTCACAAATTCTTTCTGATTCTACCTTCACTTCAGGTCCTTTTCCTCTATTTACATGGCTACCACTCTTTTTCAGGCCCTCATCATCTGTTGCCTAGACTCTTGCACCAGCCTCCTCATTGATCTTTCCAATTCAAACCTCTCCAATTCATCTTTTGCTTCCCCCATCATGTCACTGCTATGTTCAAACACTTTCAATGACTTCCTATTGCCTCTAGGATAGCATAGAACTCATTTGGCATTGAAAGTCTTATAATCAGGTCCCAGCCTACTTAAAAAATTTCCCCCTATTAAACACCATTTATTTTCCTTTCTTCCCACCCTTCCATATAAAAAGAAAAAAAGAAAAAGAAAATCTTTGTAGCAGATACACATAGTCAAGTAAAACAGTCCAAAAATGTATGTCCCATTCTGTAACTTGAGTTCATCGCCTTTCTGTGAAGAAGAATATAGTGGGCTTATTGGACCCTTGGAATTGAGGTTGATTGTTGCACTGATCAGAGCTCTTACGTCTTTTAAAGCTGTTTTTCTTTATAATATTGTTAATATGCAAACTGTTCTACTACTTCTTCTTACTTTAAGTCTGAATCATTTCATGCAAGTCTTCTTAGTTTCTCTGAAACCATTCCCTTCATCATTTCTTATAGCACAAAAGAGTTCCATTGAATCCAACTATCATAATTTGTTCAGCTATTCCTCAATTGATGGGCACCCCCTTAGTTTCTAGTTTTTTGCCACTACAAAAAGAGACATAAATGTATTTTTGTACATATGGGTCTTTTCTCACTTTCTTTGATTTCTTTTGATATAGGTCAATTGGTGATATTGCTGGATCAAAAGGTATTAACAATTTAGTGGCTTTTGGAGCCTAGTTCAAAGTTGTTTTCCATAATAGCCAGACCAATTCACTGCTCCTCCAACAATGCATTAGTGTGCTTGTCTTCCTGTGGCTTCCTTCAAAGTTTAGTTATGTGTCACCTCTTTATTGTTAGTGTTCTCCCCTGCTTCAAATTACCATGCAACAGAATGGGGACAGACCGAATCTGTGATTTCATTGGCATATCGAATTCCTGATGGGGAAATTGCCTTTACAAGTCAGTATGCTCTCTACAATTTATAATGTAAGAAATGAGAGGTTAAATGACTTGCCTCAGGTCACAAAGTCAATATATTACAGGATGGGTGTTGCCTCAAAAAAACTGAGACCTGGGAAAGACCCTAATTTAGAAACGTCAAGATCAACTACTGCACCCTGGGCCATTGTCAGTCATTTTGACTTTTGCCTTGTCACTGGACTTCCATAACTCTGGAGGGGAGTGAAGCTGATGACTTTGTGCAGCTCTTCATCACCATTGTGATGTCACCGGTTCCAAGGTTGAACAATAACAACAACACAGAGGATGGTACATGTTGTATCTCCATATTAAAATGTAAGCTCCTTGAGGGAATAATTGTTTTCTTTTTCTTTGTTTCTCTCTCCCCCTCTCTCTCTCTCCCCTCTCTCTCTCTCTCCTGTCATGCTCTTCCTTTCTCACCTCTCTTTCCCTCTCCTTTTCTTTTCTCTGTCTTTCCTCTCCTTCCCTCCCTCTCTCTCTCTCTCTCTTTTTGCATTGCAGTCAGGGTTAAGTGACTTGCCCAGGGTTACTCAGCTAGTAAATGTCAAGAGTCTAAGACTGTGAACTTAAGTCCTTCTGATTCCAGGGTTGGTGTTCTATCCACTGCACCACCAAGCTGCCCCTAGACTGTTTTCCATTTTGCTTTTGTAGACCTATGGCCTAGCACAGTTCCTTGCACATTTTATCTTTTGTATTTTGAGTTTCTGAATCTATGACTTTATTATTACCAGGAATTCTGGGTATGGATATCCCTCTACCAATGCAGGTCAGCAATTGGTCTATTATTTGTAATATTTAAAAAATTAATATTTTATTTTTCCCAGTTACATGTAAAAATAATTTTTAACATTAGTTTTAAAAATTTTTTGAGTTCCAAATTCTCTTCTTCCCTCTCCTCCTCCCTGATTGAGAAAACAAGCAATCTGATATAGGTTATACCTGTGTAGTCACTTAAAACACATTTCCATGTTAGTTGTGCTGTGAAAGAAAATGCAGGTTTAAAAAAATCAAGAAAAATAAAAAAGGTAAAGAAAGAGTGTACTTCTATCAGCATTCAGACTCCATCAGTTCTTTCTCTGGGGATGGAGAGCATTTTTCCTCGTAAGTCCTTCAGAGTTCTTGGATCACTCTGTTGCTGATAATCGTTAAGTCATTCAAACAGTATTGCTGTTAATGCATACAATGTTCTCTTGATTCTGCTCATTTCACTTTGTATCAGTTTATGTAAGTCTTTCCAGGTTTATCTGAAGGCATCCTGCTCATCATTTCTTAAAACACAATAGCACAACATCACAATTATATACAACTTGTCCAGCCATCCCCCAATTGATGAATATTCTCTCAATTTCCAATTCTTTGCTATCACTAGAAGAGATGCTATAAATATTTTTGTATTTATGGGTCCTTATCATTTTTGTTTTGTATCTCTTTGGGATATAGATATGAGACATATTTCTTGGTCAAAGTGTATACCAGGTTTTATAGCCCTTTGGGGACAGTTCCAAATTGTTCTGTAGAATGGTTGAATCAGTATACAGCTTCACCAACAAGGCAATAGTGTTTCAATTTTCCTACATTCCCTCCAACATTTGTCATTTTTCTTTTTTGTCATATTAACCAATATGATAGTGAAGTGGCCAGGAACTAGTTAAGTAGAAACTTCATGGACTTAATATAGGAGTCAAGAAATTTGCCTAGAGTAATTTGTCATCATGCCCTGTGCCCCTCCCTGTTTACCCCACAACCCTGTACCTATAGATGTAATCACAAAATCCCTGCCTTGCCTATTCTTCATTCTTCTTCTTGTTCTGTTGTCATGCCCTGTAATCACAACCCCCTTGCCTCAGCAACTTATTTGCACCTCCAAGCAATGGAATTATACTGTATAAATGATTCTGCATCCCTGAGCTAGCTGCTGATTCCTTCAGATTGACACAAGAAGGGCAGCCGCCAGCTGTCTAATAAAAGCTCCTAAAACATTTTATTTGGACTCTGTGGTCACTCTGTTAAGACTTGCCATTTCATTATAGGGTTAGATAGATTTCTATACCCAAATAACTGAGTGTGTATATTATTCCTTCTTTGAACCAATTCTGATGAGAGTAAGCTTCTGTAAAGCCAAGCATGAGCAGCTTTCCAGAGGACTGCTGTTGTGAATAGCTTAAAGATTCTGATTACACAGTATAGTGAACTCTCTATTTATTCAGTAACACACTGAGACAAAACATTCACAGAAATCAAAGTACAGCATTCACAATATTATGGCATAACAATTTATCACTAAAATAGCCACATAGTTTTCACCAAAGTGGTCACATAGTTTTAAATAAAAGATAACATTCATTTAGTAAGAGCTCAATCATTTAGTAAATCCTTAATTCAATGATCCTTAAGAAGGCAAGCCTCCTTAATTGACAAAAAGTACAAAGGTCAAATTTCTCCCCTAGGTCACATCCTAATCTCTTCAATCAGAAAGTCCTCTTTCTTCTTAATTGGAGAAGTCCTTAACTCAATCATCTAAATATAAAGGTCAGAGTTCTCCACCCCTAGGCCACAGTAAGTCACGATTTTCTCAGTTTGCATTAAATACCTAAAGAGAAGTCTTTTCATCTTGACTTGAAGCAGGCTCTCAGCTTCCATGATTCCTCTTCCATGGTCCCAGCTCCTGCCCGAATCTATCCAACTGCCACCCGAGTTCAAAGGCAGACAGCTCTCAGTTCTTTGTCCAGCTTCTTGTGTAGTTCCTGTTCCATATTGAAGCTCACAGTGTCTGGTCCACCTCAAGTCCTTCACAGTTTCTGTTCCTGGGTAGACAAAGCTTAACAAAGCCACAATAGCATTCATGCACATTGCCAGCATCCTTATCAATTCACTTTCTGCCTGAGAAATCAACATAGACCCGACAACAAGGTCTGAGACAAAGTCACATCAAAACAGACAGACAAAGTACCAGCACCACAGTCATGTTTCCTCCCAGTTCTCCTTTCTTCTCATTTCTTAAGCTCTGGCTGGCCCTCAGAAGTTCTCAGAAGCTCTCAGAAGAAGCTCTGCCACCATAAATCCTGTTCTCAAAATCTTCTCTCTTCTCATTTCTCAGTTCTTGTCAATCCTCTTCTCAGTTCTTCCCAGTTCTCAGTTCAGTTCTCAGTTCTCTTCTCAATTCTTAGCTCCTCAGCCTCCATGCTGCTTGCTCCCAGAAATTCTGGCTCTCTAGCTTGGACTTTTTTTATATAAGCTCCTCCCTTTTCCAGCCCCTTCCTGTTACATCAGCAAGTCTGTCCCACTGTGGGATTCACAAGTTCTGGCTCTTAATACTTGACACAATCATGTACCCGGAACAAGGTGCTAAGTACCTGTTTGATTGCAAATACAAGAGGCAGGGAAGATCTTCAAATTACTACTACCATTACAGCTTCACATGCTTTCCCCTACTTCCCCATCTTCCCTTCCATTGTAAAAGCTCTTTTCTGCCTTCTATGTAAGATAATTTACCCCATTTTACCCCTCCTTTTTTTTTAAGATAACCATTCTATCATATTCAGTTCACATCCATGACCTCTGTCTATGTACAATCCTTCTAACTGCCTTAATAATGAGAAAATTTTTAGGAATTGGAAGCATAATTTTCCTATGTAGGGATGTAAGCAGTTTAACCATACCCCTTATGATTTCTCTTTCCCATTTATCTTTTTTTTTTTTTGCTTTTCAGAGGGCAATTGGGGTTAAGTGACTTACCCAAAGTCACATGGCTAATAAGTGAGTCAAGCATCTGAATCTGGATTTGCAGGTCTGCCTGACTCTAGGGCCAGTGCTTTATTCACTGCACCACCTCTCCACCCCTCCTTGAAAATTTCTTGAAAGATGATGTCTCGGCTCTTTATTATTATTATTATTATAACATTCAGATAGTCAAATAATTCTTAAATTATCTCTCCCTGATCTATTTTCCAGGTCAATTGTTTTTCCTTTGAGATATTTCACAGTTCCTTTTATTTTTTCATTCTTTTGATTTTGTTTTATTGTTTCTTGATGTCTCATAAAGTCATTAACTTCCACTTACCTAATTCTAATTTTTAAAAAATTTTTTCAGTGAATTTTTGTATCTTCTTTTCCATTTGACCAACTCTACTTTTTAAAAAAAACTAATTCATTTAATTTTAGTTTTCAACATTCACTTCCTAAGATTTTGAGTTTTACATTTTCTCTGTCTCTCTCCCTCCCCCTCCCCTAGAGGGCATACAATCTGATAAAGGCTCTGCATATTCATTCTTATTAAACATATTTTCACATTAGTCATGTTGTAAAGAAGAATTAAAAGGAATGGGAGAATTCACGAGAAAGAAAAAACAAAACAAAACAAAAAAGAGAAAGCAAATAGCATGCTTCAATCTGCATTCAGACTGAATCTACTCTTTAAGGAGTTCTTCTCTTCAGTAAACTTTTGTATATCTTTTTCCATTTGGCCAATTCTGCTTTTTAAGGCAATCTTCTCTTCAGTGGATTTTTGTGCCTTCTCTCTGGCCATGTTGGCTCTGTCCCCTGTGCCTTGTAGTCTTAAAGAGTTATCAGGGACCCTGAGAATTCAGGAGCTCTGTCAGTCAATAAACACTAATTAAACATTTACTATGTGCCAGGCCCTGTGCCTAAGTATTGGAGATAGCAAAAAAAAAAAAAAAAAGAGGCAAAAGACAGTACCTTTTCTCAGGAAACTCATAGTCTAATGGGGTGAGAAAACATGTCAATATAAATCCATGTGTATATACACATATATACTTGTAAATATAAAACATATAAACATAAACAAGATATATACAGGATAAATTGTAGATAATCAACAGAGGGAAAGCACTAGAATTAAGGGGTTTCAGGAAAGGCTTCAGGTAAAAGGTGGGATTTTAGGTGGGACTTGAAGGAAGACAGGAAGTAGAGATGAGAAGGGATGGAGGACAGTCAGTGAAAATGCCATTGGGAGATGGAGTGCCTTGTTTGAGGAATAGCAAGAAGGCCAGTGTCACTGGATGAAAGAGTGCATATGGGGGAGTAGGGGTTGTATATGTAGGAGTGTAAGGTATAAGAAAACTAAAAGGTAAGGGTTTTTAAAAGGTCATTAAAGGTTTTGAACTCCAAACAGAGGATTTTATCTTTGATCCTAGATAGGAAGTCATTAGAGTTCATTGAATAGTGGGGGAGGGCATGACATGGTCACACCTGATCTTTAGGAAGATTACTTTTATACCGGAGTGGATGAGGAGGAGAGAGACTTGTGACAGGCAGACTAACCTGCAAGATCACAAGTTAGTATATACCAGAGGCTGGATCCATCTTTATTACTCCAAGGCTAGCATCTATCCTCTTTTTGCCCTTTCTAGATGCTTCATATATGTTTTCTGAATTGTATTGAGTTGTATGGGTCTTTTTCCTTTTTCTTTGATCTCCTTGGGGTGTAGACCTAGTAGCAGTATTACTGTGTCAAAGGGTATGCATAATTTTATAGCTCTTTGGGCATTCTATGAAGCATACATAGAAAATATTTATAGCAGAATTTTTTTTACAGTGGCAAAGAATTAGAAACTGAAGGGATGTCCATCATGGGAATGGCCGAACAAGTTATGTATAGAATCCTATTGTTCTGTAAAAAATGATGAAGGGGATGGTTTCAGAAAAACCTAAAGCAAAGTAAAGTGGGCAGAAACAGAAGACCAATCCACATAGTAACAGCAATATTATAAACATAGTCAACTGTGAATGACTTAATAACTCTAATCAATACAACAATCCATCACAACTCCAAAAGTCTTATGACATAACATGCTATCCACCTCCAGACAGAGAATTGATGGATTAGAGTTCAGGGTTGTTTTTTTCCCCCTTCCTTCTTTTTTTTCCCCAGAGGGAGGAACGTAGCTAATGTAGAAATATGTTTTGCATGACTGTACATGTATAATGAGTGTCATATTTCTTGCCTTCTCAATGGGTGAGGAAGGGGGTGAAGGGAGAGAGAGAATATGAAACTGAAAATAGAAATAATATTCATTTTAAAAATGCTTTACATAGAGTTGAGGGTGGATAAGGTCTAAGATAGTGGGTAATAGGGAGGTGATTTTTTTCAAGAAAAATTTTTTTAAAGTGGTGTGGGCAGAAACAAGATAGCAAGGGAGTAGAGGATGAGTGACAGGTGAGGAGGAGGTAGCAAGTGTATTTTCTAGACAATTAGCAAAGAAAGGATAGCATGATTAATAGCTTTAAGGAAATCAAGGTAAAGGAAAAGGTGGGGTTTTTAATCTTTTTGGCAGGAGGGTGGGAAATGGTGGTGGTGGTGAGGATAGCAAAGACCTGTACATGTTAACATGGCATACTACCAATGATGCTGGATTCAGAATCAAGCATTTGGGTTTGGATCCTGATTCTACTCTTCAGTACCTGTGTGACTTTGACCAAAAAATTTCACCTCTCTCAGACTCAGGTTCTTCATCTTATAAAATGAGGGCTAAGACCAGATGGCCTCTCAGTTCCCTTCTAGCCCTGTTTCTGATGTCCTGATCCTATAAACTACGTTGTTGGTGACAGGAAAAGGGACAGTGAAAGGGACAAGATGGAAGATACAAGAAAGAGGAGATGACAGAAGGAACAAGACTCCAGAGGAGGCAAACAGGGCTATAGGGTTGAGGAGAAAAGTTATCTTGGAGAGGGAGAACATCACAATTTTTACTCACATAAGAGCAAAGGAGAAGCCTGACCTATCTATAGGGAAGCTTTCAAGTATGGAGAAAAGAATTTGGAGGAACATATTTGGGATCTCTTGGATCTCCAGTAAAGTAGCAGGCAAATGATTTGCTGACAATGAGGGGTACAGCACAGAGTTGGGTTCTTGAAGAAAATGAAAAAGATTTGAAAGAAGTATTGCCAAGAATTTGATGAAAGAATAAATAAAAATTGTTTTTAAGCAATGCAGGTCCAGATAAAAACTGTAAGCTTCATGAGGGCAGGGGTCCTATCTTATCTAAACTATATCTCCCTCAATGTCTAGCACAGAGCTCTATACTCAATGGGCCCTACATAAACATTTGTTAGATGAAAGGAAACATGACTTTGTAATGGACCAAATAAGCATGGGGCGTCATTTTCTCTAGCATTGTTCAAGAACAGAGCAGAGAAGGAAAGGAGGGAGAAAAATGGTGGAGGTGGTCTAAGTCTAGGGAGGGAGACACACGATGCTAGAATATGAATGGTGGACTGGTGCAAAGGAAGGCATTTAGGAAGTTGAGTCACAGTGAGGATATAGGGAAGATTCGGTTGGAGTGACGGATGTGGGAGAAACGGAGGGACCTGTGTTCAGAAAAGGGAACTTCAGAGTTCAAGATCTTGGAGGTGTAGTAGTTTCAAGGGATGAAGACACACAAGGTGTGGCCATTGAGGTGGATGGCTGAGGTTGAGCAGAGTTGTTTAAGTTGAGGAATGCTAAGATTCATGGTTGTAGGAATGATCATTTATCTCTAGTGCTTTTAAATTTGTCTCCTTTTTATTTACCTCCATTTCTGTCCTTAATTTTCCATCACCATTTCTAAAATCTAGGTTTCTGACCTTATGTTGGTCTCTATCTTGATATCAGAAGCATGGCATAATAATAAATGTGGTATAATAAGTGTGGACTTCCCAGATCACCCCTGTCACTAATTGGCTGCATCATTTTGAGCAAGTCATTTAATAAGATTTCTGTGTCTTAGTTTTTCATCTGTAAAATGGGGATAATAAAGCCTGCTCTACTTGTGTCACAAGATTGCTGTGAAAATAAAATGAAATGTGCAATCACGGTGGCATCTAGGTCAATCTTTCCAGTTGTCTGTGTGTAGCCCTCTCTCGTGAATATCTGATTCAGGGTTTCAATGACTCTTCTTCTTCCTGTCCCTTCCCCTCTCCCCCATCTTTGTTTCTATTGACTTGCTTTCTCTATTCCCACTTTTTTATTTTTCCCCTCATTTTCTCCACTATTCCCTGCTCAAGGTTCCACATGCGTCTTTTAATCCCTCTCTCTGTCTCTGTCTCTCTGTATCTCTCTCTGTCTTTATCTCTCCCTCTTTCTCTGTCTTCCCCTCTTTCTTTTTGTCTCTTTCTGTTTCTCAGCACTTATCAAGTACCTACTATTTGCCAGACATCAAGAAAAAAAATGAAGCTTTCAAGAAGGTGACAATCTTCAAATTTGTCCTTGAAATATATCCTTCCTCAATTAACCACATGACCTCTGATAAATCTTTTCACCTTTCTGGGCCTCAGTTTCCTTACCTGTAAAATGAATGGATTGGAATAGATAATACCTAAGGTCCTTTCTAGCTAGAAATACTCTGTGAAAGTGATACCACCCTACATTTCTTTTCCCTGATAGTCACCACACTCTTGCCCCTACTTAGGATGCCCACAGTGATACCTCCCTCTTTCCCCTGGAGCCACACAACTCTTCCTTCTCCTTTTCTTTCCCTCTAACATCTCCCCAACTCACTGGCCAAGTCAGCTGTTTTGAACCCTGAGGTATAAATGAAGAACAGAGACCTAACCACAAGGAAAAGACCCCCCTTCCACTCGCTGCAGCCCCACTTGAGGATGACAGCCTATCTCTAATAAGCCTTTGTCTCATGCCCTTGGTCCAACCACAGCTATTTAAGTGGGAGCCCCTGGAGGGCTGTGAGAAGAAACCGCTTACTTTAGTCCTGAGCTGACCATGAATTCAATGAACATTTAGTAAATACCTATGTTCAAAGCAGTGTGCTAGTTATTGGGGGAAGACAGAAAGATGACCAAGACAAGCACCCGCTGCCAAAAACTTTCTAGTCTAGCATGGGTTACAAAATAGACACACACAATTAAGTGTAATACAAATCATGCTACTATGAGGGCAAAGTTGAATACAAAGTGCCACGAGATCAGATGAAGAGATTGCTTCCATGGACATCAGAAAACACTTCATAGAGGAGGTAGCATTTGACCTTGACCTTGAAGGATGGATAGAATGTCAATAGTCAAGGATGACCCAATTTTGACAGTTTTGGAAATTCTCCAGGACCATCTCAGAACCGTACACACACATACACTAAAAAAAAAAATCAAAATCCTCTAACCATCCCCAAAACAACATCTCCCTTATCTATGTACTCATTAATTCCTAATTTACCTCCCCCAACTCCCAGACCAAAGAGACTAGGAATGGTGCTGTAAATGATCTATCCTTATTGCTTAGTTCTAAGTGAACCTACTCAGCATCCTGGGAAGCAAGACCCTGCCTTCAACCTCCAGCATTTTTACCTTCATGATTTTCTGAACTTCCCTGATCACTGAACCCCAAAATAATGGGCCTCTTGGACCATCCTAGTCTCTGAACTCAAACCTTAAATATTATTCATCCTTCTTCCACTGTCATGATTTCTTGAAGCTTCATCCCTGTATATATGTCACAGAGTCTCATAGTTGGAAGGGATCTCAACAGTGCAGCAAACACTTGAGTAGGAGTTCCCTCATAATAAGAATAATGAGGATAATAATGATAATGATAACTTTAAGTTATGTACAGTATTTTCATATAATATGGTACACTTAGGTCTTTGAAAGCACTTTATGTACATTATTTCATTTGATTATCACAACAGCTTTGTGAGGGAGGTGCTTTATTATCCCCAATTTACAGAAGAAGAAACTTAGGGTTACATGAAGACTAAGTGACTTAGTTTATTCCTCTGTAAAATGGGGATAGGACAGCTGGGGGTCACACAGTTACTAAGCGTCTGAGAAGGGTTTTAAATTTTAACAACTCCAAGTACAACACTGTTTGCTGTGCTACCTGGCTGGTATAAAATTCTTCATGTAACTCTTGTGGGACTGTCCCATCCCATCTCATATGAGCTGTTAAACTCACAAGTGGTCATCTTGCTTTTATATGAGGACTTCAGTAAGGGAGGACTCATTATTTCCCAAGATAGCATTTTGGAATATCTCTTATTGTTAAATTCTTTTATCTGTCTCTCTATAATTTCCACTAATTACTCCAAGTTCCATCCTCTTGGGCCAAACAAAGCCTGTCTAATCCTTCTTCCACATGACTGCCTTTCAAATACTTGAAGACAGTTCTATTACTCCAAATCTCTTCTCTAGGATTGTTGTTCAGTCGTGCCCAACTCTTCATGACCATATGCCATAGCATGCCAATACTGGGGTTTTCTTGGCAAAGATACTGGAGTGGTTTGCCATTTCTTTATCCAGTGGAGTAAGACAAACAGAGATTTAATGACTTACCTATAGTCACACAGTTTAGTAAGTGTCTGAGGCTGGATTTGAACTCAGGTCTTCCTAACTCTAGGCTTAGCACTCTACCTGCCTCTTCTCCAGGATTAATCCCTCTCTCTGTCTCTGTCTCTCTGTCTCTGTATCTCTCTCTGTCTTTATCTCTCCTTTATCTCTCTTTTCTTGGAGGTACCATCATTCTTTAAGTCACCCAGTTTAATTACGCTTCTCTCTCCTTCAACACTCCCATATCCAATCAATTAACAAAATCTTGTCAATTATATATCCCCACCCCAATATCTCTTACATCTATTTCTTTCTCTCCCCTCAAAGGTCAATCAAACAAATTCAGGTCCTTTTCATACCTTGCCTGGACTATCACAAAGTCTCCTAATTGGTGTCCTTATGCCAAAACTTTACTTTCTCCAATCCATTCTCCATTTAGCTGTTGAATTAATATTTGTTAAGCACCTGCCTGATGTGCTCAACAAACTCCCACTGGCTTCCTGTTTTCTCTAGGATAAAATTAAAATTCTTCTGTTTAACATTTAAAACTCTTTACACTCTAGATCCAATATAGCTATCCAGAGAGTTCTAATTGTTTCCCCTAATCATTCACACCATTGTCCAACCAAAAGGTCCGACATGCTCTTCCTCCTATTGGATGATCTGTCTTCCACCTCTGGGCTTCTGCACAGGCTGTCTCCCCAACTTAGAACTGTTTCATTTCTCCTCCCTCACCTCTGTCTCTTGGAAGCCCAAGCTCCATTCAAGGATCAACTCAAATACTACTTTACTGATTTCTCCAATTGTTAGTAGTCCCCACCCACCTACCAAATTACCTTGCATTTATTTCTATATATTTACTTCTTTGTATGTAGCATCTTCCCAGAGTAGAACATAAGCTTCTTGAAGTACCTGGGTGCTTAATAAACGCTAATTAAAATTTGATTAATTCTTTCAAGCTAGTCTTTTGTGGCAGTTTCAAGATTGCTCATATCCTACCTGCCTTTCTTTGGACACTCCCCAAATTTTCAATCTCCTTCCCAAAATATGGTGCCTTCCAATGAACGCGCTATGCCAGATGTGGTCTAATAGAGCAGAATGCAGTGGGATTGTCAGTGTTGGAACTATGCCACTCATTGCAACCAAAGCTTTTTGGACAAGCATGTTGTCTTGTTGACTTGCATTGAGTTTATAATCCACCCAAATCCCCACATTTTGTGTTTGTGAATCTGGTTTTTTAGCCTAAGTGTAGAACTTTATATTTATTTCAATTTAATCTTAGTGGCTCTCATCCATAGTTCTTGTCATGTGAGTCATCATACCCATCTGACCCAATACACACTGTTGGAGACAAGGATGGGGAAGGTGCCTATTTACTTGAGCCAGGGCTCTATCCTAGGTGAATATACTTTCCATGCTAGGAATAAGGACAGTTCCTTTTGCTAACTGTTAGGTGGTCTAGGAATCTCATTTCCTTCCAATTCTGAACCTGACAAGTCAGGCCTGTCCTAAGACATTTGGCAAGAGTTTACAGGATGGGATCAGAATGTGCTTCTTGTGCTTGAAGTGAAGGAAGGCTAATTTGGAGGAAGTGGAGCTTTGGGTAAATGTACCATCAAATACAGTAGCCTAGGAACTTCACAGCTCCAGAGGGTAAGCCCTTTCAGTGGGGAAGAAAATAACTAAAGTATCCATACCCTTTGAACCAGAGATTCCATTGCAAGACATATATTCCAAGAAGGTCAGTGACAAAATGAAAGGCTCTCTATGTGCTAAAATATTTATAGCAGCAAAGCACCAGCATTATTTATAGCAACATTTTTTGATAACAAAAAATTGGAAACAAAGTAGATTCCCATCAAGTAAGGAATGACTGAACAATTTGTGGTACATGAACTTAATGAAATATTACTATGTTGCAAAAAATGAGAAAAAATAAAATGAATACAGAGAATTATGGAAAGTCTTAGATGAATCGATACAAAATGAAGAGAACAGAACCAAGAAAATAATTTACACGATGTCTATGGCCATGTAAATGGAAAGAACGATACAACAAAACAATTGAAATTTAATGAAATCACATTGATCCACCTTGTCCCCAAAGAGTAGACATGAAAAGATACTTCCTCAAACTTTTTTAAAGAGATAGGGATTAACAGTTGTGGAATATCGTATATAACGTTTTTGACGTGTCGGATGGTTTTGCTGATTTTCCCCCCTCTTTCAAAATTATTTATTGTAAAGAATGACTCTCAAGGAGGGGCTAGATAGAAGGATGCAGTTGAGGAAATGTAAGTGGTGTGAAAATAAAAGTAAAATCTATTTTAAAAAGAAATGCATATAAAAGAAACATACTCACTTGTAGATCCAGTGACTCTTAAGCTTTTAAATTTAATCCTTAACTAATGCTCCACAGATATAGGATCCTTTCAAAACCAAATTTGTCATGACTTTTTGATTCCCTCACAAGATAACGTCTTTCATCCTAGAATCTTTGCCTACCTCTCAATAACCCTTGCCTTTTTAGCAGGTTAGGAGACTTTCTTATCGAATGGTGGATTTTTGTTGTTTGATCCAATATTACTTTGAAATCACTTAGCTGAATAACTTACCCTATTTCTGTCCCAGGTGGGAAGGAGAATATAACAAATAGCCACATGAAGTTTTTCTTATTATCTCAAAGTATTTGGTAGCTCCAGAATAGCTAAATTCAGGTTCAAGGTATTCCATGGGTCTGAATCCATTCAAAACCACAGATCACAAGCTCTTTTGGATATGTTTACTTTTTTTCTTTTTTCAAGGATAGTTGAACAAAATACAAAGGCATTTAATTAATAATACAGTAAGGAAAGTCTCAAAGTAAACACCCTGCCTTCATCTTCCAACATAAAATGAGGACATACTCTCTGGCAAATACACATACCATTATTGGGGAGAGTGCATGCATAGCAATCGTGTATGAAGGGCATGTTCATAGGGAATATACGTGGAGGCGCAACTCATGCCTCTAACACTTCAGGACCAATATACTCTGGCTATGCCATTGTGCTGCTCTCATTTGGCCTGGTGGGGGGTGGTGGTGGTGGTGGTGACATTGCTACTGTGCACAGTGCTCTGCCAGTCCCCTGGTAACTGATAGCAACTAGGTGGGAAATTTCTATTGGACATTGCTCTCTGTTACCAGCTTCTGGGATCATTTCTTCACAGTCACTGCTGCCTATCTCAGTTGTTGCCTCTTAAGGAAGTGGCCTCCAGACTTTTCTGAGAAAGTACTCTTATCAGTAAAAAAATATTTGAGCATCCACTCCAATAGGATGTCTTTTTTGACTTGTGCATAAATTGGATTCAGGTGAGGCAGAGTTGCATGAAGTCGTCTGCCTCACTCTCTCCTCCACAATCATCACAGTACAGTGACAGGACAGAGTCAGGATGACTGCTGATGGCTCAAGATGTTGTGGATGACCTTGGTGCCTTTGATGTCTAACCAAGCTCTAAGAGCTCCACAGTGCCTGCTTCAACTACCTTCATAACAATAGGAATAAATTGTTCTCCTGAGCCCACTCCACCAGGGGAAGTCTTCACATGCTTGGGATAGACACCCTGTAACTCACCAATGGGTTTGAGACCCCTTGCTTGCCCTCAACCTGGTTTAACCCATCTGCCAAAATGGTTTACTGGGGTGTGGCCGCTGCACATGCTACAGCTTCTTGGAGCCACAGGCAAGCATTAGATGGAACAGGTGGACATCAAAGTTGGAAAGCAGCCCTGACAAGGGCTTGGCAGCCCTCACACCAGCTAGTCTTCCCTGAACACACCCTACACCCTAATATATGTATTTTATATATCATATAAAATACATTACAAATGTATAATACATGTATATATTATGTTATACAGTGCTCTACTAAAATTACCAAAAAGCCAAACAGACTCCCCTTTGAAGGAGGTCACATCCCCTTAAAGGAAGCAGCCCCTTAAGGGAGGCAGCCCCCTAAGGGAGATGCCCCCCTATCAAGGAGAAGCTAGTGATTCTTATAGAGGAAAACCTGCTGTGGGAGTGGAGATGAGGTAACCAGGGACAGAAAGGTGAGGTAACCAGGGACACTAGGCAAGGGGGCAGTAGAACAGAGTTTTGTGCATATTTAGACACACCATTATTCCATTGTTCAACCCATTTGTCCAGGACAGAGGAGCCCCTGTTAGTTTTTTTATTTCATTGACTGACCTATTTGAATCTCTTTAGCTCATTGAGCAGTATATTTGAATAAACATAGAATATAAATATGTATTTATATATAAAATATAAATAAATTTGTCTGTAAATAAACTATCCCATTGACCAGTCTATTTGAATCTCAGCATCTCCAGAGAGGCTTCAGCTAATCTTATGATAACTACGATGGACAGTGAGGGTACCATTGTCAATCCATGTTTAATAATATACATTTTTATTTAAAAATATTTGTAAAGCTTGGTTTCTTTCTTTTGTGCCACAGTATCTTTTACAATATACAAATGTACACCTCCAGCACATGGGAAGTATAATTCCCTTGTCCTCTTTTGCATTGTCTCAGTCTCTGGGGAGGGGAAGAGGATTTGGTTTACAATTTAGCTTGGTTCCTATAGAACACAGTTGCAGCTCCAAGGCCAAACTCCCTCCCAGGCACTTTGTCTTCTTGGGGTTTCCACACTGGCCCTGCCTGCAATCCTGGCTCCAAGGGTGCCATGATTAATTCCCAGGTCCTGTGAGAATAACTTTTGGCCCCTGAAACTGAGGAATATGAACAACACAAAACAGAAATGAACACCTTTAAGACCAATTCTCAGAGCTGGTGTAAAAAAAAGAGGGACCAGTTCTGTTTATGACATCCATGCTGAACACAGAAGAAAGGAGCCACATAAATGAGTAAAGCCATTGGCAAAAGAGAGATGACTCTTAAAAGTCTTGCCACTTTTAAAAAGTCAGACTGTCAATCAAACAGGGCTTCTCTCCCTGTGTGGTAGAGATACATTGGGCTTCATGATAGAACTGGGCATGCCCCGAGAAACCAAGGATTACAGTTATTTTTAAAGATTAAAACATGTAAAATCATTCTAATTTTCTTACTGAACTCCAATGGATTGTTTTTCTGCACCCTACTTTGGAGACCTCTCTGCTAGGGTACAGGATTAGAATCTTTTTCTGTTAAACGAAGCCTGATTACTCTTTATTCATAGCCGCCATACCCTGGTAACAAAAAGCAGGCAGAGTGCCCTTATGCTAAGATGAAATCTTTCAGATTCTTAAAACTGGGGTGAGCTTAAAGCCTTTGGTTATAGATGACAGCCTGATTTAGGATTAGACATTCCCAAGATCTTCTTTGGCACAGCATGCAAGTGCATTTGAGATAGAAATAAAAGCAAGATATGAAAGAATCAAGTCTTCACTCACCTAGTTCCCATTCCTGTTCTTATCATGTGTATCTGTCAGCAGAAGAGTTGCTCTCTCTTTATATTAAAAACTAGAATAATTCCACCCAAAACACCAATCTTCCAAAGTTCACACAAAATGAGCTTTTTCTTCAAAGATTGTCTTCAACTCCAACTATGCTGAATCATTCGAGGGTAGCAGAGTTATGGGAAGACCTTGAGGAAGGGAGGGAAGACAGAGAGGTGGAAGGAGTCCTTCTTAGTTACAGGGAGTAGGCCATGTTACAGGATGGATTATAGCCCCTGAAACTTCAGGTTATCTTGTATAAGATACTTCTCCTTACATCTGTAAATAGTTTGGCTGTGGAAAAGGACAGAAAAAACTTTCGTGTAAAGAAAAAGGACTAATCCAACTTGTAAAGAAATACAATCTTTCAAATAAATTTTTAGGGAGAAATAGATTTTGGGAGAACCTGATAGAGAAGCCCCCTACTGAATATATTGAGAAGACCTGTTTGAAGGTAGAGACATGTCTAAGGTAACCATGGTAAATGGTTTTAGAGGTTATAACTAACAAAATTTTAAATCAAATAATTGTTTAGAGATTATCAGAAGATTAAATAAGGATTATTGGGTTTGTAACAGAAAAGTGGGTTTTATGATCAAATGAGATAATATTTGTAAAGTACTTATCACAGTGCTTATTACACACAGTCAGTGCTGTATAAATGTTTATTTCCTTCTCCTTCTTCTCTCATGAGTTTTATCTCATAAGATAAAAATCAATTACTGACTACCAGCAAGCTCTGATTTAAGGCTTTGGGAGTGTGATAAAGTAGCTAAGTGTGAAGAAGCCAGTAGGAGAGTAAGCTAATAGGACTGTGTCAGCTGCTGTGCTGCGAGCCTGCTGATTAGAAGAGATGCACTGCTTTGCTGATTGACTAAAGGAAAGGCTAGAGCAGTTGCTGGGAAACTCATCAGGAGAGGGCTGAATTCTGCTGCAATTTGAGCTTATAATTTTTGGAAGGGGGAAACTCAGAAGTTCATGGATGTTCTCTACTGTTCTCTCTAGTTTGAGAAGAAGAAACAGTGGGGGAAAAACCAGACTTTGCATCTGTTTAATGTGAGAAGAGGCTTGACTGGCTGAGGATTGATTGAGCAAAGCAGAATCCTACTGAGTGAAGAGGTAGTTAAACTTGTCTCCATTATCTGAGGAGCCAAGTTAAGGGATTTTACAGTTTTCTTGCTTAAGGGAACCACTTGTTACTATAGTAGTGTGAGATTTTCTCCACAACCTATTAAGTTTGATTATGAGTTAAAAGTTTGTCACTACTTCATTAGCTTCAGAGCAGAAGAGGAGCAGATTTGCTCAGTAGTAAAGTGTTAAGGACCAGAAGGGAAGTGGGGCTAGCACTGAAGTGGTTTCATGTGGTGCAGGCTGTTTCCGAAGAGACCAAGAAAAGTCTGCAGTCTAGATTTGTGAGCTGACCCGAGCACATGGGTTTCCCCAATCGTATGTTTCCGTATTAGTTTTTATAAGTATATTCTCACTCTCCTCCATGGATACTAAATACATCGGTGGAAGTGTTTGATTCAGACCCATGGGTGGACTGATATTTTGATTATTCCTGAATTTTCTTTATACTCAATAACTAAGAAGTTATGATTAATTTTGCTTTTATTTTATCATTAAGTAAATATTTTATTTTTGAAAGTTAATGGTGTTGTGGAGACTGACTTTATATAAATGGAAAGCATACTAGTGGGGTCCAGTAGCAGTGGGGTTCAGGAGCTACAGTGGTATGCTTGGACTAATGGAATAGCCTTTTAGTCTCCCTGATTCCATTCTCTCTTCCCTTCAATCCGATCTCCATATAGCTGCTAAAAAATTCTTCCTAATGCACAGTTCTGACTATATAACTACCCTTAAAAAAACCTTCAGGGGGCAACTTTTAGGATAAAATATAAACTTTGAGCCTGTCCTTTAGGGTCTCTAATTCTGACTCCCATCCCAAATTGTTCTGTTGAACCTTAGAGTCCTTTGGAAAAGGTACAATTTGTCTTTGTCTTTTCTCAGGTATTTATCCTTTCCCTTGTTGAGACCACATTCTTAAGGCTATCCCTATGTCTGCCCTTTGTTTCAACAAACCTTACTTCTCTGTGCCTTTGCACAGGTTGTTCCCAGTATCTGGAATGAACACCCTTCTTACTTCCATTTCCTAAAAATTCTAGCTTCCTTCAAAGATGAGTTCAAATGCCATCTCAATCAGTTCAGATATCAGAGGCCTTTCCTAACTGTCCCTCCCCACCCATGGATACAGATGCTCCCCAATGGTTAGATAGCCCTTCATTACCCTTTCTTATTATCTTTGTGATTATATTTGCCTTATCTACACATGCACGCACAAATTTTGGGGGGTACTATCTATAAATAAATCCATACTATAAATACGTATGTGCTGTCTCCCCACCTCCACTCCCCAGAGAATGGAAGCTCTTTGAGGACAGGCATTGTTTCATTTTTGTCTTTGTGTCTTCTGAACTTGACTTAATGCCTTGCACATAATATGCACTGAAAAATGCTTATTGATTGCTGCTGGTGAATCTAGTGGGAGGTGTTAACCCATGAGCTCTTTAGTTATTCACTATGTCACTTTGGTTTATGGCTATCCAATAAGATTTTCCCTTTTCAATGCCATCCACATCCAGAGAAAGAACTATGGAGTCTGAATTTCAATTAAAGCATATTATTTTCACTTTTTTAGTTGTTTTATTCTTATAGTTTTTCCCCTTTGTTATGATTCTTCTTTCACAACATGATTAATGTGGAAATATGTTTAAAATGATCACACATTTGTAACATACATCAGATTGTTTGCTATCTTGGGAAGGGGGGAGAGGAGGGAGGGAGAAAAACTTGGAACAAACTTTTACAAAAATGAATGTTGAAAAGTTTCTTTACATGTAATTGGGAAAAAAAATATTATTAAGTAAAAAAAAAAAAGATTTTCCCTTCTTAGAATGGAAAAAGTTTAGGACAGCAGACTTTCAGAGCCAAGATAGAGAATATTAGATTAGAGTCAATGAAAGTAATTCTAGACTTTGTACTTTAGTTATTATTATCATTATTCTTTTAAAAAAAACTTGTGCATATATACACACATACACATATACATATGTGTAATATACATATTTGTATACATAAAAATACACAATATATAACTATATGTGAATGTATGTGTATGTGTATGTGGGGTGTCTGTGTGTTTGTGGTGTGTGTGTGTGTATGTGTGTGTGTGTGTGTATTTATAGTTGCCTAATGGAGATCTACTGGTTTGTGTGTGACATGGACAGATATCTGATTTGAGGTCTGGAACACTGTGTCTCTAAGGGAGACTGCAATTTCCACCTTGATGGAGAGTAAGAGGAGGATTTACTAACATTGCTAGTGGCCTAGTAGGGAATGGGCAAGTAGCATTCAGGATCTCTATGATGGACAATCTCTTCTTTACCCTGCTCTTTTAGAAAGGAAGGATATATACACACACATTTATATACATACATGTCTTTTCTCTGTCCTTTAAAAAAAAGCTCTTCTTGGAGTGTATACGTAATAGTGACTTTGGGGTATAGTTTCAAATTACCTTCCAGAATTATTGGACTAGTTACTTCATTGCTCCACCAACAATGCATTTGTATGCCCATCTTCCCACAGCCCTGGCTGCCATTTTGCTCTTTTGTCAACTTTGAAAATCTAATGTGTGTAAGACAGAACCTCAGGGTTGTCTTTATGTGCATTTCTCCAATTATTTATGGTTTGGGACATTTTTTTTCTTTAATATGTACACTTTTATTTGAACTAGTCTTATTTTGGTAAACAGATAAAGCTCCTTCTCTCCCCCAAGTACTGGCACCAATCTCACCAATCTGGGGTGATTGTTAAAAACTTTCATTCATCTCTTTAGGGGGCAAGAGGGAAAGGAGGGGGCCAGGAAAGGAGGGGGCCAGTATGACTCTGAGTATTATATTTTTTTAAAGGAACAAGAATTAAGGCAGAAGATACAAAAAGTTGTTTGTTTTAGGATTATGTAATTAACATGTAAGCAATCCTACTACCCCCCCACCCCCCTTCCTTCCTTGTTTGGATTTATGTAATTAACTCCTTTTGTTGAGCGTGGCTGCCTTCATAGAGTCAAGTTAACAGCAATGCATTATACGATGTTTGGAATGACCAATTTTTTTTAATTTAAGAAAACAAATGCAAAATTAGAGTCTTGAAGATGCACTGTAGAACTTTGAGGATGTTTGCCTCCAACATACTTAGACTGCTCATCACCTTCATTGTTCCAATTTTTTAGATCCTGAGTCAAATGCCAAAACAAAATGAAACAAAACAAAAAAACAAAGTCATGCCAGTTTCCTCTCTTTCAGAACACTCATCACTTTGACAAGAAAAACAAAAACAAAAAATCCTGGTCCATTTAGAAACATTTTTGGTGGACAATGCAGGGTCTAGATTCATCATACCTGCTGACCCATATCTGCTAGAAAGTAGACAGGGAGGGCCAGCCAGCATGTACCTACCTTCCTTCCAATCTAGATAGAGTATTTGCACTCAGGGGAGGCAATGCTCTTGGTTTTCATTGTGCTGGTGCATGGGACTGCAATCTCCTTCTATATTCTGTCAATGATACCTAGGCACTTGGTGATATCACCAGACAATAAAATACTGGCCTATGAATTCTTATGGTTGTCAATATTGCCCTGCATGATTGAGTCCAGGGCATTTTTCACTATCACTGCATTCACTATCTAATAAAGATGGGTGGAAGAGAGTTTCTGTGGGCCTGAATCTTTTTGCCAATCATTGATAACCTGACAGTCAGGGAGCTCATGGCTTTTTTCCACAGAAGAGCTAGGTGCAACAGTGGCCATCTCTTTCTCAAAGTCTAGTGCAGCAGTTCGGAAACTTTTTGTTCTCAGAACCCCTTAGATTTTCTTAGAAATTATTGAGGACCTCTCCCAAAGAGATCTTGTTTATGTGGAGCATATCTATTGATATTTACTATATTAGAAATTTAAACTGATACAATTTTAATTTTATAATATTAAAATTAAAATTAAAATTTAATTTTATTCCATTTAATAATAAATTGATTTATAACTATAGAAAAGTTTTCTATAAAATTAATTTATAAATACATTTATTTAATAGATTTTAATAAAAACTAAAATAAATATTAATTAATT